>JAKSZT010053785.1:2977117-3295367 GCA_026826555.1 Tolypeutes matacus
TCCCCCCCCTTGCTGCTTGTGCTCGCTGGGTCAGCTAACCACGCTGCGCGGGCGGGCTTGCCTTCACCAGGAGGCCCTGGGAACCGAACCCAGGGCCTCCCATATGGTAAACGGGAGCCCTACTGATTGAGCCACAGCCGCTTCCCCTTCTGTATATATTTCTATTACCAAGACTGCTGGATCATATTGCTGCCAGATTTCTTCTACATTCTTGGCTAAGATACAAAAAATGAATTTTAAGTGCAAACCAGTTTAGTTAGGCCAGTAATTTATTAAGGAAGGGAGGGAAGGGAAATGGGAGAAAATAACAGATTATGGGTCCCAGGTAGAGAGGAAAGGGGCTGACAAAAGATAAAGAGGGCTGATTTACAGACTACAGTTCCCCATTACAGATTACAAAATGCCCAGGTTTAGTTGCATGCTGTTCCAGGCAGGGGAAGAAGAAGGCAAGAGGAGCGCTTGGTATCAACATAGAGATTGTTGGAAGAGGTTTGAGAACAGAGGCAGAGATTAGTTACAAAGCAATTGTAATTCTCCCAGTGAAAGGTGATGAGGTGATGGACTCCAGATAGTGAAGAATTTAGTGAAGAATGTATAGAATAGTTTGGTGTTGGAGGTGGAGGAGGAGCTCCTAGGTTTTAGATTTGGATAATGGGATGAATGGTGATACCATTAACTGAGTGAGGGAATGTAGAAAGAGCATCTGGTTTTAGAGAACAGACCATGAATTTAGCTTGGACAGGTTAAATTTTTAGATGGATGTGTTACATTCATATGAAGATGCTTAATAGACAGAGATCTGGGTCTATATTGCTAAGGAAGGTCCCATAATGGTTTGGGACTTAAAAACAGAGGTCATACTGTTTTTAGTGTGACTCATGCTCATAGTGTTCATAGATGCAAGAGTAAGAGCAAAGTCTTGGGTTGAAACCATAGGAATAGCTAACATTCAAATGTGGGTGCATGAAGAAGTTCTCAAAGAAAAATAATTGGAGAGGAAGGAGAGTAAACAGGAGAGAATAATGTATGGGAACCAGGGCAGGCATTGGGAGGAGCAAGTAACCAACAGTCACATTCAAATCCCTCAACATGTGTAAGTTAAAAAACAAAAACAAAAACAAAAAAACCCTGAAGATTGTTCTGAATTGGGAAGTAAGGTGGCCTTTGGTGGTCTTGGGGAAGACAGTTCCAATGGGGTAGTGAAAATGAAATTTAGATGGCTACTGTAATTCATTTCTCTAGCTGGAGGGCGACCGAGAGTATATGGGGGCATCTGTAGTAATTTCTGAATAAATAACGGAACAGGACCTAACAGTTTGGTTTTTAAGAGAGAATAGACTTGAGTATGTATGTATATAGGCTGAGGTGACAAATCAGTAGAGTGGGAGTGGTTGAAGATACAGGAAAGAGAGAGAGAAGAGACAAGAGAGGTGCATATATACACAAATATGCAGAATAAAATACAGGAGGGAGGGGAGAAGGGCTTGGAGAGCAGGGCACTTTCTATCTTTAGTATGGGATAAAAGAGAATATATGATTTTTTTAACTTTCTGTAGCTTTTTTCCTTGTTTCTGGTGTGATTTCCCTAACCACTGATTTTTTTTTTTTCCTAGTTTGCATCATGCCTAGTGCTACAGTATTTCTGTGCCCCATTTCATTACCTTTACCTGTGCCAAACCCACTTTAAAAACTTACTTCTCATTTGTACCCGTTAATAAAAGTTCCTAACCTTTTCATGAATTTCAGGAATAAAAATGCCATTAAACTTCTTTCCTCTGTAATAAATATCCTTTTCAATTTGTACTTTAAAATATAGTCTTTAAAATTTTTCCAATTAAAATTTTAATGGCAAACTATGCCTCATTTTAATATGTATTAACTTATATAAATAATTATAATATTAAAATATATTATTTTATATATATATATATATATATACCTTTTGAGATAACTTTGGGCCTATATAATTATGTCCTGAAATTTAAAAAATATCTTGTTGCAGAGGAAATAAACTAATAACTAAGGTTCTCATAAGAATTTAGTTCCTTTCACCTGACTTCAGTGGGAAGTCAGATCCTGCAATACATTAGCTTTCTAATTACTTTGGAATCTAACAGATGACATCAGGCATGGCTAAGAATAACCAGATCTCATATGAAAACAATGGCATTGGAGTCAGTCACTCACCAGGCTCACCAGAATAGTATAGCATTTGATTGACTGACTAGGTCTTTCTCATCTTGAATGTCTTGTCTATAGTAGACATTTCATAACTAATTATTTATTTGAATTGAATTAAACTAAGTAGTGATATAAGACAAGTGTAGGAGACTACTAGGATAGGAGGAGGAGTAAACCAGGGTGAGGAGGGAAGAAAAAGTTTTGGCAAGAGAGAAGACAAACAACAGATGTGGAAAGGTGATAGAGAAAAAACAAAATGTAGGTTGGGTGATGAAAAAAGGAAAGTGGAATGCAAAGGAAAATGTTGATTTGGTGGGAAGAATATATTGAAAAAAATCTAAGAATCTTCCATTAAATGTGAGTATTAGAAAGAAAAGAGGCAAATTTTACTCAGCAAGAAAGCGTTTTTTTTTTTTTCCTGGCCTTTGACTTTCTTTTAAAAGTACTTTTACATATACCATCTCTTTGTATTTGTACAAAACTTGTAAAATAGATATTATTTTTTTCTATTTTACTTAAGGAAACTAAGGACTAAAGTTTGGGTCTAGAGCTCCGAAAGTCAACTTTAGTATTAGAATTGAAGTTTCCTGAATTGTAACTAATAGATAATGTCTTTTACACACAGAGCTGAACACAGTGACTCACCATTAATTAGGCACATTTCCCTTTTTGAGCATGGCAAGTGGCTAATTCCAGGCCGTTGATATAAATGGGAATCAGAAAAATTGTCTCTTTTGAGTCCTGTTTATTCTGAGGCATCCATGGGTCACTGGCAGTTGTGTGTAGAGTGAGGGGGTGGTAGCCACAGGGTACTCAGGAAATGTGTTGGAGTATGTGGTCAAAGGTAGAAGAACAAAGTGCTGTCTTATCTGGGACAAGTCTACCACACTCATATAATAGCTGGTGCTGCTCAGATATCATAAACGTGAATCAAATCAGAATAAAGAGGCCTGAAATATAAACTCTAATACTGTACTCACATAAGAGGCCAAATAATGTAATAATTAAAATGTTCAAACTCAGATCTTCTACTAACTTTGTGACCTTAAGCAAGTTATTTAACTTCTAAGCCTGTTCCCTCATCTATAAAATGGAGGTAATATAGGGGGATTAAATGATGAATATATGATGCTTTGTATATGCTTGAATTAAGTATATGCTCAATAAATGCTAGCTATTTTGGTAATACTTTAAAATACAAATTTATTGCTAATCCAGAAGTATTATGGAAAATTTATGATAGTAGGGCAAAATTGGATGGTTGCATTTTTAAAACTATTAAGTAATGCTAAGGAATAATATGCGTACATGGATGTCAAAGTTCCTAGGTGAAGAGCAGGTGCATGTATATTTCACATAAAACCTTTGGTCTTATGAAAGGATAGTTTTCTTCAGTAAGGCTTATGAATAACTAACATTCATTGATTATATATTTTTGGGCCAGTGAAAGAGAAAGTATTTTCTTAGTTATTAAGAGTTGAACATGACTTGTTCCTCAGAAAAATTGTTTTCCACAGGATTTTTTTAAGTTTTTATTTTCAAGTAGTCCAAATTTGGCCAGTGGCACAAAAGTTATATAATTATGTTAGCATTCCATCTTCTTGGATACATCGGGCATGGTTATACATCCTTGTAACCTGCTCCTACAACTAATTTGCTTTCTTTGTTCCCTTGAGATATTAGCAGCCAGCTAAGTCATTTCTACTCATATACCTAGGAGGAGAAGGAAAAATTGTATTTGAGTGAAAAGCCTCAACTTGGGCATCCTGTGCTTTCCTCTGATTTATGTGGGGAAAGCACATAATAAATAATGACACATCCAAGACTGAAGACTTTAATACTTTGCAAGTTTTGCTTTACTATATTTAGTTTTTGTCTCTCCATTTGAATTCCCCACATTTCACAGAAAATAATTTGGTATCAAGCTTAATAGATGGAAGGGATTGGAACTGTGAAATTCCTTAGCCACCAGCATTTCCAATCGGAGAGAGAAGAAGAAAGCTGTGTCTATGGAGGTCCAGAATTTCCTGCCCCTGGCCTTCATGGGAATTAAGGAACCAGCTCAGTGGGTCATCTGAGGAGCTTAATAAGGTAGAAGAATAAAATCCCTCCAACTAAGGACAAATCAAGTACTGCTATGAATCTTACCTAAAGAAGCCTAATTCTTCTTCTAAGAGATAAGTCTACATTTTCATATGGTTATTGTCACATTGTCATACTATAAGCCAAAAAGCATTTGCCAAGAACATTTGTGAAATTTTAATAGTGTATGAGGTGTAATGTCTACAAAGAGCTTCCCGTAGTTGCTTTAGGAAATTGAGAGGCAATTTATAATTCAACTCATTAATTTTGGATCCACATATATGCCATGGTTTATATATCTTTTTAAAAATGTGCTGTACCTGTTATAGCATATTGCATATGAGGTATTTAATATACATTTGAAATATTTCTAGAAGAAAATCATAGTGTTTAATTTTTTAAAAATTCATGAAGCATTCATGGAGGTCTTCTGATTTTGCCTTATTTTCTAAATTAAAAAATAGGACTAAAAAAGGTAAAGTGATTTGTCTACTATTCCACAAAGTGAAGCTTGGATAATTGCAGAATATGGATTTAGAATCATGTGTTTTGGCTCTTAGTGCAGCTTTTTAAAAATTATTATTATGATAGGGCCAGTTGTTTAAAGTATTAGGATGGTATCGTAGCAGTAATTGTGGCTCATATTACTAGGACAAAACATGGATTGAATTTTTCTATGAAAGATATTTTTCTCATGTGATCACTTCTTAGGGGTAAGAAGATACATATGCTAATAAAATAGATAAATCACACTTTAAAACATGAATATCATAGAATTAAAACGAAATTGTCCACATTTGATTTTTTATTAACTTTGTATTTTAAATTTCGTCATACATTTCTTAGGTTATTGTGGACTTAATTATGAATCTGTCCTGATGAGTAGGGTTTTTTGTTTGTTTAATCAAAACCTATCATTTTATTGTATGTTTTTAATCTTTTTTTTTTTTTTTTTAATTTTTAAAAGGTACTTAGATTACATAAATGTTACATAGACTATATAGGGGATTCCCATATGCCCCACTCCCCACACCTCCCACATTTACCACATTGACAACATCTTTCATTAGTGTGGTACATTCATTGCAATTGATAAACACATTTTGGAGCATTGTCACTAAGCATGGATTATAGTTTACATTGTATTTTACACTCTCTCCAACTCAACTCTATAGGTTATGGCAGGGTTTTTTGTTCTTGTTTTTGTTTTTGTTTTAATTAAAGATTTATGCTACTTTTTATAATTATACTCTTTAAGCTGTCCTCACCATCTCATAACTTTCTTTTGGCTCCTCAACTGTATGATCTTTGAAGTGATGCAGTAGAGTTTTTGAATTCGTAGAAAGGAGCACACACTTGTCTCAGGTACTGTTAAGATGGAACCTGGAGCAAGACTGGCTATGGGTCAGGTTTTTTTTTAAAGGATATATTTCTTTACCTATTGTATTAGGGTTCTCAAGGAAAACAGAGCCGATAAGTGGTACCTGTATATATTATGAGATTTCTATAAGAATTGTCTCACATGACTGTGGGGAAGCACATGTGCAAATTCCATAGGGCAGGCCACAAGCTGGGAATGCCAATGAAGGTTTTCAGTGAATTCCCCAGGAGAAGCTGACTGGCTGAAGTAAAGATAGAAATTCTCTCTTCTGACTGCTGAAATCATCACTTTGCCTTTTAAAGCCTTCAGCTGATTGGATGAGACTTTTCTCACTGTTGAAGGCAATCTCCTCAGTTGATTATAGATGTAATGAGCCAAAGATGCAATCAACTTAATGATGAATTAAGTCCAGAAATGTCCTCACAATAACAATCAGGCCAGTGTTTGCTAGACCAAACAACTGGACACCAAAACCTTCCAAGTTGACACATGAAATTAACCATCAGACCTTTATTAAAGGAAATCACGTATAGGATTCTCAAGAATACCACATATAGAATTATCCTATTTTAGTAACTTGTTTTATCCCTAGGTTGACTTTGTAAACTTTTGTCCTTCCCCTCAATCCATAAAAACAAACAAAAACAGAAGTAGAATAATATTAATATTCTAAGATGAACATTTAACTTAATTGTGTATAAATAATAATATCTAATATTTACTTAATAACTTTTAGGGCAAACTCCAACAATAAATTACATTTTTCCTGTTTGTTTTGTAAGATAATCTTTTAAAAGTAATATTGGGGGAAAGCGGCTGTGGCTCAATTGGTTGGGCTCCCATTTACCATATGGGAGGCCCCGGGTTTGATTCCCGGGGCCTCCTGGTGAAGGCAAGCCGGCCAGCACGGTTAGCTGACGCAGCAAGATGACGCAACAAAGGGAGACAAGCAGACACATAAAAAATGCAAAACAAATGGATACAGCGAGCACAAGCAGCAAGGGGGGATAAATAAATAAATAAATAAATAAATCTTTAAAAAATGAAAAGTAATATTGGAGTAGTTTTCAACAGAGGTCTTACGGTGCTTGCTAGGAAATTAGTTAACAAGAAAGAAATATTAAGCTGTTTGTCATAATGTTGCATTTAATAGTCTATGATTGATTAAACTAAATAAATACAATTTAAACACTACATTACAAAATTTTAGTTTTAAGGGCTTTGAAGTTCCTCATGAACATGAAAATAAGGGTGATGGTATACCATCATAACATACCTGATCCAGGTGAAGAGCTTTTTGTATCCTTGTATATCTATGGATTTTAGACTTTTAATCTCTTAGACTTTTTGGCTCTTAACCCAATAGGGGCTGTAGAGAGGCTAAGTACAACTTTAATTGCTTTTATCCTCCTAAAAAAATGTAATTCACTCATATTTTTTTGCCTTTATTGTTTTCTTTGTAATTCTTGCTGATTGTAGAGATTTAAAGGAAAATGATACCAATTTTTAATCTTTCGTGTTTTTTATCTTTGAGGGTAATCTTATGTTACTGAATTAATTGTGACCTTTGTGTTGTGAGGCCTATAGAATATTTTCTCCAAGGTGAGGGAGTGGGAGAGGCAGAGGGAGAGGGAGAGGGGGAGAGAGAGAGAGAGAGAGAGAGAGAGAGAGAGAGAGAGAAACTGAGTCTTTGTGGGGCAAAACAAAGAGGCCAGGTAGTTTCAATTTACCAAATTTAATTGTACCATTGTTACCTGTGCCCTCAGCACAATATCCTATCTTAACAATACATATGCATTTGAAGCTAATTATAATTTTAAGCAAGCTAATTATAATGTTGATGTTATTAATAATATGTTTACTATATTGCTATTCAGGCACTACTCTTATATAGTTTAATCTCAGCAACCCTTATTATGGAGGAGGAAATTGTGTTTCTGATCAGTGTTCAGTTTAAGTAACTTGTTCAAGGGCTCCCACAGCTAGTAATTAGCAGGGCTGGCTTCTGTCTCAAATTGTTCTACTCCAGAACCTATGTTCTTAACCACTTGGCTTATCCTACTTTTCACTTCTATAGAGTGGGGAATGTGTTATAAAAGAATAATTCTATTCATCATTATAATTGTTTTATTTATAGCCAATGCTTGTAGAGGTTTGCTTTCCTGATTTTTGCATCCTTTACAATGTACTTATTGTTAGTTTGATAGATGTAAGGATGACCACAGTTATATGTTTTATAAGAAGTATAAGTTTTTATTCCCAACCCAGTTCTACTTTGCTGTAGCTTCCCATTATTTTGAATAGAAGAAGAAAAAAAGATTTAAAATGGAATTTTTTATTTTCAAAATTACTAACCTCTTTTGGTAATTGCAGGGGGAAAAACAAGAGGACATTTTAAGAAAATATATTTGTTTGACCAATATGGTTTAATGGGCAGGGTATTAGCCTAGGAGTTGAACAAAGTTATCTTGAAAAATTAATGAATTACTTTATCCCTTAGTGACTAAGTTAGGATATTCTTTACTGTTTTTATTCTTCATAGGAAACTTGTGGAAAATATTTGGTTGCTTCAATCAAGTGTTATAAGTCACATACAGTAAACAACCAATTAAGGGTGACAGATTTTTGTTATTGTTTAAAAATTATCATTTAGAAAAATCTCATTTAGCATTTCTGGAAGATGTCTAGGTATCTAGATATCTAACTTCCTAGACATCTAGATTGCATGAAGAGCCTTGCCTGAATTTAAATCTTGCAAAGAAATATTTTCCTGAAGAAAAAAACATATTTTGTTATAAAGAATAATATATGTCTTCTATTTTTGAAATTGTGATTTCTAGTATTGGCATTATATGAGTTTTTTAATGTTACTATATTTACTTTTTAGTGTATTTTGGGATCTCTACTGTGCAGCTCCAGAAAGACGGGAAACATGTGAACACTCAAGTGAAGCAAAAGCCTTCCACGATTATGTAAGTTATATATAATTTTACTATGTTGTCAGTTTTCTTTTAAACCACTGGTCTTGAAAACTCATTGGCCCATCTATTCCTTTTCTTTGGTACTTAAGAAATTCTTTGTTTTTTGAAAAATAGGCTGATAACTTTTAAAAGTGAAGTACAAATAGGTGTTTGACTTTTGTGGAAGAAGCTTGGGATAGGAGAGTATTTATTGAAAGTATCTTTAAGCATGTCTGATTTGCAAAATTTCAGGTTTATAAAAATTAAGCAGTAATTACTCATTTTGCAAAAAGATTCATAATTAAATTTCTGTAAACGATAAGCTCCTCTTTTGGACATTTTTTAAAAATATAAATTTAAAAATATATAGAAGTATTCGATTCCTCTCAGTTTGCAACTTTTGGTCTCATATCATATGGCTAAATATCTCCTCCCCTAAATTCAGTTCCACAAATAAAATTTATTGGAGATTAATGGAATTACCAGACAAGAGAACAGACTTTTTGTACAAAAATGAAAATGTGAATTTTATAAAATAATGCTTAAGAAAGGGCAGTGGACTGTCCCTTGGCTAGGTGATACATATTTTGTATTCTTTAGAAGAATGGCAAATCTGATTTTAGAGCACTGATTGTATCAAGTAGTAGAATTGTGAAAGAGTAAGAGAGAGAGAGAAGAAACAAGGAAGATTTTTTAATTTAGGGAATAATTGCAGAAAAGAATAAAGAGGCACTACTAAAAAGGGGCTGGGAAAACATTCTGTGTTTGTAGAATTAACCACAAAAGGAGGACAGATTGAGTTTGGGATGGAGGAAATCCAGTTTCCTGGATTGGGAGGAATTGGAATTGGGGCTGGAGCCTGAGGAAATATCTAATAATAGAAACTTAAAACACATCCAGGAGGACACTTGTCTAGTTCTTAGTGGGAGGCATTCTGAGCAAATAGCTTCATTAACCAGAACCAGGGCTCAAAAGGGAAAAAAAAAAACCTTGTTCTTCTAAAGGAAATACTTCATTTGTTGACTGAAGAGTAATAGAAATAGCCAGATACATTATAACCCCAAAAATAGCTCAAGGAATAGTATGCAGGCTTAAAAAAACAAAAACCTTGGGTACCTGGCAGGGACTTGTGTAATACTTAAAGCTTGTGCTAACCAGATTAAAGTGAGACTGCATGTAATTACCTCATCTGATATTAATTGCAGTCATAAAGCTTGGTATGTATGAAACGTAGCTCTTGGGGACAAGGTGAACAAAAGGATGCTGCTGCACAAAAAGAAAAACTAGAGAAAAGGCAGAAAAGGAAGGGCCCAGGACACAGTATTTAGGCGAACAATCTCTTCTTTCTTTTTTTTTTACCCATGGGTAATGGCAGAAAGTAAAGCAGAGATCCAACCATGAAGAGTATAGCTAGAGTGCGTACCCCATCTCAACCATCTTTTACTTCAAGAGAGGTACACCTAGATTTGGCCTGCTAGTCATGGGAAAATTGTTTTTAAAATAATATCAAATTTTGACAACTGGATGGCATTGGATTGTGCCAGTGTTCTACTCCTAAAGAATGTACACTATTTGCACATCTAAATTTTAAGAAATTAATTATACAAATAATTTTCTGAAATTCCATGTTATAGAAAGATGCATCTTATTGTTCACCATAGAGATCTCATGGGGAATACTGAACGAATTAAACAGCTCTTTTTAGAAGCATTAGATAGATCATCATCATTGTCATCAGTTATCCTGCATTCATAAAGAAAGCACTTTCAAAATTTCGGAGGGCATATTCCATTTATTAGCTTTAGAAACCTGCTTAATTATTTCAGGGTTTTTGAAAATGAGCACGGGTCAGAGGGAGAAGTGTTAGAGTAAATTTTAAAGTACAAGTAACACATTAGCAGGTAATTTGGCCCTAAAAAAATGTAGTTTGGAAAATATTTTGGATTTCATTCAGTATTTTGATTTTAGCAGAGATTTAATTTTATCTTACATATTAGCTTTAAGAGGTTTGATTCATTCTAAAATTGTATTTTTATTCCATCTTTGATCCAATATCTTTTCAGTGGTAATATGTTTCCAATTTTCTTTCGAAATGGAGGTTGGTGAGGAGATAGAATTTGACTTACATCATTTGATATTACAATTGTATTTTTAGTAATACAGTTTTTTTCTGTAGCACAATTTTATGGTAATTTTCATGAGTAGGATAGCCCATATTCTTATTAGTAGACAATATCTGAAAATGATCAACATAATTTATATTTAACAAATAGATAAGGAGATTTTTAAGACTTGGGGCAAAAATAGGAAACTATGAACAGACAATAAGATTTTGGTAAGGTTTAGAATGTTATATTCCTGCATTAGAGTTCTTTACAGAATCATTCCTATGATGATAATTACTATGTATAAATGATGATTTTCAAGATAGCTCTTGAGGGAGCATTCTGAAAAATATTTTCGTCAATAGCTATATCTTTAGAATTTTTAAAAAATGTTTAAAAAATAGTCTTATACTACAGTCACCTCTTATCTGTAAGATTGAATGGATAATGAAAGATAAACTATTTGATTTAAGAAACAATGGGGGCCTAATGAGATAAATAGTGAATAATAATTTTAATTAAAAAGTAGGCTAACATATTAAGTGATTATCTTTTGATATTGAGATTATGTATGATTTTTGTTTTACCTACATTTCTGTATTTTCCAAATATCTATAATTAATATTAATTTTATATTCATAATAGTTATTTTTAAAAAGATTAAATTTTACCTTTCAGTGAGTTCTGCTCTCTCTTCTAAAATTAGAAAATAAAAAACTTAGTGAAATGAAATTTAAATTTGAGGATGGCCTTATGTTCTCAGATCTCCATGTTACATGCATAAGCATTTATCATCAAAGACTTTTTTTTTTTTTTTAATGGACATTAAGAAGAGATCTATAACCTGAATAGATATAATTTGTGGTCATACTATGATTTTTAGTAATAATATTGTTTTGTAATTATTGTTAGGGAAAAAATGTTTGGCTTTTAAAATTTTTGGTTTATTTTCTGACCATTGCCCTATTTAGATTTTTGTTACTTTATTATTTGTTTTGCCAAATGATTATAGATGCAGTGTTAATTAATATCCTTTTCCTGGAAAAATCCCCCTGGCCATATTTATTGTGAAAAAAAAAGAGAGATAAAGAATTTATTTAAGATGAGTAAAACCTTGATCTTGCATTTATATTTTAAAATATGTAAACTTAAGTATTTAGCTTCTGTATGCAATGTGAAATGTGAATAAAATTATATTTAAAATTAATAGTGACTATTGTATAGGGATACACTTTTGCATGACAAAATTATAAAAAACTCGAGGTGATTACTAGATAAGTTAGGATAATGGTTACTTATAGGAGGTGGGGAGGGTTTATGATTGGGATGGGGCTCATGGAGTGGGTGACAGAATTCTCTTTAGAGAATTTTGGTGGTGGTTACAAGGGTGTTTACTTTGTAATATTTCATAATGCCATACATTTATCTTGTGTTGTTTTCTATATCTGTTTCATTTTATAATAACACTTTAAAAAAAGTTCAGATAATTAACTTTAGAAAAAGAATATGAACGGTAGTTTGTAATGTTTTTCTGGGCATTCCTATGGTTGATCCTTGAGAACTGGTGACAGAAAATCTAGGTATGATTCCCATTTCAGGGTCCGTTTCCTCCCTGCTGTGACAGATTCTATGAAGTACATATATCTGTTGATTTTCTAGAAGAGTGGGGAGAATAAGTTCAGAAATACTGGATGGACATTTAATACTTTGGAATTTATTTTATGAGAGAACCTAGAGATTTTACTATAGAATAATTATATTGTCTTGTTGCTAGGAGAGAGCTAGCATGGCCCTTTTCTTTTTATCCCGAGTTAAAGCCAGATTCATCTGAACTTTAAATTATTCATATTATATTTTATAATATTATCATTAAAAACTAAATTGTCATCTCAGAGTGACTAAAAATAATACCTACTAACTTGTAAAGTTTAGAGGATTAGCTTTTATTTTTTCCCTATTACATGTTTTTATTTTGCTCTGAAATGAAATCAATGCTTGAACTGGACTTAATGTTTTTCAGATGTTTTTTCTGCTACAGTTTGGCATAGAATTGCTTCAACAATGTATTTCTGATATCATTCATTTTGAAAGTACTTAGAAAAAGTATCAATTTGTTTTACTAAAGAAAAAGAAGTACAGGTCCCACCCTACTCAAGGTGGTGGAATGAGATGTTTCAGCGCTCAATCCCCCCTTTGAAGCTTTGGACAATTACCAAGAACTAGCAAAAACATCTTCCCTAAAGCTTCAGAAAACATTTAAAGGATTGTAGTAATAGAGCAAGTGCCAAATCAAGAATCTTGTGGTGCCCTGGCTGGTTCCTCCCCCATCCCCTCACCAGCTCTGCGAAAGTGAATCCCAGTGTGGATCCCTGGTCCCCATTCCAGAGGGAGCAAAGCAACCCTTTTTTACATAATGAGAACTAACCCTGTGTGTTGAAGGCGGCTCACAGAGCTCTCCTACAGAATGCTGTGGGAAAGCAGTCAAGTCATGCTGCCTGGGAAAAAGGGTTGCTGGCTGTAGGACATATAATGCAGTGTCCAGGACCCTGAGGAAACTGTTTCCTAGGGAAGAGGGGACACATATATATCCATTGTATCCATGTAAATGGGAATTCCTAGGGTCACACACCCATGCCAAAGAAAAGAGGCATGTGCAGAAATGATCAAGAAGGCCCATGCACTTTGACCTGGAGCTATTTTCCAGACTCACTTTATGGATGAAATGTGAAGAACACTCCCACAGGTCAATCTGCAAAGACTGAGAAAGGTGTATTTTCCCCCACTTTTCCTTTCTTCATCTTGTTCTTCCTCCTCCTCCTTTCTTCTTTCTCTTTTTTTTTTTTGTTAGCTTTAGGCCAAGGAAAGTTCTGTTTTTAACACTAATTGGTCACAAGCTTTAAAGAACTCAGGGTCTGAATTCCAGTGATTACATGCTAAAATAGCAAAATAGCAACAAAAGATTACAAAATATACAAAAAACAGGAAGTGATGGTTCAGGCAAAGGAGAATACCTCAGCAGTAGAAACCACCAATGAGGAGGACCTGGGACACTCTAGATAAAGATTTTTTTTTTTAAAATGGCCCTAATTATGTTCAAAGAGTGAAGGGAAATGTGTCAAAGAACTAAAGGAAATCTGGAAAACAATAAACACAAAGAGAAAATCGGCAGAGAGATGGAAATTATTGAAAGGAACCAAACAGTTGAAGAGCACAGTAGCAGAAATTAAAAATTCCCTAGAGGGGGTCAACAGCAGATTGAACCTGGCAGAAGAGAGTCAGAGAACTTGAAGATAATTGAAGTCATCTAGTCAGAGAAGCAGAAAGAGGAGCAAATGAAGAAAAGTGAACAGAGCCTGAGGAACCTGAGGGACACCATCAAGTGTACCAATATATGCACATGGGAGTCCCAGAAAAAGAAAGAGAGAAAGGGGCAAAGATAATATTCAAGGAAATAATGACTGAAGACTTCCCAAATTTAATCAATGACATGAATATACACACCTAAAATGGTCAGTAAGCTCCAAACAGGATAAACCCAAATAGACTTACACTGTGTCATGTCATGATCAAACTGCTGAATGTAAAAAATAAAGAGAAAATCCTGAAAGCCTCAAGAGAGAAGCAATGTGTTATATTACAAGGGAGCCTGAATGAGATTAAGTGCCGATTTCTCATTGGAAATCAGGGAGACAGAAAATCAGTGGGAAGACATATTTAAAGTGGTGAAAGTAAAAAATTGCCAGCCAAGAATTCTATATCTGGCAAAACTTTCTTTCAGAAATGAGAGAGGAATTAAGACATGAGGGGTTTGTAAGCACTAGACTGACCTTACAAGAAATGCTAAAGGAGGAGTTCTTCGGGTTGAAACGAAAGGACACTGTATAATTGACTGAAGCCACGTGAAGAAATAAAAATATCCAGTAAATAAAATGACATGGAAATAGTAATACTAGCACTATTGTATTTTTGATTTGTAACTCCAATTTTCCTATATAAAGGTAAATGCGTAAAATGTAGGGATAAGTCATTGGTTTTGGACTCGTAATGTATAAATGCTATTTCTACCAAGAACTACATAAAAGTAGGGGTCAGAGGGGTATAGGAACATAGTTTATGTATACTATTGCAGTTAAATTGGTATGAAAGCAAATGAGATTGGTATAGATTTCAGATGTCAAAATTTAAGTCCCATGATCACCACAAAGAAAATGTTAGAGAATATGCAAACTCCTTATATCCTTGTTCATAGGAAATGTACATGGAGGTATTCTGTGTTCAAGGAGTATCATGTGTGTGACCTGCTTTCAAATATTCAGAAATATATATAGCTAGATAGATATGGCAAATGTTGCAAATGTTAAAATGGGTGTATCTGGAGATGTGGCAGTATATTGGAGTTCTCTGTATGGGGTTTGTATTATATTTGCAACTGTCCTCTAAGATTGAAATGATTTCAAACTAAAAACTTAAAACGAAGTACAGTGAATGTAATTTTAGTTGTCTGTTGTGAATGAAGGATACCTTAAATGTCCTAAAGCAAAGATAGAGCAAAATATATTATTGCTTTAATGTGATGGTAGTAAAATCACCTTATCATGTTGAGCTCTTTGAGAGCAGGGAATTAGACTTGATCTTCTCCAGAGTCTGTTAAATAATAGATCTTCAATAAATATTAACAAAATGTAATAGTCCTTGAGTTGGGATTTGTAAAACCTAATAGGGAATGTTTCAGACCATTCAAATGTTCAGGTAAGGCAATAAGCTTGTATCATAGTTGCCCATAACATATGACCTATTTTTGTATTCTTTCATAAGTGTTTATAACATCCAGAAATGATTGTTATAGGTTTGTGGTAATGGGATACTTTTTTAAAATGATAAACACTTATGATATTACGTAAATAAAATAATAGGAGATTGCTTTTCATTCATACCTCAAAATTTTACAGATAATCATATATTATTTTAGGAAAATATTTCTGTAGAAACTACTCCAGAATTAAATGTTTCCTCTGCTATGATCCTGTAACATCTTCTACATACCTCCTTAATGACCTTCATATATTATATTATTGAAATAAGATGTTTTCCCTAATAATTTGTGAGCTTCCTCAGTGAAGAGGTTTTGTCCTATGCATCTTCCAATCCCTGTGCCCAGCATGGTATCAAGACATAAGATGTTCAAATACATGTTTCGTCAAACATGAATGAATTAATAAAAGTATCTATTAAGTGTTTGTCATTTCCTTTTTTTTTTTTTTTTTTTTTTTAAGGAGGTACTGGGAATTAAACCTAGGACCTCGTACGTGGGAAGCAGGCACTCAACCACTGAGCTACATCCGCTCTTCATCATTTCCTATTTTGATAAACTGGATATATAGTTGCAGGATGGTCATTTAATACCGGGTTTTACTCAGTTTTATATTTCATTACCAATTTAGATAAGACAACAAGTTGTAAATACATAACAGTTGAATTAAAGCAGGGAGCAGAGGCTTCATGTCATGGGCAATATGGGAGTTACAGCAATGGAAGCAAGATAGATACAGTCCCTACTCTCATGAGCTTGCCGTAGCATGAGAGACCTTTTTCCACGAAGTGTGAAATATCAAATAGTGAAATATGCACAGAGATATAGTATAGTCTTATATTACTCGATCAGTCAAAATATATAGATATGAAAGAATATGGAGAGAGACCAAAGTGGATTGTACACATACCTTTCAATGACTGTTTAAATTCTAGCATATAATAGGCACTTAGTAAATGCTGAAATGAATGACTAGTGTCATAATTCTCCTAAACAGTCCATATAATTTAGAGATCCCAATAGACAGGGAACAAGTGAATAAAGTTACATTTTAAATCCATAAAAGGATAGAATTTTTTGTAGTATATATTAGTGTTCATCAGTTTGTATATAGGCCATTGTTCACCTGAACAGATGGGGTCATTATGAGATTCTAAATAAGATTCTTAGCCTTATTCTTTTCTACCATAGTGTTTCTACCTTTGTTGTAGAAACTTTAGGATCCAGTTTTTATTCCTTTTGTCATAAATAAACTTTTTAAGCCATTTGATATTCTTCTTTCTAGCATAAGATAATAATTTTTTTTTTTTTTTTGCTTGCTTATGTTTTTTTTTCATTAGGTGTGTTGCTTTGAAGAAGTACATTCACCCTCTTTACCTGGTGTGTGTGTGACTGTATTCCTAGCTTGTCATTTGGGCCTGAGGTTGCTTCTGGATGGCTTCTCAGTACTAATAATGACTGTATCAGATATATTTCCCATTTCTTTTGATCCTGAGACTTCCTTTAGGGCAAAGTGTTATTTCAGCCATTCAGTGAGAAACAGGTATAAAGGAAGATGATCAAGGAAACTATAGAGCACTATGGAAGAATTCTGCTTTACCTTAAAAAAATTTACAGTATTATAATGTACATAATTTTATCGATACCATGAAGTTCATAAACAAATAAGTGAAGGTGGGGCAGATGTGGCTCAAATGGTTGGGCATCCATCTCCCATATGGAGGGACCTGGGTTTGATCCCCGGGATCTCCCGGTAAAAATAAAAGAAAAATATAGGGAAGCGGCTGTGGCTCAATCAGTAGGGCTCCCGTTTACCATATGGGAGGCCCCGAGTTCGGTTCCCGGGGCCTCCTGGTGAAGGCGGGCCTGCCCGCACGGCGTGGTTGGCTGACCCAGCGAGCACGAGCAGCAAGGGGGGGATAAATGAATAAATAAATAAAATCTTTAAAAAAAAAAAAAGAAAAAAAAGAAAAATATAGAAGGTGTGCAGGCCGCCAGGCCCCACGAGTGGGTGCGCCACCAGTCCCCACGTGCAGGTGTGCCATTAGGCCCTGCTGAGCCATGCAACAAGATGATGATGTAAGAGGAGAGTGACACAAGGGACAGCCAAGACGAGACGTGCCAAAAAAACCAGGAACTAAGCTGGTGCACATGGTAGGACACCTCTCTCCCACATCGGAGTTTCCCAGGATCGAATCCCGGTGAGGACAGGAGGAGAAGGATGAGAAGAGAGGGCAGGAAACAGACACAGAGAATTGCCCAGTGCATGGATACAAAAACGGCAAAAATGGGGGGGGGGCGGGGGTAAAAAATGGATAAAAGTAAATAAATAAATAAATCTTTTTTAAAAAAGAGAAAGAAATGAAATTAATATGGAAAAGAGAGAAAGAAAAACAGGCATGGCTTCATTTAAGATTTCATTTTATTGTGTAAAATAATATTTTCTTCAAAGTATGTATGTGAGGAACTTCATGATAAGTCCCTCTCCCCCACTGATATATTCATTTTTATTAAAATCTAATTTCTGGTGAAGGTGAAAAGATGAATATGAAAAGATCTTTATTCTCAGTTTCTGAAGCTGAGTTTGAAACCTATGATTATGTTGCCAATAAATAACTAAAATAGAAATATAACTCTTAAAAATAACATGCATTTCTAATTTAATATTAGAGATATAAAATTCATAAATTTAGATGTTTAGAAAATAAGTTATTTTTTGAGATTTTTAAAAGTAAAGTAGAAATATATATAAAGACTTTTAGTGTCATATTTTAGTGTCACACTTTTAGTGTCACTTAGCTACTTTGTGCTTTATATGTTAACTTGGGTTAAAATGGTTATATTTTGGGCAATTTAGAAAAGTAAAGTTCTCTGTGTTATTTCTGTTCTTTTTCCCTCTGATTTAAGGGAAAGAAACTAAAAATCACTGATAAAACTCATCTTTCACTTACCCCAAACCAGTTTTTAGTTAATTGTTGTGGGGTTTTTTTTTTTGTTTTTTTGTTTTTGCTTGGTTGTTTTTTGATGGGGGTTGATAACTGAGAAGATTAGGTGTTTGAATCTCTTTTTAATATAAGTGCCCTCACAATTTTGCATGCTGTGTTTTTAACAGAACATATTCTAGGAGATGAAACAATAGATCTTTGGCCAAGAAATAAATAATGGATATTGCTAGAATGTGTGATACACTATTTTGTACCAATAAGAATGGGTTTTTTATTTTATTATATAGATATTAGGGAAGCGGCTGTGGCTCAATCAGTAGGGCTCCCGTTTACCATATAGGAGGCCCTGGGTTCGGTTCCCGGGGCCTCCTGGTGAAGGCAAGCCCGCCCGCACGGCGTGGTTAGCTGACCCAGCGAGCACAAGCAGCAAGGGGGGGATAAATGAATAAATAAATAAAATCTTAAAAAAAAAAATATATATATATATATATAGATATTATATACATATTATTTATAATATCTATAAATTTGATTGTGCTTATTTTGAATATTAAGTTTGCTTTCTCTAACATATATTTGACGTGATACCTTCCCCTTTCTCTTGTGTTTAAAGCCACAACAACTTCTACTATAACTTTAGGAAATATTTGCAGCTAGGCAAAGCAGATATTATCAGTGCCCAAAGCTCAGGTGCTAAATTTTGAATCTTCTACCTCTTTATAAGAAAAGACTCAAAATCTCTTGAAAAAGTTCAGATATTTTAAAGGTAGATTTAGGTTTTTCTTTAAAGAGTCAATCTTAACTTTAAAATATATGTGATGTATTATGTTAAACCATCTATATTTTTAAAGACGAAGGAAAGGGAACAACTACTAACAAATGTAACTGCTATGGAGAGGAGTATCACAAAGGGAAATGCTTTTAGGACAGAAAACTTAGGATCATTCTTCTTACATTTCTTTATTGGCTGTCTTTTGAGAACCCATTTATGTACAAATTACCTTGATGGAATGTGCAAAGATTTACAAATATTTCTGCCCTCAGGGACTTATAATGTGTTTGGAAAGGTGTATGAGCTGCATATCAAAGAGTAATTACTAGGAGTGTAATACAGATAATAAATGCTTTGTTGTATAAGCTCAGACACTGAATGTGCACTGGCTTTTGAATGATAACTAGGATTTGTATAAAATGATGTGTGGCGGAAGGCATATCAGAGAGATTGGCATGATATGGGGAAAATGTAAGGTGTATTTAACAATCAGTAAGCAGAAAAATTTGACCACAGTAGAAAAATCAAATAGAGGATCATGGGGAGATCACTGGCTTCATTATAGAAAGACTGAAATGCTTTGCTTACAGATGGTAGAATTTTAAAATTGTAAATTGTGAAATTATCCTTTGAAGTGGTTTCATACTGAGTTCCCTGGAACCTTAGGGTCCATAGATGGTGCCTGCATGTGGGAAGAGATAGAACACCCAGCAGAGATACTCTTGCCATCACTCTGTTTTAACCAAAACAGCTCCATTCTTCCCCTTCCCCAACCCTCCCCCCCCCCCCCTTTCTAATTAAATGGCATCTCCATACAACCAGTTGCCCATCCCATAAAGGAATAGTCTTTTTTAAAAATCTCCTTTCTTCTTCACCTCTAACCGGTCATGAAAAACCTGTGTATTGCCTAAACATGTTTTTTCCAGAGGTACTGGGCATTGAACGGGACCTCATACATGGGAAGCAGGTACTCAGACCACTGAGCTACACCGGCTCCCCCTAAACATTTTTTTAAACACTTCCTTTTCTCTCTAACTCTGTGCAATGCCTTAGGTTCAGGTCTTCATCATGTTCTGCTTTTATAACAGCATTGCAACAGCTATCCCTGCATCTGTATCTCCCCATCTCCCCTTAAATAAGCAATTCTTTTTAAATCTCCTTTATATATTTACAGGGTCTGAATCCCAAATACTTTAAAGAAAAAAGGTTGTTTGGTCCAACCTGGTTATTTTATTGGATAAAAAACTTGGTCACCAGAGAAGTAAAGGATGTGCCACTGTTTAAAATTTTAGGGTGGCTTAGCTAGGAAAACTAAGGTTTTCCAAATTTTTATTGAGCACTTTTCCAATTTGATGAATTTTTGTTGTCTCTATTGGAGAATGGAGAGTCATTATGATAGCAGAATAGTAAATTTTATTTTAGGATAATTAATCTGAGGGCATTGAGTAAGAGGAACTAAAGAAAAGAAAGGACTAAAGGCAAAGACTATGAGGAGGCTGTTAATCTTGGTATGTCTGAACAAGGTGGGTGGCAAATGAAATAAAAAATAAAGGATGAAAATGGAGAATAAAAAAGATGAGATTGTCTAGTTTGTAAATCTTTTTTACAAAAAATAATTTGTAGTTAACATAACTGATGAACTGAGACTTGTGATAATGTTAATAGAAATCTGAAATTTAGAAGGAAGAAAATAGAGAAAGTAGGTTAAATTATAGGAGTAGGTTAAAAAATAAGGGTGTAGGGTACCATAAGAATTAAAGATGGAGGATAGAAACTTGGGCAAAATCCTCATATTTACGGAGTGATAGAGAGGAAAGTGCTAGAATTAAGAGAGACAGGAAAAATATATAACACGTTGAAAAGTAAGTACTTTTCACTAGTTTTAGTTTGCTAGACTGCCAAAATGCAATATACCAGGAATGGGTTGGCTTTTACAATGGGGATTTATTAGGTTGCAAGCTTACAGCTTCAAGGCTGAGGAAAATGTCCAAGTCAAGCATCATCAGGCAATGCTTTCTCCTCGAAGACGGGCTGCTGGTGATCCTGGACTCCTCTCTCACATGGCAAGGCACATCTGCTGGTCGTTCTCTCCTTTTCCAATTTTCATTGCTTTCAGCGTCTGGCTTCCTCTGGCTTTTTCTCTTTTCTGTGGCTTTTCTCTCTGCTCCTGTGGTTTTCTCTCAGTTCCTGTGGCTTTCTCTCTCAGCTTCTGTGGGTTTCTCTCTTTCTCTGAATTCATCCTGTTTATAAAGGACTCCAATAAGAGAATTAAGACCCATCTTGGGTTATGTCCTACTGAAGTAATTTAATCAAAAGGTCTCACTTACAATAGGTTCACACCCACAGGAATGGATTAACTCTTAGGACATGATTTTTCTGGAGTCCATTAAAGTTTCAAACTACCACACCATTCCATGAGACTATTTTCTAAAATGAGGGAACAATTAAGACATTCCCAGATAAACAAAACCTGAGGGAGTTTGTCACCACAAGATCTGCCCTACAAATAATGCTAAAGGGAAGTCTTCAGATTGAAGATACTAGAGGGAAGCAGTACAAAGAAATAAATATATTTGGTAAAGTATCTAAAATGAGAATGCATAAAAAGTAGTAATGAGTCTATGGCTTAGCAATTGTTTTCTTTTCAGCACTTTAAATATTTTGTCACAACGTCTTCTTGCCTCTATGGTTTCTGATGAGAAATCAGCACTTAATTTTATTGGGATTCCCTTGTAAATAGCACATTGCTTTTCTCTTGCAGCTTTCAGAACTTTCTATCTTTGGTATTCGACAGTTGACTACTCTGTGTGTGGGTGTGAATTTATCCTATTTTGAGTTTGTTGGGCTTCTTGAATGTGCATATTCATGTATTTCATTAAATTTAGGAAATTTTCTGCCATATTTCTTTGAATAGTCCTCCTGTCTCTTTCTGGTTTCTGGATTTTTATCTTGTTCGTTTGGATGGACCATCATTTCCTATTTCTTTGTCTTGTAATCTTTTGTTGTACACTGTACATTTTATTATTTCAATGTGTTAACTCTGGTATTTAGTCCCTGAGCTCTCTGTTCCTTAAGTTTGTATTCAGCTAGTGATATGACAAAGATTTCCTTGAGTGCGAGGAGTTAACAAAAACAAACAAACCAAGGCAAAAAACACCTTGCACAGTCTTTGCAAATTGGTTCTCTGTTGGCTTGAGCCTTCCTTTCAAGAAGATCACCCTGAGGTGAAAGTGAAATACAAGGTCTTCTCCATCTTTTTTTGAGCCTGTCTTGCTCTGAGTTTGTGCTCCCTTGTGACTTTAGAAATTCCCCCATTTACAGGAATTCTAATGCCCCCTCTACTGCCTATGAAATAGGTACCCTTCCCACCTCCCCACTTAGATTTCTTAAAGCAGGTAATCCTTTGCCACAGGCTGCTTTGACCTAATTATTTTCTTACATTGCTTTAGCTGTTAGCAAGTTGATTCTGCCTACAGGCAAGTTTGGGGAGGGCAAGCCGGAGTTTCCTGCTTCATTATTTTAGGTTGCCCTCAGATAGATTGCACTGACATACAGACACCACGGTATATGCGTAGGGGTTAATCTGCTCCCTCCAGAGCAAGGTTAGGGACTCACAATGGGAATGCAGATTGGCTCCATGCCGCCATGGGGAAGGGCTAAGGAGGGGGTGGGGGAAGGACTAGCAAGGGTACCACGAACTTCTACTATTTTTAAAGCTGTATATTCTTGATTTGGCAACCACCCAGATACTGCAACCCTTTAACTGTTTTATGGAGTTTTGAGGAAGTTGGCTCTGACAGTTTTTGCTTGTTGTTCAAAGATTCTGTTGGAGAATGCCACCATGGAGCATCTTATGCTGCTGTCTTGGTAGACCAGAAGCCAATAGTTATAACTTTTTAAAATGATGACCATATAAACTTTTACATAGCTTTTTCACATGTTATCTTAATCTTCACAACAACCCTGTGAGTTAAGTAGTTTAAGATGAAAAATAAATAAAAAGAAGTATAATACATATATTAGGCCTCCTATAAATAGTAAATAAGAAAAGAAGTTCATCTTATAAGCAGAAAACATATGGGTTCATGCATCTGAGTCTCAATGATGCTGGGGCAAAAAGTGATTGTGAGATTACATTTGCTCCAGAATGATAATACACATTTATTTCTCCCCTCCACCTCATGCCATGTTCAATCTTCCTTAAGTGATGCTATTCTGTTTCCCTGGCATATCCTTCTTCCTAGTTTTCTACCTCTCCTTTCAATTGCCATCTTTAAATCAATTTCCTCCCCCTCTTTGAAACCTTCCCTAATAAATCAAGCCTACTCGAATTTCTTTGTTCTTTGCATACGACATGTAAGGAAATGCTAAATCTAGGTTTTATTATAAAATTTCATTTGCAAATCATTTGTGTGAAATTGGAAAGGAGTTTTGTTCAAGTTGTTTTACTTAAGAAAACATGTTATAAAATTTTGTCACATTTCTTGACTGTCTCACTAAAGCCTTTTAAACAGTAAAAGTATTGTTTGAGGTGAAAAGTAATAGAAAAAAATCAAAATATTAATTATTAAGCCAATAATTAAAGGAAATAAAATTGAGTAACAAAAGCTTATTATAGATGTTAGTGTTTGTTCAGCTAGCAGAACATGAGGGAATATACCAGAGTTCTGTTGAGATTCTGAATATTTCTCCTGGATGCTTTCTAAGAAGGATCTTCAGAGTCTTAACTTCCTAGGACATTTTAAGATTTAAGTAGAATTTAAAGGGTTGCTAGATCTAGTATAGCAAAGATAAAAAAACAAAAGAGATTTCTTGGTATTAATAAGAGGTTGATATTATTTTATGAATGCCTAATGTTTAGCCAAAAGGTGCTCAGTACATTTTACACTTGTATATATATTTCTCTTAATGTGAAAAATTGAGTATATTTTGTAATTCTTTCAAATATAGAGTACATTACAGCAACTATTAGAAATTCAGCTAAATTATCATTGTCTACGAATAGGACAAACTCTTGATAAACATCTAGAGGAAGCAAGAGTTTTAGACCAAATATTTGAATATTTCCCTGATCATTATAAAAAACCCACCTAGCTATTAATAAATAATTTGATAATTAGATGAATTATTCTTTTCTATCCAGATTTCTTGTGTGTGTGAAAACACTTTTAGAGGCCATTAAATAACACATATCAGTGTTATACTTACTAATTCATTTGTAGCAAACTAATTTTTAAGCATAGAAACTACTGTAGTATAGATATATTTAAAAGTCAAGAATAGTAAATGTATTTAGCATCTGTTGTAGTAACTAGTTGGAGAACTGCATTTGGTAAAGCTGGATTTGAAACATCAAGAACTAGGAACTTATAACTATGAGGCACCTTTCTGGAATGACATGGGCATTTGGTATCTAAATATGAACAAAAATGCCATATTTTGTTTAAAAGCAAAGATGCTGTTGCTTAAAAATAGTTTTATCCATTGCCAATAACCTAATGTATTGTAAAAATAGTCGGGCAGATATGAGAAGCCACATTTTCAGGTAGGAAATGTGTCAAAATAGCTGCCTTTCAACATACATGTGAATAGTAACTATTTTTTGTGTGTGATATTTTTTTTCAGAATAGTCCCTATATTTATGTATATTTTAAAAGACAAATATGTTAAAAAGGGTAATAGTTTCTCTGTTCATGATATAAATATATACTACCAAATTTCAATAATCATTACAGAATTTTCCTTCAGATTTGCATGTCATTTCTTTTCTATAAATGCAAAGTGCATTTTAGAAAGGGAATTATACTGTGTAAGAGAAGTCTATTGCAAAAACTGTTTATATATGTATTAGGTTCAGTACACACTGTTTCAGCAAAATGCTTGCTTTCTGTGATGCATGGGAATGCTTATTGAATTGGTTAAATGATTTGTTTCTTCTTAGACAAATCTGATCCTTTTGTATCATAACTTTTAAAAGTATAATTTCGATAAAATAAAGACAATTTTTTTAACTCTTACTGGCATTTTTAATAGTTCTTTAAATTTTGTTAAAGGACAAAATAATAACAGCTAATAGATCTTAGCCCCAAGGCGAGGAATATTTTTGTTCTGTGAAGATAACCTTTCTTAGACAAAACAATCAGAGCTTTAACCTAACACTTAAACAAACTAAACTTAGATTCCAGGGGAAAAGCTGTTTACTTTGACACTCTATTTGTTAAGGTCTTTGAAAAACGGAGTGAGAGCAAAAGGCCTTACCTGTGATATAATCTGATTACTAATGATAAGGATATTTCTATATTTTTTAACTTAATGAGCTTTAAATATCAATTTCTGAATTTTTTATATTTTATAGTAGAATTATAGTTATAATTTATAGGTAAAATAAAGTTTAAGCTAATTAATGTATTTCTTTTTGAAGCAAATATGATCTGACCTTCTCATGTTTTAGAATGCATTTTCCTGCACATATCCCTGCTTAAAATGGAGCCAGTCAGATGGGAAATATTGAGGAGACGGCACAGATACTCCATTATGAGAACAAGACTACTGTTAGCTTTTTCTACAAAATATAAAATGTATTTTATTTCTCAAACTCATAGATTTTTAAAAAATCATTATACTGTGGTCAATTTTAGGCAACAAGGAGCTACTAGTGGTAGATTCTCCAAACAGAACCACTCTTTTCTGGGGGGAACAGTCTTTTTTTTTTTGGTCCCTACTGTTTATAAAAGGTTGAAATTGAATTTTTCAACTTAGTAGAATTACTCTTATTCTTACTGAATCTTTCCTCTTGGCTCTGCAGGTTTCTCTTAACATGGTACTGTTGCTGCAAAATTGTAAGGAATAAAGTAACAGATTTTTAGAGCTAAAAATGACTGTTCGGATCATCTATTCAAACACCTTCATTGTACATTTAACCCAGAAGTAAGCTGAAGCTTTCTATCCATCCTGTGGCCTCCTTCATTTTGCTACATATCCTCAGGGATTATATCCTCCTAGTTACTTCCAGCTTCAAATTTCTGTCCCTAGGGGACTCTTGATCTCACTTTGCAGCATACCTTCACCACTTTTCCCTTTCTCTCTGTTCCTTATATACCTAGGTGATAAAAGTTTGAATTTTAATCAATCATCAGAAACCAGACAATTAATGTATCTGAAGAGCTAGAATAGTGGACTGCATATTTGTCCTATAAAATCTGTGCTTTTGCATAAATTTCTCTGGATCATGTGGTACTCTAGGTAGAAAAGCAGAATAGATTGTATTTAGTCTATTTTTTCCTTCATTTTAGATCTGAGATATTGAGTCATGTAAAGACCTTCATAATGAAGATAATTTTATTGAAGATTATCTTTAGTTATTTTATGCCTTAAAAAATAGATTATTGGGATAATTGTGGAACCTAAATCTGAGAATGATCAGATTAGCATTTGATGTGTCATTGTACGTCCTTGCCTTCTATTCCCAAAATGTTGGTTTGTTTATTTTTAATTTATACTTGGGACTTTTCAGGAGAATCCCAGTTAAAATGTTTTGCCGCAAAAGTACCTTGACACTGGGCAGATATATACCTGATGTAGTATATGAGGCCTGAGGGTATTAAAGAAATGAATTAGATAAATCTCTTCTGTCCAGAAACAATCTACTCTGGTTACATAATAATTCTAACACAAGAAAAATACAACCAATAAAATGTGGAGAAATAACCATACAAGGTGAGGAGACTATATACAGTTTTTCTCTCTTCCCAACCCAAAATTAAGATGTATAGTCAGAAATAATATCTAATATAGAAAACCAGTATGTATTCTATTTTGTATTGGATATCTTTTAAAAATTGTATTCTTTATTAGAGAAGTTGTGGGTTTACAGAACAATCATGCATAAACTATAGAATTCCAACATACTACCTATTATTAACACGTTGCTTTGGTGTGAAACATTTGTTACAATAGGTGACAGCACATTTTTATAATTGTATTATTAACTATAGTTGTATTGGATATCTTTTGGAGAGTTGTCAAACCATATTGCTTCCTTTCAGGCCTGCTCAGTAGGTACTTGGTAAATCATCATCAGCTTGAATTGAATTTGAAGTTAACATGGTTGATGGCCTTGCTGTCAATATTTTAAAATCAGAGGAATACTGGGAGTGTGACCTAAGGTAGAGTCTCTACTGTTTAAGACATGACTGTGACTGTGACTTTGCCCCATTAGCACAACTTGTTTCTCAAACAGGTATATCCTGTCTAGTTGTTACACAGATTGATTTTTGTGAAGTTCTTTTTTTAACTTATCATTAGTAAATAATTTCTCTAGTTCTCATTTAATATCTTGCATCATAGAAACCATAATTTAATAGACATACAGGAGTTTTTGTTTTACAGAAAAGCCTCTACTCTGAACCACATACTACCTCCCTTCTCAAATTTCAAATTTTTATAGTAGAAACCAAGAGGTGGCCATTTTTATTTGTTTTGCAGAACATTTCCACAAGGCCCATTAAAATAGTAAGTTTCAGTAATACATTAAGTATTATTTATAGAACATTAACTGCTTAAAAGAGAGGCTAAGAGTGCAGGTAAACTGAAAACTGAATTATTAGAAGTCTCTGCCAAGTTTAGAATAATCAGAAATTAAGAATAAGCATTTTGTAAATTTTAAAATTATATTTACATGCAACCTTTCATGAATATATCTAGGGTACAAAAGAAGTCTACTTTATAAAGTGCTTTTAGGGTGAATTTAACAATATGTTTTAATTTATTTGACAGAGGAAGCTAAGATTAAAATTAAAAACATAATGAAGTAATCTTTAAATAATCCCAAATGAGGTTCTATACATTTTAATGTAATGTGATCTCTCCTTTTCTCTTTTGCTAAACCTTTTACACCTTAGCACTCAGACTCCTTCTTGCTAATTTGTCTCTTCTGCCCTCATAATTCATTTTATATTCCTTGTTGGGATGATTCCCAATCCCTCTTATGTTCCAGTTGATCCATTGGACTTTTGTACATGGATGTCATTCTGTCATTTTAAATTCAGAGTTTTAAAAATAACTAAAATCATTACTACTACCCCCGCCTTCCCAGACAAACCTAAACAAACAAAAAACTTTATTTGCAAACAGTTTTTTTTAAAAAAACTGGTTTTCTCCTTCTGGCTTCATAATTCTATTCCTGATATCATTTTCCTTCTATTTGTTCTATGTCTTGAAACTTTGTTTTATTTCTCTCTCTACCAGCATCCTCCCAAGTACATTTTACCTCTTGCCACCTTTCCTGCTGCCAGACTAATAGTCCCTAACTAGTACTTTCATCAAATAATTCCTCCACTCAGAAATCTTTAATTTCTTCGTACTTTCAGGATGGAATCCAAATTTCTTCATCTGACATTCAATTTCATTGAATATCTGCTTCTATTTTCTGTAATCATTACTAAGTTTCTACTCCCATCCATTTCAGCTAAGCTTGCCTATGAATATGCTTTAAAGCTATGCTCAACCCAGTTTCCTTTTAAAACAGTTCAGCCCTTTCTCAATTACATTGATTTGAAGATGTTCTCCTGAGGTTTTCTAATGATCAGACCCTTTCCCCACCTACCAAACCTTCCTTAATCTATTCTTTGAGGTCCTACTTTAGATACCATTTTCTTTATTAAGACTTTATTGATACCTTCAATGGATGTACTTCTTTGCAGGGCATACCTTTTAACTCTTCATAATAGCAATGGCTATTAACAAAAATAAATGATGCTCATACACTTCTTCACCACTACATAGTTGTAAGCTTCCACAGGGGAATCATGGTGTTTTTCACAGTGCCCAGGACAATACCTAGTGCATTTCATATAAGCATTTAATAAATATTGAATGATTAATTATTTTGCTGTATTTATTTTGAATGGAAAACAATGTAATATAATCACCAAGAACAGGTGGTATCTTCGGAATCAGATGGCTAGGTCTAGGTTTAAATTCAGGTTCTATCGTTTAGATGCCATGTGACCATATAACATAAACAATATGCTAATGAACATCTCTGAGGCTCATTTCCTAATCTTTAAAGTAAAAAGTGAACATTTATGAAAATATAACACACATATACACAAGTGTTTAAACATGTATAAATATTTTAACTCATTCAGCCTTTATTTTACTTACTTTGTGTGCATATATTATGGTGGGTTTTTTTTTTAGAAAATTATATATTTTAGGATCTGGAGCAGATTTATTACCCCAAAGCTGATTGGTTCCATTTCCCCCTGAGATACATACCAGAGATAGTTTGGGGTGGGGGAGAAACAATGTCAGAGAAGGTAGGTTTTGCTTTGGTGTCTATGCCTTGCTAAAAAGTTCATCCTAGGCCATCATGCCATTCCTTGACTGCCCTTTTGTATTTTCTGCCTTCTGGTCAGGCTGGGTGAGTAGATCATTTCAAATGAGACACTTTAAGTAGTGTCTATAAAAGATCATGTGAACAAGAAATATTATTACTGTTATTAGTACAGTAAGAGTTTGTATAAGAATTGGAAGAGATGGACAAAATGCCATATTATTTGCAAATATAGAAATTTGATTTTTAAAAAAGAATAAACCAGGCAATGAATTAGTTTTCTATTAGTTGAAGAACATTTAGAGAATTTCAAATTCCATTAAATCTTCAAGTAACTTATACTAAATTTGTCCCCGCATCACTTATTTTATGTCAGACTATACATTTATTTAGCATTCTGTATGGTTTTAAACTCCTGCAAGAATGAGGGATTTGATAAAGGCATTGCTGAAACTGCAAATTCCTCCCCAGAAGATACTTTGTTTTGCCTTTTCTCTGAACCCCTCTGGCATTGCTAATTTAGAAAACAACCTTTTCTGCTTGAAGCAAAAACCTCTGCTTAATTTTTAAATCTTGCCATGATCGGCAAATTTAATTTATTTCTGTTATAGAACCTGAACTAACATTACTGCCTATGTTTGATGAACCATAGATTTGGTTATATTATCATTTCTAAAGTTATTTGGTTTTTTTATATGCTCATTTTTGGAATTTGACTACCATTGTCAGTATTGACCCGTCATGTGGTGGTGGCTTAGTAGTTTGTAATTAAGTATCATCAAAGACTTTTGAAAAATAATATTAAGTTTTAGTTAAACCTTTCTAAGAAGGAATAAAATTTACTAATGGGTCTTATATATAGAATCAAATAATAAAAATCTTTGTTGCTTTGTAAAAATATTTTCATGTGTGAATTTAAAGTTTTGCTTTACAAAATAAGTAGGTATGATATAACTAGTAACATTTTTAGTTATTATGATTCCAGCATTATTTGGAATCATGATAACTATACTGTTTTTATTTTATTTTATTTTATTATTTTTTTATTTTTTTATCAGAGAAGCTGTGAGCTTACAAAACAATCATGCATAAAGTGCAGAATTTGTATACGTTACTCCTCCACCAGCACCTTACATTGTTGTGGAACATTTGTTACAGATTATGAAAGAACTTGATCAGACTATTAACACTAAATATGGTCCATAGCATACACTTGGTTTATTTTTTCCATACACCCCCTATTATTAACACTATGTATTAGTATTGTACATTTGTTATAGTATATGAGAGAACACTCTCATATTTGACTGTTAAACACAGTCCATCTTCCATGACATGGTTCACTGTGTAATACAGTCCCATGCCTTGAGAAAACACTCTCACTTTCATCACAGTGTTGTGCAATCATTGCCCCAGTAAACCTTTGAATGTTTTCCTTAGTCCAAAAGGAAAAATCCCATACCCCCCCTATTATTGACACTTAGTTGTGGCATAGTATCGTCTTTGACATTGATACAAGAATATTACAATATTGCTGTTAACTATAGTCCATAAATTACACTAATTGTATTTTTCCCATGTATCACTATATTCTTACCACCTTGTAATAGTGATGTACATTTGTTCTAGTTCATAGAAGAACATTTTTGTATTTGTGTTATTAACCACAGTCCTCATCCACCTCTGGGTTCACTATGATATTCAGTTCCTAGATTATTCTCTAGCTTTCTTTCAATTGACATTTACATCCCTAGACTACTCCTTTCAACCACAATCCCATTTATAAACCAGCCGTGTTAATTATACTCACTGTAATGTGTTACAATGAACTCTATCCATTTCTACACTTTCACAGTCAAGCTAATTGAAAATTCTACATACATTAAGCATTATTATCCCTTCTCAGTCCTCACCCTGTCTCCTAGTCTAGGTTTTAACTCCATGTGTTTATTCTTTGTATTTAGTTCATAATAGTGAGAACTTGCAATATTTGTCCTTTTGTGTCTGGCTCATTTCACTTAGCATAATGTCCTCAAAGTTCATCCATGTTATCACATGTGTCCCAATTTCATTTATTCTTATAGCACCGTAGTATTCTGTTATATGTATATACCACATTTTGATAATCCATTCATTGTTTAATGGACATTTGAGTTGTTTCCATATTTTAGCAATTGTGAATAACACAGCCATGAATATTGGTATGCAAATGTCTGTTCGAGTCACTGTTTTCAGTTATTCTGAATATATTCCTAGTAGAGGGATTGCCGGATAATATGGCAGTTCTTTATTTACCTTCCTGAGGAACCACCAAACTATCTTCCACAGAGACTGCACCATTTTACAATCCCACTAACAGTGAAGGAGTGTTCCTATTTCTCTACATCATTTCCAGTACTTGTTTTCTATTTTTTTAAATAATGGCCATTCTGTGAGGTATGAGATGAATACTCATTGTAGTTCTGATTTGCGTTTACCTAATAGCTAGAGATATTGGGCACTTTTTATGTGCTTTTTTGCCATTTGTATTTCCTCTTTGGAGAAATGTCTATTTAAGTCTTTTGCCCATTTTTAATTGGATTGCTTGCTCTTTTATTGTTGAGTTGTATGATCTCTTTATATAGCATGGAAATCAAATCCTTATCAGATATGTGGTTTCCAAATATTTTCTCCTATTGAGTGGGTTGACTTTTCGTGTTCTTGACAAAGTCCTTTGAAGTACAAAAGTGTTTAAGTTTGAGGAGGTCCCATTTATCCATTTTTTTCTTTTGTTGCTCATGCTTTCAGTGTAAAGTTTAAGAAACCACCACGTACCACCAGGTCTTGAAGCTATTTCCCTACATTTTCTTCTAGGAGTTTTATGGTTCTCGCTTTTATATTTAGATCTTTTGAGTTAATTTTTGGATAAGATATGAGGTAGGAGTCCTTTTTCTTCCTTTTGGATATGGATATCCATTTCTCCCAGCACCATTTATTGAGTAGACTATTCTGACATGGGTGGATTGGACAGCCTTGTCAAAAATCACTTGACCATAGATGTGAGGGTCTGTTTCTGAACCATTAATTTGGTTCCATTGGTCCATATGTTTAACTTTATGCCAGTATGTATTAGTCAACCAAAGGGGTGCTGATGCAAAGTACCAGAAATCTGTTGGCTTTTATAAAGGGTATTTATTTGGGGTAAAAGCTTATAGCTACAAGGTCCTAAAGGGTTCAACTCAAGGTTGCTTTCTCACCAAAGTCAGTTACCACGTGTTAAAGCAAGATGGTCACTGATCTCTGCAAGGGTTCAGGTTCCCCCTCTGGGCTTGTCTCTCAGGGCTTCCTATAAGAGTCTCAGCTGTCTTCCCAAGGTCAGCTGTAAGCTGTCAGTCAGATGGTCCATCTCTCCCTGGAGCTTTAGCTGTTTGAGGCTTCTCCTTTCTGTCACATGGCAGGCAGGATCAAAATGAAAAAGTTCTCTCCTCTGGTGCCTACGGAGTTCTCTCTCTTCCTGTCTTCTTCGGTGTCTTCTTGAATGAGTGCCTGTTTATATCAGCCCACCAAGTGGGCAAGGACTCAACCCTACTGACTTGTCATGCCCTACTGACATGGTTGAATCAAAGCCCTAATCTTAACAGGTAGTTTAATCAAGACATGTCAACAGTATCTAGTGCATCAAAGGGGAACACATCCAGAGGAACAGACCAGTTTACAAACATTATCTGTCTTTTGGGGATTCATAAATAATCTCAAACTGCCACAAAGTACCATGCTGTTTTTTACCACTGTAGCTAAGTAATATGATTTAAAGTCCAGAAATGAGAGTCTTCCAACTTCTCTCTTCCTTTTTAAGATGTTTCTGGCTATTTTGGGCCCGTTACCCTTCTAAATAACTGCAGTAATTGGGTTTTCCATTTCTTTTAAAAAGGCTGAATTTTTATTGAAATTGAGTTGAATCTGTATACCAATTTGGGTAGAATTGACATATTAATGATAATTAGCCTTCCTGTCCATGAACATGGAATGTTCTTCCATTTATTTAGGTCTTCTTTGATTTCTTTTAGCAATATTTTATAGTTTTCTGAATACAAGGGCTTTATGTCCTTGGTTAAATTTATTCTTAAATATTTGATTCATTATGTCACTATTGTAAATGGAATTCTTTTCCTGATTTCCTCCTCATATTGTTCATTGCTAGTGTATAGAAACACTACTGATTTTTGCGTACTGAATTTGTTTATTAGCTTTAGTAGATTTTTTGTAGATTTTTCAGGATTTTCTAGATATAGGATTATATCACCTGTGAATAGCACAAGTTTTACTTTTTACTTTCCAATTTTAATGCCTTTTATTTCTTTTTCTTGCCTGATTGTTCTAGTTAGAACCTCTAGCACTATGTTGAACAACAGTGGTGACAGTGGGCAGTCTTGTCTTGTTCCTAATCTCAGTGTTCTCAGTCTTTCACCACTGAGTTCAACGTTACCTGTGGGTTTTCATATATGCCCTTTATCATGTTGAGATTTTTTTCATTGATTCCTATCTTTTGGAGTGTTTTTTATCAAGAAAGGATGCTGTGTTTTGTCAAATGCCCTTTCTGCATCAATCAAGATGATCATGTGATTTTTCTTATTTGATTTATTATTATGGTGTATTATGCTGATTGATTTTCTTGTGTTGAACCACCCTTGCATGCCTGGGATAAAACTCACCTGATCATGTTGAATACTTATTTCAATGTGTTGTTGGATTCTATTAGCAAGTGTATTGTTGAGGATTTTTGCACCTATATTCATTGGGGAAATGGGTCTGTAATTTTCTTTTTCATAATATCTTTATCTGGTTTTAACATTAGGGTGATTCTTGCTTCATAGAATGAGTTTGGTAGCATTCCTTCCTGTTCAATTTTTTGGAAGAGTTTGAGTAAGATTGATATTAAATCTTCTTTGAATGCTTGATAGAATTCATCTGTGACACCATCTGGTCCTGGGCTTTTCATTTTAGGGAGTTGTTTGATGACTGCTTAAATCTTTTTGCTTGTAATTGGTTTGTTGATATCTTCTATTTCTTCTAGGGTCAGTGTCAGTTGTTTTTATGTTCCTAGGAATTTTTCCATTTCATCTAAATTGTCTAGTTTGTTGGCATACAGTTATTCATTGTATCCTCTTACAATTTCTTTTATTTCTGTGCAGTCAGTAGTAATGCACCCATTTTCATTTTTTATTTTATTTATAGCATCTTCTCTGTTGTTTTTCTTTATCAGTGTAGCTAAGGGTTTGCCAATTTTGTTGATCTCGAAGAACTAACTTTTGGTTTTGTTAATTCTCTCTATTGTTTTTGTTCTTAGTTGCATTTATTTCTGTTCTGATCTTTGTTATTTCATTCCTTCTGCTTGCTTTGGGCATAGTTTGCTGTTCTTTTTCTAGTTCCTCCAGGTATATAGTTAGGTCATGGATTTTATCTTTTTCTTCTTTTTTAATGTAAGCATTGTGTTCTCATTTTCATTCATCCTGAGATATTTATTGATTTCTCTTGCAATTTCTTTTTTGACCCACTGATTATTTAATAGTGTGTTGTTTAATCTCCATACATTTGTGAATGTTCTCTTTTTCTGGCTGCGTTGATTTCTACCTGAATTCCATTATGATCAGAGAAAGTGCTTTGTATAATTTTGATCTTTTAAAGTGAATTGAGATCTGCTTTGTAACCCAACATATGGCCTACCCTGGAGAAAGATCCATGAGCACTAGAGAAGAACATATATCCTGCTGTTTTGGGGTGCAGTGATCTGTATATGCCTATTAGGTTTAGTTTATCATATTATTCAAGATCTCTGTTTCTTTTTTGATTCTCTGCCCAAATGTTCGATCCAATGATAAGAGTGGAGTATTGAAGTCTCCAACTATTATTGTAGAGTCATCTATTTCTCCCTTCAGTTTTGCCAATGTTTCCTCATGTAATTTGGGGCATCCTAGTTAGGTGTTTATACATTTATGATTGTTATTTCCTCCTTATGAATTGTCATTTTTACTTGTATAATGACCTTCCTTGTCTGTATTAAGAGCTTTGTTTTTAAAGTCTGTTTCATCTGTATAAGTATAGCTACTCCAGCTTTTTTTTTTTTTTTCCTTTTGTGTTACTGCATGCATGGAATATCTTTTTCCAGCCTTTCACTTTCAATCTATTTGTATCCTTGGATCTAATGTAAATCTCATGTAGACAGTATACAGATGGCTTATATTTTCTTATCCATTCCACCAGTCTGTGTCTTTTGATTAGGGAGTTTAATCCATTAACACCCAATGTTATTGCTGTAAAGGCAGTTCCTACTTCACCCATTTTGATCTCTGGGTTTTATCTGTCATATCATGTTTCACCACTCTTTTTATACCTTTAGTTACTTTTACCAATATAATCTTTTCTAGACTCTCTTTTGAGCCTCTCTCTCTCCTGTCTTTTTTTTTTTTTTTTTTTTTTTTTTCAGGCTGTAATTATATTTCTTGCAAAGCTTTTCTCTTTGTTACAAACTCTCTCAGTGTCTATTAATCTGTGAATGTTCTAAACTTGCCCTCAATTTTGAAAGACAATCTTGCCAGATATAAGATTCTTGGATGGCAGTTTTTCTCTTTCTGTATCTTAAACATATACCACTGCCTTCTTGCCTCCATGGTTTCTGATGCAAAATCAGCAGTTAATTTTATTGGGCATCCCTTGTAAGTGATGAATCTGTTTTCTCTTGCTGCTCCTAGGATTCTCTCTTTATATTTGGCATTTGACATTCTGATTAGTATGTGTCTTGGAGTAGATCTATTTGGATTTATTTGGAGGGAGTATGTTGTGTTTCTTGGACACTAATATCTATGTCCTTTAATAGGGTTGGGAAATTTTCTGCCATTATTTCCTCAAATATTCCTTCTGCCCCTTTTCCCTTCTCTTCTCTTTCTGGATACCCATGACATGTATGTTGGCACATCTCTTATCATCATTTAGTTCCCTGTTCAATTTTTTCCATTCTTTTCTTTATCTGTTCTTTTGTATGTTCGCTTTCAGAGGCCCTGTCTTCAAGCTCACTGATCCTTTCTTCTGCCTCTTCTAATCTGCTGTTATATGCTTTGAGTGTAGTTTTTAATTTCATTTATGTTGCTTTTCATTCCCATAAGACCTGCTATTTTTTAATGGATGCTTTCAAATTCTTCTTTGTGCTCAACCAGTGTCTTAATGTCCTTAATCTCTTTAGCAATCTCATTGAGTTTATTAAGAAAATTTGTTTCAACATCTATTAGTTGTCTCAACTCCTTTATGTCATCTGTAGGCTTAACTTTGTTTCTTTGACTGAGCTATATCTTTTGTTTCTTGGTATGGTAAATTTTTTGTTGGTATCTTGGCATCTGATTTACTACATGTATTTTTTATTCTTGGCCCCTCTTCTCTCATTAGTCTGTGGCTTTCTATTTTATTGGCTTTGTGTTACCACCTCTCTTTGATACTTGGTTCAACTTAATTTGGAACTTTAAACAGTGGCTTGTATTTAGTCTATCTGAACTTGTCCAGGTCTTTTTAATCTTCTTTTGCCCTTTCTCCCTTGCTGCTTGTGGAATAGGAGCTGAGGATGTGGGTTGGTACTGTTAGCCGTGGAAGCCATCCTTGTTGCCCCAGGAACCAATAAAGCTTTTCCTACCTTTCTCCCCTACCAAGCATAGTGATGGAGCTGCAGCTGTGTGCAGTAATCCAAGCCATGCAGGCCAAGATCATCTGTAGTTGCACAGAGAGACTGATAAAGCTCCATGCCCCTTCCTCCCCTGCCTGGGTGGAGATGGAGCTATAGATATGGGCAGCAAACCAAGCTGTGCAAGTCAAAACTGACCGCAGCTACTCAGGTAGACTGATGAAGCATTGGCCCCATCCTCCCCTGCCAGGGGTGTGAATGGAACCTCCAGTGTGCCCGGCAATCTAGTCTGTGTAGGCTGAAAGCAGCTGCAGTTGCTCTGAGAAGGTGAGGGAGCATTGTCCCTCCTGCTCTGTCAGGGTAGGAATGGAGCCAGAGATGTATCCAACAGTCTAGTCCATGTGGGCCCAAAGTGACTGCAGTTGCCCAGAGAGGCTGAGGTTTTTTTTGTCCATCTTGCCCTGTCAGGGGCAGGGATGGAGCCACAGGAGTGTCCAACACTCTAGTTCGTGTGGCTCTAAAGGATCTGCAAATGCCTCAAGAGGGTGAGGAAACACCAGCCCCCATCTATCCTATTGGGGGTGGAGATGTATCCACAGGTTTACTCGCCAGTCGAAGCTGTGCAAGCCAAAAGTGACTTCAGTTGCCTGGAGAAGCTGGGGAAACTCTGCTCCCATCCTGTCCTTTTGGGGGTGGGGATGGAGCCACAGATATGTCAAAAAATCTGGCCTATACAGGTGGAAAGTACCTAGGCTAGGGCTGCGGTCCTACCCGGGTGGGAAGAAGCTAGTCCCTACCTTCACTGTGAGTTTCAATCAGCTCTGCTTCCCCTCATGCTGGGGTGGAGTTAAAATGTAGTCTCCCGGTCTCTTTCCAACTTAGACAGGTTCAAACTTCAGCTCTTCTTAGGATTGAACTTTAGCCAGCCAAATTTACTAATCAGTAGTTGAAGTCGGTGCCCAGCCATCTCTTCCTCCCCTGTTTTTGGGAAATAGAGCTTCCAACTCCAGCCAGAGAATAGCTCCCGAGGCAGCTTGATCTGCTAGCGGGGGATGGGCTCTGGCCTCCACAGCCTGGAGTCCTCTACTCATGAATCTTCACTGCAGATAGGCAGTCTTCTCCTTCCATTCTTCCAAGGATGTTGCAGGATGCTCTTCTGGTCTCCTGGGCCCCCCACACAGGTGGTTTTGATAGCTTTGGCTGATTACTAACTAAACTGTAGGACGAGCTGACTCTTGGACCTCCTTATTGTGCCGCCATCTTGTCTCCAGTAGCTATGCTATTTTGAAAATCATTGTTAACTTCTTTAGCATGTGAGCTAAATTAATTGTTGTTGTTATTAATAGTCCTATTATTAACATTGAAATAAATGACCAACTTTATCAATGGGTCAAAAATTGCTCTATTGAAGAGATCATTGGGTTCTAATCCTTTAGCTGCTTCTAACTTATATAATATTCTTCCATCATTTTTCTGAATTTAAGAGGCATAGTGTCAGCATAAAAATATTTTTATGGGACATCTTAGGCTCCAAATGAAAGTTGTTCATGCAGCAATTTATTCTGAAATTATTTTTAAAAGTCCTACTATATGCAAGGCACTTTGATGATTGCTGAGAATATAGGGGGAAATGACATCTTTCCTATTCTTAGGAAACTCATACACCATTACATAGATCTCCAACATTCTTGTATTTGACAATTACTGTTTCATGTTTGCAAGCAACCTAGAGGTGGTCCTACATTGTATATATTTTCACTTTTGCTGAAATGTTCTTGTGGTGCTCTTTGCACTTGTATCCAGCTCAGCTGTTCTCTACTTGTTATCTTGTTATCAGGTGTGCATTTCATGGGGTAAATGATATGCTGATGTTTTATTTGGGAGTATTGCAGGTCCTAAATTTCCCTACTCATGTGCCAAGAGCCTACTGGACATACTATATGCCTTAAATGGTTTCCAAGAGTGTTCAATATGAGTTTGGAAGACTGATAGATTAGTTACAGTAAAATATAGGTAAAATCCTGTTTAGAGTGCCTCAACAGACAGTATGAAAATATGGAAGGAACTTGCACTTTAAAATGAGAAACCTGGTCTTGAGTCAATTGCTAGCTGTGTGATTTTGGAAAGTTACCTAATTTCTCTGAACCTCTCTTTTCCCAGCTGTAAAATGGAACATAGAATAACCACCCGGTTTCAGATTAAATGATATGAATTATGCAAATCTCAGCACATGGTAAGCCCTCAGGTGGTAGCTTGTTTTTATGACTTTTATTAGATGTTTCTGTACTTCAGTCAAATCAAAATTAAAATCTTCCTCTTTCAAAGCTCTTTCTTTTAGAGAACTTTTACTTTCTAAGTCCTTTGGACTTAAAGTCTTTGAGTAATCATTTTGTTCTGTCTCTATTATACCTTATATATAGTTAGTCACCAATTTTCAGAGATCGTTCATTATTGATGAATCTCAGATTGGTCTCTCTTCTAAATCAAGATTGTGTTTCTTGCACATAATAAAAAATCAGCTCTAGTGGCTTAATCAAGTAGGTTTCTTTCCTTTTCCTTTCTCTTTCCCTTTCCCTTTCCCTTTTTCCTCACATGGTAAGAAATCCTGAACTAGGCATTCCAAGGCTGATACAGCTGTTTAATAAAGTTATTAAGGACCTATCTCCTAGTTCTGCTCTTCCTTAACACATGACTTTCTTTGACTGGGTCGCAACTGGCTGTTCCAAATCAAATATCATGTCTGCATTCTAAATAGGAAGAAAGGAGAAGAATAAAGGGCAAAAACTGTATATCAGCTAAGCCTGTCACTTTTTATTAGGAAAACAGTAGCTTTTATGGAAACCACAGCCAGTAAATTTACATTTAAATATTTTAGCGAGAATGGTGTCACAAGAACACCTTTAGCTGTAGGGAGCATGGATAATGAAATTTTTGAACTGGGCATGTTTTGTCCCAAACAAAATTTGGATATGGCTAGTAAGGAAAAAGAACAAAAAGATAATTAAGTAATCAAAGAAGGTGGGATATGGTAAGTAAGCAAAAAGAAGAAAATATATTAGGTAAATGTTTTCTGCCATATGTATTCCATTGAATTGGGGAAAGAAAATTTGGTTGTGGTAGATGTGTGGTATTTTTACCCTGGCAGTGAGTTCTAGATTATCAATAATAATGTTAAGTGATTTCATAATAAAGAATTTGGAAAACATTTTAAAAGCAAGTTGGTTGTTTTCTCAGATATTTTGGTAGTCAATAGTTATAAATTAATTTTTACTGACATTCTAAAGTCCGTTCCTAGAGTGTTCCCAGGAATAGGCACCTTTAAAGACCAAAGGTCATTCTTTTTTCTTTCTTTCTTTTGTTGTTTTCTTAAACATAGGAAACTGTTTAAAAGTTACATTAACTGATTCTATACATAGAGTCTGTTTTCATTACATAGTACTTCATTTGATATATTAAAATTTCTCCTTGGTTTTTATAAAACTGAAACGGTATTTCTGATCCAGACTAAGTTGTAATGGCTGGAAGGTCATTATTTTTATTTTATGCTAAAAAAAACAACCTTGATAATTAGGAAGATGCTCAAGCATTCTTGGTAACTAGTTTGACAGAATGGATGGCCATTTTTGAACATGTAGGGAACTGAGTTTTTCCCAAAGAGTTTGGATGTTATATCTTTATCAGTTTCCAGTTAAATTCCCTGGACATATTTTCAGAACACTTAAGAGCTAATTTTTAAATGTATTTATCCAGTTGTAAATAAATAATTAGATCTGTGAAATATTCTTTTATAGAAGCAGATTATATTTATAATTAAATTTTCTTCTGCATGAGACAAAACGCAAGGATGTTTTCTAATAAGCTCTAGTATCACAAATTCTTTTTATTCTGTGAAATAAGGTACCTTTTTGGTTGAATTTGGATTTATATTACATACTTATGGTTAAAGCAATGCTCTTAAATTTGAATATTCACTCTAATAAATTCCAGATTTTAGAATACATGAAGGTACCTATAGAAATGAATATATTAGTCTAGCGAAAGACTGGACTGGAAAGCATCATTCTTTTTAATTCTGGGTTCTTTATGACAAGTATATTTTTGACTGGTTGGAAAGAGCCTTCTAACTTTGCTTAATGTAAGTCATATATTTACCTTTGAAGGAAAGTATCATTTCTAATGTTATAATGTATTACAGAAGAACAGTGTTAGGTGATTAATACTGTATTATGAAAATACATTTAAGATAAAATAAGGATCGATAAAATACTTTTAAATATTTCATATAACCATTTAGCCCCTTGAATATTAATTTATGCACTTCAAAATGAAAAAAAATTAATAATAGAGGAAGATAGACTGTGACTAGGGGAGTAGGGCATTTCATTAGTATGATCCTATCATACAAAATTGCAAAGAGTGTGTCTGAATAGCTGTCAAAGAACAGAAATATAGAAAAAAAGTATTGAAAAGATCTATAGTAAGTAGATGCTTACAAGAAAAGAATGGTCCTTGACAGATTTTTCTCCTTTTGCTATCAGTCTACCCATTTTGTGATTTACCATTTCTTGTGCAAATTACCTTTGTAAATTTGTAATTTACTTTTGCAATTTACTTGTAATCATTTTCATTCTTAAATACTCTCCTTTTCTCTTTTATTCATTTTCTTCTCTAAGACCGTTTCGTATTCCCACTCACTCATCTATTTTTCTCTTTTATTGCCTTCTGTTTCTCTAATACTTTTTATCTGTGGCCCTTTCTTTTCTGTTCCTTATTTGTAAAAACTTGAAACATCCAGATACTATTTAAATTCAATCATATAGCAAATCTTCACAAGTAAAATTTACTTTCTAATTAACACAGTAGGTCAATGTGATTTTTGTAATCCCACTTAGATCCTTCCCAAGCACTAAAGTCCCTTGCAATTTTGGATTGGAAAGAAAGAACAATGAGAAGAAAATACTTGATAGAACCGGTGTCAGTGTGGGACTCTGGTGGTTCTATAATTCAGGCATCCTCTGGTTCTTATTTGAAAGTAGTCAACTCATGTGATATCTTTGATCTGTTATTTAGCTTATACATAATTTCTAATTAAAGGAAAATTTGAACCTGAGTAAATATAGAATTTTAAAACATGCTCTCATTATATTTTTGAGAAGTTTGTGTGTGTTTACTTCTACCTACCTGGTTTTAAATCCCAGCTGAACTATTTATAAGATATCTGATCTTGGGCAAGTTACTTAATTCCTCTCAATCTTTGTGGTTTTTGTCCTATGTAAAATGGAGCTAATAATGGTAGGTATCTAACAGAGGTGTTATGAGGATTAAATGTGGTAATTCATGTAACATGTTTAGCATATTCTACTATATAGTAAGCGTTTAATGTTAACTACTACTTCTACTATTGCTATAACAACTACTACTACTACTTCCACTAATACTACTTGTAAGTTCTTGTATTGCTTTTTAAAAGTCAATTTCTACATGGAGAAAAGAGGTGGAAAATGAATGTAATAATTTATGTGACATAGGATTGCTGTTAAAATTTTTGGCTTAACAAGTTAAGCCAAACATTGAAATTGGAACTTTTAATTTAGGAAAAGTAGAATATTCTGAATTTATAAATGAGTTTCATTGATTTTCAAAGCAAATGACTTTGTTTTCCTCCTAATTTTGTTCTTCTGTTTTTTTATTTGCAATTTACTATGTCCTACATTCATTCTTATTTGACATTTTACTTTGCTATAGAACACTCTTTCCTTTAAATCTATCCAGAAAAGAATTGCTTCCTACTGTGAACCTTTTCGTTCTGGCTTCACATGAAATACCAGGAGACAAAGGGAACCTGTAGTATTTCGAAAAGACCTGGAATAGTTCATTTTCCCCCTATCTCTCAAACTTTTTCAAGAGTTGACATGTTTATACTGTTTAATACAGGAAAAGTCAGTCTTTCATATGGGAATATTATCATTTATTACTTACCTGACTGACAGTGAAGACTGCTTATAAAATAGATTATATAGCACTCACTGTAATAAGCTAATGAAAAAAAGTGAATGGAAAATTAATTTAGGTTTATTTATTCTTCTCAATTCTTATTTTACCTGTAACCTAATTGCTGATGGCCACTGTTAGGGTATGAATTCAAAGCCACTTAAAAATAAGTATAACCTTTGTTTTTCCTATACAAGATTATTTGGTTTCCTCCATAAACAATTTACAACTTTTAAATATCTTAAAATGTTGAGAAAAATTTCACAGGAGGCATATGAACATATAGCTGACTTGATAAATATAAAAATGAAAGGTCTATGGTAAAAAAGAAAAATAGTTTCCTTAGGTCCAGGGAGTCAATGACAATGTACAACCTAAAGCAGTGAGCTCAGATTATTTCTTACTCTATTATAACATTGGGAAACTGAACACGCTACTGATGAATGCAGCTCCAATAGAAGAGTGATGTTTCTTCTTACTCAGCAGAGAGAAATATTTATCCTGCACAAATGCAAAGAGTCAAAGACAGACAAAAGGGTTTTACTATCAGACTGACAGTAAAAGCAGAAAAAATTAATACATTACAAAGTGGATTTACACAAATACAAAAGTCTGAGATGAAGAGTTCCTGAAGTCAGTGTGCATCTAGATTAGGTGATCAAACAACAGGTGATCAAAATAAGCACAGCAAATCTCCAAAGAAGATTTACAGATGGCCAAAAAACACATGAAAAAATGCCCAGCATCATTAGCCATTAGAGAAATGGAAACCTAAACGACAGTAAGATACTACTTCACACCTACTGGGATGGCTATTATTTTAAAAATGGAAAATAACAAGTATTGGCAAGGATGCTGAGAAATAAGAACATCGGTACATTGTTGGGAATGTACAATGATGCAGCCTCTGTGGAAAACAGTTTGGCAATTCCTCAGAAAGTTAAACATAGAACTACCATATGACCCAGCAATCCCACTTCTAATTATATATCTAAAAGAATTGAAAAAAGGGACTTGAACAGATATTTGTATACTAATGTTCATAGCAGCATTATTCAAAATACCCAAAAGATGGAATCAGACCAAATGCCCATCAATAGATCAATGGATAAACAAAATGTGGTATATGCATAGAATGGAATATTATTCACCATAAATAGAAATGAGGTGCTTATACATGTACAACATGAATGAACCTTGAAGACATCATGTTCATGTTGAGTGAAATAAGACAGACACAGAAGGACAAATGTTGTATGATTTCTCTGGTATAAAAAACTTAGAATAAGTAGATTCTTAGAGACAGAAATCAGAATAGTGGTTGCCAGGGGTTGAGGGAGAGGGGAATGAGGAGTTAGTGCTTAATGGGTATGTGTTACCATTTGGGCCGATGAAAATACTCTGGAAATAGTGGTAAAAGTTACACCACATTGTCAATGTACTTAATGTCATAGAATTGTACATTTAAAATGGTTAAAATGATTTTTATGTTATGTATATTTTATCACATTAAAAACATGAAAAAATCCAAGTATGGCTATTAGGACATCTTTTTAAAATAATAATAATAATAAATTGGTACATTCATGACCCAAAAAAAACAAGTCCAGTGAAGACAGGAGGAACAGAAGGTGAATGGCTAAAGGGGAGCCGGCCTAGGACTTTGCCTTAGGTTACCTGTGCCTTAAAAGATTTTCTTTTTTTTCAATCTAGTCTGTAGGGTACGCTAATTGGCAGTTAAACCATGACTGAGATATGGAAAACAATCTTGTACACAGACCACCCTCAGAATTGTTTTGATTCTTCTCAGTTAATTCTTACCTAATTTAAATAAGAATTAAGTCTTATTTAAAGAGCACCTTTCAGGTGTTCATTGGAAAGATTTGACTCCAGGTGGATCCAGCTGCTTAGATTTAAAGTAGTTTAATTTAAAACTCTGGTTCAGTATCCTGTGTTAATCACCCAGAGCACATCAAGTGCCAGACTGAAGGGTGATGAAAAAGTTCAGTGTCCTCTCTAGTCAATGAGATGATTACATTCAGGAAATATTTTTAGAGAACAAGTTTATAGTTGAAGCATCTCTTGAAAGGTTTTAAAGAACAAGGGAATCCACATCACACAAAGAAGCAAAACCTCCTTTAATTTACTTCCAAGGGGGCAAGCAAACTTATTAATTAAATGTTTGATAAATATAGCTGGCATATTGACTTTGTCACAAAAATGATCACCATATAAAATTGTGCACATTTTTACATGAATAATGTACGTAACTTATATGAACCTTGTATAATAAATGCAGAGCATATTTATACACTATTATAATATATTATGGGGAAGCGAATGTGGCTCAAGCGATTGGGCTCCCTTCTGCCATATGGGAGTCACGGGTTCATTTCCCGAGACCTCCTGGTGAAGGTGAGCTGGCAGGCAGATGCAGAGAGCACACTGCGGGTGGACACAGAGCGCACACAGCGAGTGCAAAACAAAAAGGGGTGGGGATAAATAAATAAATAAAAAATCTTTTTTAAAAATAATATATTATGACTTTATATGGTAAGAGAACTTAATGGTAGTGTTTTTTGGGAGGGTTTACTCTATTGTTGGCAATATATATTATTTGTTTTGTGATTAACAATTGAGATAGGAACATATTTCCTAATTATATCTTTTTGTGTGAAAACACAATCCATTTTATGATTTGCTTCCTAGTTCTAAATTAGTCAGGATTCATGGTCTGTGGCTGAAATTAAGAGATCCCATATAAGATGGAAGTTTATTTTTCCCTCACATAAATAACTGGGTTAAAATAGTGGGCCCACAGATGTCAGGGACCCAGAGTCCTTTCTTGTGGCTGTTCTAGCTTCTGTCTGATGCAACAGCTACCAGATTTCAGTCCAGAACAGGAGTTCTTATTGTTCCACAGACCCCTTTGCCTGTCAGGTGAAAACCACAGACCCCTTACTAAGTCTACACTATACTGTGTATTATTTAATAAATATATTACACCTGCACCGACACATCCCCACAAGAATAATGTTTTGTTTTGTTTTTTATTTAAATTCAAGCTTATTGATCCCTTGTTAAGAGCCTCTGGTCTGGAAAGAGGAAGGAGGAGAAAAGAGAAGACACATCTTTTCCTTTGAAAGGAATCACCTGAAAGATGTACATATCACTTAGGCTCAGATCCCAAAACTGGAATTTAATCACATGACCATACAGTACAAGGGAGACTGGGAAATGTGTTCTTTAACTGCATGAACATTTGTTCAACTGAAAATTTCAGTAATTTTTCAAGAAAAGGAAAAGGGAATTGGGGGAGAAAATTCGAAGTCTCTGTTAAAAATGCATTGAAGCCAAAAACAAAAACTGTCTATTTTTCTTTATTGGAAGAAAACAATTATTTTTATAATGATTATCCAGGAAGGTATTTTAGAAAAAATAAAACAGCCAGCATTTTGTTAATTTTTTTTCCCCCTTTCTTCTTACAGTAATCTTAGTTTGAATTATGTTGCTCAGATGGCAGGAAAGTCACAATGAAACTGACTGGAGAACCATAGCATTCATTTAATTTATATAGGGTAAAGGATATAACTACATAGTAAAGTCTTACTGTTGAAAATCAGGATTTTACAAACTAAAATAGACTGTAGGTAATTGTGTTGGTTTGAAGCTATGTATCCCAGAAAAACAGGTTCTTAAACTTATTCCATTCCTGTGGGTGTCAACCCATTGTAAGTAGGACCTTTTGATGGGATTACTTCAGTTATGGTGTGGTTCTACCTCATTCAGGCTTGATCTTATTCCCATTACTGAAGGTCTTATATGAAAGACCATAGAGAGAGAAACCAGAGGGAACAACCAGAGGCTGCCATGTGCACTGTCTAGGACCAGCATCTCTGGCAGCCAGCCCCAGAATACCACAGTCTTCTGGGAGAAGGCATCACCTTGATGACTCTCTGATTTTGATCACCTTGATGACTCTTTGGTTTTGGGCTTCTGGCCTCAAAACCGTGAGCCACTAAAGTCCCATTGTTTAAGGCAACCCATTGCATGGTATTTGGATTGGCAGCCAGGAAACTAAAACAGTAATATTTGGTAAAATCCCTCATTTTTTGTGTGCTAAGAAGCAGATGTAGAAATGTGAAGTGACTTGCCAATGTCAGATACCTAGTTCAGGCAGGGAGAGTTCACTTAAATTCCAGTCGAGATTTTAGTTGCTTAAGAGTACAGACCTCCTGGGTTCCAATCTTAGCCTTGCTATTTATTGTCTGTGTGATTTTGTTATTTAATCTCTCCATGATTCAGTTTCTACTTTGATAAAATAGGGATAATAATGATACTTATCTCATATACTATTTGGAAGGACTTAATGAATATATATATATACTTCAAATAGGGCCTGGCATATAGTAGTGCTATGTAAATTATTATGTACTATACTTGTTGATATTTAGCAGGTTAATCTCAAATGTTTCACTTGAGTATAAAATTAGCCCAGAAAAAATAATGCAATATAATTTTAAGTTTTTGAGAGTAGAAGAGACTGATGATGAATCTTTAAAAAAATTGACAGGGAGTAAATGTGGCTCAAGTGGTTGAGCACCTGCCTCCCACATGGGAGATCGCCAGTTCAGTTCCCGGTGCCTCCTGAAAAAAAAAAACAAAAACAAACAAAAGGCAAAACAAACAAAAAAATCAACTCAGGGAAGCTGATATGGCTCCATGGTTGAGCACCGGCTTCCCACATACGATGTCCTGGGATCAATCTCTGGTCCCCAGTACCTCAAAAAAAAAAAGCAAAACAAAATAATAACAACAAATGACAAAAAAGAGAAGGTGGTTGATAGAGAAGAATGAGACAGAGACCATGGAGTTAGGATTTTAAATGCTATTATGAACTAGGCCTGTGCAGCGGTTTAAGATTATTTATGAATCCCCAAAAGAGAGATTATGTTTGTAAACTAATCTATTCCTGTGAGTATGATATTCTTTTGCATTAGATTCAGCTGACTTGTCTTGATTAAATTACCTGCTAAGATTAGGGCTTTGATTCAACCATGTCAGTAGGTTGTGACTCAGATTGAGTCCTAGCTGCCTTGGTGGGCTGATATAAATGGACACTCACTCAAGAAGACACAAGGAAGAGGAGAGAATGTGGTTATTTCAGTCCTACCATGTGGCAGAAAGGAGAAAGCTCAAACACTAAAGCCCTGGGAAGAGAGATGAGCCATTTGCCTGATAGTTTGCAGCCAAAGAGAGAAGAGCAGCTAAGAAATCCTGAAAGACCAGTTGCTTCAACATGTGGCAACTGACTTTGGTGAGAAATCAGCATTATGTTGGACTCTTTAGGGACTTGTAGCTCTTACTCCAAATAAATACCCTTTATAAAAAGCCAACAGATTTCTTGTACTTTGCATCAGCACCCCTTTGGCCAACTAATACAACCTTCCACAGACTAGCTGTGTAACAGACTGGCCATCCACAATCTTCTCTGAACCTCAGTTTCCTCTTCTTTTACTTATAAGGAATTGAATTAGGTCATCTCTGCATTTCAGGTCAGATGTTAACATGTATGTACATTGAATTGACTAGAATGCAAAGAAATAGAGTTCTTCTGTGGCTTCCCCTCTTACCTCCCTTCTCTTCTATCACTTCTTTTGAACACTGTCCTAGAGATCAGAGTATATTTTACCTCAAATTTTCTTTGGTATTATACCAGCTTTCTTTTAATTTTAATTTAAAAAATACCTTTTCCCCATCCCTTTACTTTCAAATATTCTTATGTTTAAGGCTTGTTTCTTTTTAGCAGCATTTAGTTAAACTTTTAAAAACTGTAATCTGGGGAGCGGATATAGGTCAGTGGTTGAGCATCTGCTTCCCATGTATGAGGTCCTGGGTTCTATCCCCAGTATCTCCTTAAAAAAAAAAAAAAAAGTGTAATCTGACAATTTTTGTTTTTTAATCAGAATACTTAGTCTATTTACATTTAATGTAATTACTAATCTATTTGTATTTAAAGCTACCATCTTACTATTTTGTTTTCTATTTGGTCTGCCCATTTTATGTTACTTATTCTGTTCCTTTCTTGTTTTATTTTAATTATTTTTCTTATGCCATCCCTCTTTTTACCTCCTACCATCAGCTTGTTATATTAATTCTTTACTGCCAGTGGTTGCTCAAGATATTAAACTACCCATCCTTGATTTGTTAAAATATGATATAAAGTAGTACTCATCACTTCTTGGGCTATGAAAAGATCTTCCACTTTAATCCATTTAACCTACCCCCCAACTTAAATGCTACTGCTGTGTATTTTAATTTTATATGTATTTTGAACTCCAGAATTATCATTATCGTGGTTTTTATAGAAAACATTCCTTTCTGTATCTCTGAGCTTTCTTCATAAAATATTTTATTTTTGTGAAGAAAGTAAAGAACACACTTTAGTTAGTATATTCTTTGTGTGGATTGGCTGATGATGCATTCTCAGTTTTGTCGGCAAAATGTCTTTATTTCACCTTCTATTTTGAAGGACAGTTGTGTTGGATATAGAATTTTAGGTTGACAGTTTTCTTTTAATATGTTGAAGATAGCATTCTGGTGTATTCTGGTTTCCGTTGTTTCCGTTGAGATTTCAGCTGTCAGTTTTACAGCTACTCTTTTTTTGTTTTATTTCTGGCTGTTTTTAATACTTTTTGTCTTTGGTTTTCATCAGATTTTTCTATTATTTGCATTGGTATTGTTTTCTTTGTACTTATCCTGCTTGGGGTTTGTAGCACTTCTTAAATCTGGGGTTTAATATCTTTAATCAGGTTTGGAAATTTTTCAGCCATTATCTTTTCAAATATTTCTTCTGCCTCAAATTTCTTGCTCCTTTAATTCCAGGATCCCAAATACATGTGTATTACACATTTTACCATCTCCTAAATATTATTTATGTACTTTTCCCCATTTTTCCCTTCATATTTCAGTTTGGATATTTTCTTCTTACTTATTTCCTAGTTCACTATTTTGTTTTCTACCTGTTCCTAATATGCTGTTAAATCCAGCCACTGAATTCTTAATTTCACTGACTGTATTTTTTTAGTTCAAGAATTTTCGTTTAGATTTCTCATTCCACCTTTTTGCTGACATTCTCAATATTGTTATTTAATTCTTTGGACATATTAGGCATAATGGTTTTTAGGCCACCTCATCTATCTCCATTATCTGAATCCATAGTGAATCAGTTTTCTATTTTCTTCTCTTGGTTTTCAGACATTTGTTATAATTGTCTTCTCATATACCTAGGTATTTTCTATTGTCTTGCAGAAAATTTGAGAATCTCAATAATCCTCCAAAGAGGATTTATATTTGCCTCTGGCAGGCAGCAAGGCTAGAGGCTCTAATAGTCCCAGGTCATTGTAAACCATTCTAGAGAATGAGATAATTTAAAATGAGTTTTTGTACCTGTGAGTAGTGGTAAATTTTGGGGTTCATACATACTCCCTGAGTATAGCCCTTTGGGGTTCCAACCCTTACCAGACTTTATTTTCTCCTTGGTGCGCTCTGAATGCCAATTTTCATGCCCAGTTTATTATTTATTAAAACCTCTGTTCAGCTTTTCAGCCTCTCAGCTATGCTTTTTTTTTTTTTTTTTTTTTTAAATTGTGGGTAAAAATCAAAATTCTCACAATACATACAAACATTTGCAAAATGATATATAAATATATATGCATATATGTGTATTTGCTTACAAAAATGTTATATATATATACACATATATTTTAAAAGGTGCTTAGATTACCCAAAATATTACACAGAACCCACTGGGATTCCCATGTTGCCCACCTCCCACACCTCCCACCACATCCCACACAAACATCTCTTTTGACATTGGCAAAAGTCTTGTCCACAAAAGTGTCCTCAAATGCCTGGCTCATTTCTTAGCTGACTTTTCCTAATCATGGCCCCAGAGTTCCTTACTGCCTCAGTAGCTTCTGGTGCCTTCAAGAAAACTTTTTAAAAAAGCAAAAACTTCAGACCATCTTTTTACAAACTATTTAGTGGGAGGCTGGTCCAAACCACCTACTTTGGAATTACAAACTCTCCAAAAAGTACATTTTAATGATGACGATGAAGGTGATAATGATACTATTCTTGAGCACTCATGTGCCAGGTATGTTTTTCATGCATTATTTCATTTAAACTTTACAGAATTTCTATGAAGTAAATACTATTCTTATTCCCATTTCTACAATTTGGAAACAGATTTAAAGAGCCAAGACAGCCAGATAATACATGGGAAAATTAGGATTAGAACCTAAGGCTGTCTGACTCCAGAAGCCCCAGTGTTCACCAGTTCTCTATAATTTGACAGCTAACTAAATTCATGATGATAGTAAGTGAGCCTATGACTTATAATTTCTGATCATGTCTTTTTTTTATGACCAGAGCCTCTAGTCTTTTCATTTCATTATTTGAGTTTATTACATGACCCTTAAGCCATTCTGTGTATATGTACCTTACTTTCACATTAGCACAGAGGTACCCAAACTTCCTTAGTTCATAGAACCCTTAGTGTTTCAGTTATTTTTATTTGGGGTCCCCTGACAAACAAAACATATACAAAAAAAAAAAACCCTATCAGTTCTGTTCATTAAGTAGTTCTAAACAACTTAATAAATATCCATGATCTAACAACCTAGCCATCTAAAAACAGTACACCTATATTGAAAGAAAAATAATATTTTAATTTCTTTCTTAAATAACCACAATTACTTAGTAAGATATACCATCTATTGGACACTGCACAACTTCTCAATCCTTGGAATCAGATTGGAGACCACCATCACATTTCCTGTTTCATATTGATTTTCATGCTATCTAGCGTCCAAATTGTGAAGTAACTTGAGCTAATAGTTTGCATGGTATTCAGAATTTTTTGAGTACTGCTATATTTACTTGAGAATGTAAGATTTCCTATAGCACAGTTTATGGTTTGTGGCACTAGCACATTTATCTTCAGAGAGGGTTGTATAGTTTGAAAAAGCTCTATAGACCCCAGATTCTGGAGTTTCTTGGGGAGTATGTCTTTATTATCCAGATGTGAACCCCAGTTTTATAGTTATTGATAAATAGTTCAGTCCAAATAGGATTTTTGGGGTTTTTAATTTTAATTTTGTAAATGCACTCACAAGTTAAAACATTTGAAACAATACTTTAGCAAGGAAGAATCATTTGAGAATCTGAACAATAGCTCCTAATACATTTGTTTTCTTGGCCATTCAAATAGGGCAATCAGACACATGTAAGTCTAGTGGATGTGCATGAAGGACTATACTTTTATCCGTTTTAATATTTAAATGATTGAACTTTTGTGGCACTACAGATCTGTGAGTTAGGTAATAGGGTAGCGCACCCATTACTATAGCTATTTTTCTCCATTCCCTATGCTCTAGAGGAAAGGTTTAGGCTGCCAAGTTTTAGAGTTCACAGAGATGTTGACAGTATATATGTTGCATCATTATCATGAAATACCAATTATGTGACATAGTCTATGTGATGGCTTGCTTTGAGAGCATTTTAGAGATGCTTTCAGAAGTTAGAGATGAGACAAGTTAGAAAAGTTTTAAAGTCAAATTTTCTGTTCATGACTGTGCTCTTGGACAAGTTACTTTACAAACTCTGTAAAAGGCAGGTTTACTAGATACCTCTTACATGATCTCTGAAATTCCTTTCTAGCTCCAAAATATTTTGATCCTGTGGTTTACCTAAAGCTTTTACTATAGTCTACCAATAGGCCATTCCTTTGCTAATAGAACTTATTTGCAGATTTGTAAATCAAATGTAAATAAGCCACCTTCTTAATGACCATTTAAATCTTCCCTCTGGATTTATCCACAGAGCCATAATGTTTACTGGCGTGCCTTCCTGTGATGTGGCACTTAATTGGGAAGCAAATCTTGTAAGAGAATTATAGTCTCCAAATGGGATAATTCCTGTGATTTAAAAGTTGCCACAAAAGAATTCGCAGGCATTAGAAAGCAAAACAGATCTATTCCTCAGTACTTAGTCTCAGAGGCCTTAAAGTGTTACTAAAACTCAGAATGTTCCTATAGTTAACAAGATTTATTTTCAGGTTAATTGGTTATTCCATATTTTCCTAGAAACTCATTAATTAATATTCTTTAGAAAGTAGATATATATCAGGCCATCAACATTTTGAATGCACTATTCATAAAATGTCTGGTATAATGCTATACTTAGAGATTTGTGGTCGATTTTCCCAAATTGATGATTTGCTGTTTCTTGAAACTTTTTAATTTAAAAACATTTAACAGCTTTTTAAAATTACTCAAGTAATCAATTTCATTGCGATAGAAGAATTAGAAAACACAAAAGTATAAAAGTGTTTTTTGAATTAGATGGATTGCCACAATGATTTAAAAATTTCGAGTTTTTCGAAGGCGTTTTACATTTGTAATATCATTAAAATTTAAGTTCTTTTTAGTTTGTTAGAATTTAATAGGAAAAGACAGAAGAACAGGAAACATTCTGCCCACAGAAATTCCTGACAGATAATATTGCTGAATATTTTATTTTATTCAATCTTAGAATCTTTATTCTAATAACTAAAAAAGAAAGTGAGCATTTCATGTACCTAATTGAACTTATATATTTGAATTTTTAAAAATTATAAAATCCAGCAAATCCAAGTTTATATTTAAATTAAAAAATAGAATGTATAAATCTAGAGGTCAGACAAGACCGCAGCTCTTTAGGGAAAATATAACTGAGAGTTTTAAGTAATTATAAATTGAATATAATACTCCAGTTTTGAAGGAGGGAATAGTTCCACACTAATTTATCTTTTGTTTATGATTTCTTTCTGGACATTACTTTTCTAGGAGAATGTTGACTGGTGTAGGGGTCCAAAGTGTGTTTACCCCCTGCTCCCCACCCAAAATAAGACCTTGGTAAAACCAACCAAAAAAAAAAAAAAAAAAAACCCAACAAATTAAATATCTAGTCTACAAGCTGATGTGTTAAAACTTGATTTGTGGGAGAAACTAAGTCTGTAAATGCTATAATCTGCCTTTGGAATAATTTGACAACTATTAGGAAGACGAAAAATAGTGTTGTATAAAAGTTAAGTAACGGGGAAGGATGTAGCCTAAATGGTTGGGCGCCCGTCTCCCACATGTAGGGACCAGGGTTCGATCTCTGGGATCTCCCGCTAAAAAAAAAAAAAAAAAAAAGTTAAATAACAACTGCAAATGAAACTAAGACACATTCCCTAGCTTGTCCTACATAGGAAATCTGGAGAAGCTGCCATCTAGAAATGTGGCATGGAATAATGAATCAAAGAACTGAAGTTATATGCATTGGAAAAGCAGATGTGATAGTTAATTTCACAAATCCTTTAAGGCTATCACGTAGAAGTAAGGGCACATGTTTCAGAGAGACAAATTTTGGCTAAATATAACAAAGAACTCCCTAACAAAGTCATGTTTGTCCATGAAGTACTCAAATGTAGGTTGGAAATGGTATATAATAGATTTCTTCATTAGGAGGTAGTGGAGAGACAATTAATTCAGGCTTTAAGATTCTATCTGATATTGTCCTCCAATAGTATGACATTGAGCTGCTTTAAATATGGGCAATGTAAATTTTTCCATAAAATTTTATAATATTTTACATTTACAATTTCTGTGGATGACCCTTCAGAAACATGGCTTAACTAGTGACGTGGGTTGAATTCTAGGCTCCTCCGCTTCCAGAGCCGGATGCTCCTTACCGGGAACAGTGCGCAGACGCTTTGCAACTGTGCACAGCAGCTCGATTGTTCCATGTTTTCAAGACTGATTTCTGCTGTAATGTGACCTCGTTACCTATCTCTGTTAGTCTCATTGTTGGAGATAATTTAAAAGTTAAACATAAATAAGTGTTACTAGTTAAAGTGTGTTTCTTCTGAATGTAATGGTTTCTTCTAGCAGAAAGTTTGTGTAATTTGCCTGATTTCAGGTAACTGGAAGATTTCATTTTCTAGAACTCTGGCACTATTTACATTTCTAATCCACGAGGAAGTAATAATTGAGTCATGATGTTTGATTATAGTACTTCTAACACCAATTATAATATTAATATTAGAGTTAGCTGCAGGGATGGTCTCCTTGTGTGTGTGTTATTTTTTAACTGTTGGCAACTTGAGCAAAAGTGTAGTTCAATACCTAGACTCTGAAAGGAAATTTACCTTATCCCATTCCTCCATTAGTAATGTATCATTTAAATACAAAGGTTTATTGTTAATTGCCCTCTAGTGATAAGCCTTTTTTCCAAATCAAAGTTTTAAACATTTTTAAATCATTATAGTTTTATCTTAAAATAAGATTTGAAACTAGCCAAAGTCAAGGGTGATATAATTGAAATTAATTCTGAAAAATCAGACTTCAGGTTTTCCTAAACCATGTTACACTGCCGTGATTATTACCATAACAAGCTTTAATTTGGTGCCACTTTGAATTTAGGCCAGGATGTCAAACTGTGCTAAAAGAAATTCTCTAGTGAATAGAACTATTCAGCAACAGCTGTTACTCTACCTGAGAGGACTTTTAAAAAAATGTCAGCAAAAAGCAGTTCAATGTGCCTTTTAAATTATTACTGTATTAGTTGCTGTTTATATGTATACAGGGCAAGTTTACTTGTGGATGTGTAGATTTATTTTAGGATATTACTGATGTAATTCTGTGGAACGAAGTAGATTTGGCATGACAGCATGAGCAGTGGAGACTCAGTATAGGAGAGCAATCAAGTGTTCAGGGAAAAATCACCATTCTGATTTTATGTTTTATTTTGCTATGTAATATCATGGAGGCATAGAGGATTTCTCCTGATGTGTGTGTGTGTATGTGTGTGTGTGTACTCTCCGTAAATGAGTTATAAAGCTTACTTAAAGATACCAAAACCTCCCGTCCCTCAACTCCCCAGTGTACCTTTATTAAACTGTTGCACTGACCAGAAGATAACCACTTTCACATAAGTAATGATTGGAAATGACTCAGGAAACATAGGGACAGCTTGAGGGAATTTTGGTGTGATAGAGCCGTTCTGTATCTTGATTATGGGAATGGTTACACCATGCCTTTGTCAGGACTAAGAGAAATGCATTCCAGAATGAGTGAATTTTACTGTATATAATTAAAAATTGAAAGAAAAAATACAACAATCCTTTCTTTCCTTAGAAACTTCTTTGGATATTATTAAAGATACTTGGAGTCCCTCCTGCTCTTTTGCTCTGAGACTCAGATAACTAACATCTGAGTGGAATCCAAGCTTAAAGCCCTTCAGCCAATACTTTATGATCCAGAATGGCTTCAGAAGACGTTGATGTTTAGGCAAGACTTTGGAATGTCGTGGGACTGACTCATCCACTTTCCCTCTCTCGTTCCCTCCCTCCCTTCCTATCTTCCTCCATCCTCAACATTTTTCTGTGTACCTTTGTTTATGGTATTTTCACGCATATGTTTGTATTTCTAACATAGACTGTCCCACGAGCTAGATATCTTCTGTCATTTACACAGGACAAGCCCCCAACTCCAAATATTGGCTTGTTATTTATAGATGGAACTTTGGTTTGTTATCTAAGTACAAAGGGACATTTTTAAATGGTTGTATTTGTTAAAAATATAGAAAACATACACACAATAATGATTCATTGTTTTAAAACCTGCTTTATATTATTTTTCTGTTAATAGTGATATTTATATAGCATGCATTGTAGGATAAACCATGGGACAGAGGAAAGTTACCTTGCTCTCATAGGGAGTCAGTTTACAATCAAAGCTTTATATGCACAGTGCATTAACATTATAAAAACAGTGTTATTTAGCAGTTATAGGAGTCCAAATAGATTAACAAATATTATTACTCATAGGCCTATCTTTAACAAAAAAAATACTGTAATGGGTCTTATCTTTAAATTATTGTTGTCAGTTTTTTGTATACATGTATTCAGTGATCAAGGACTTTTTCTTTATTACGGTCCTCCTTGAGTTTTATATTTTCTCCTTTGAGTTCTTTACTGCTATGTAACTGATGAAATGAAAGAATTGTTCTGAATTGAATAGTTTTTCTTAAGAATGGAAGTTGGGAAATATGAACACACAGCTTTCTTTTTTAGCCAGAGTAAGAAAGAAGTTGGGTATATTACCTGGAAACAATTCCTTTCTAAACGTAAGATGCTACAATTTTTTAAGGGTCAGTAGTTGAAATGTATTTAACCATTTCACTAAGATTTTTAATAAGATGTATATTTATTTCATTCATTAAATACCTTTAAAGTATCTACTTTGAGGAAAGCACTATTAAAGACACTGAAGACCCCAAGAGAAAGGATACAGTTGGCTCTCTTTTTATGAGCTTATGGTCTGTGAGGAGACAGATTCAAACAACTATAATATGACTTGATACATCCATCTATAATAAAAGTATTTTAAAAATGCCATGGGAGCACAGGATAGATTAGAATAGATTTATATTATTATATGATGGGGAAAACAATTTAAAAATACTCAAAAATTATTTATATATTTTGACACTTTAGATAATCCTTGTACCTTTGAATAAGTTTTCTTTTGATCTTAAAAATTCTGGGCCAGAAGGCTTATGTTTGAGTGATATGAAGAAATGAGTCTATAATTTTTAAAAATTATTTTTGCTATGTTCTGTATGTTTAAATATATATTTAAAACATTTTAAAACAGTTGCTGTCACCCAGTGATAACCAACAGACATTGATTTCTGGTTAAGTGACTTTATCTAGATTTTTCTGAGAGACTAATTTCAGACATTATGCTCCACAGTTGGGCTACTTGAGACAAAGAGTTTCAATTTTTTATTGAGCAATATATTACTAGAAGAAGCAGAAAAAGTTAATAAATTGCTCTTATAATATGGTAAAGAATCATTAAGCATCACATATAGAAAGGAAGGGATATTGAGAGCAACTGATACACAGAAAATAATTTATTCTTGTGTAAAGTTCACTTTGGGGGGGGGACAGGAATCATAGGAATTGGTTCTTTGCAGATGCCATGTTATTGCCTTAGAAATGTTAGTAGACAGGAAACACAAAAGTGGGATAGTGTAGAGTAGCTGGCAAGATGTATCTAGAACTAATTTTCAATGAAAGGATATGACATTAAAAGTAGCAAGAGACGAAAGAAGGAACAGGAGAGACTTTTTGAGTACCAAAGCTTGTAAGTGACTGGCCTGCTCTTTAGTCTTGCTTTCTCTTGATTTCTGATGCCCCATAACTTTATTTTCCATAAGACTTTGCCTTTCTAAGATGCTGACTACAAGCCAAATTCTCCATGATTTTCAGCTTAAGTATCAACCACTTCTTGTATAGGTTTGAGTGACTTAGTTCACAGTCTTAAGAGAAACTGATGGTCAGGCTATTTTGTATTAGATATCTTCCTTTGGACCAATCATCCAACCATTTCATGTAGGCACACCAATGGCAAATCCCTACCCCACCCCATTTCCCTATGTGTGTACATACTCACACACACACACCCGCCTGTGTGTAGACTCTTCCTTTTGCTGTTGACTAGACAGTTTTTGCTTGTTTTAATCTGAAAAGGATTCATCTAACTGGGTTAACCATTACTATCACTCTTTCTAAGCAAAACCCTTTAAGCCTACCTACCTCACAGATCACCTAAGTTAGCCTAGGGTTGGGGTGCCTCTGGGGCAGTAACCACTTCTTAATAATAACCCATCAGTGGTGCTTCCCCAGTTGGAAATTGTGGCAATATAAATGATAGGAGGAAGATGGTAGAACTAATTTGTGTGGATTTTCTTAATAACTAATTATCAACTATTCTTTTGAAAAGTTGTTACTTTACATTTTCAGCTCATGGTACTTATTGGAAAAACTTGGGCTTTCAGAGAAGGAGAGAAGGAAGGAGGGAAAAGGTGGGAGGAAATATTCCTTTACTGTTTAGGCATGGAGCTAGGTACTTTTCTATTAGTCCTTGTGTAGTCAGCTAAGGTAATTTAAGTGACATTTAAAAAGTTGCACAGTAAATAGCGTAATTAGGATTTAAAATTAAGTCTGTTTACCTGTCTAAAATATCAAATAAATGGAATTACATAGTTTGAAACCTTTTGAGTCTAGCTTCAGTCATTTAGTGTAAGGTATTTGAGATGAATCCATGCCGTTGACTGTGTTAGCAGTTCATCCTTTTTATTGCTGAGTTATATTCCATTGTATGGATATACAATGTTTATCTGTTCCCCAGTTGAGGGACATTTGGTTTGTTTCCAGTTTTAGGCAATTATGAATTAAGCTGCTGTAAACATTCTCCAATAGACTTTCATGTGAACATAGGGTTTCCTTGTATTGTTTTGTTTTTTCATTTGGATAAATACCTATGAGTGGGATTGCTGGACATATATGTTAAACTTTACAAGAAATTGCCAAACTGTTTTCCAAAGTGTCTGTACCAGTTCACATTTCCAACAGCAATATATGAGATTTCTAGTTGTTCCATATCCTTGTCAGCATTTTTTTGTTTTTGTTTTTGTTTCTTAATTTTAGCCATCCACATATTCATGTAGCAGTATCACATTGTGGTTTTAATTTGTGTTTTCCTAGTGACTAATGATGCTGAGCATCTTTTCGTGTGCTTATTTGCCATCCCTTAAATGTCTGATAAAATGTCTGTTTAACTATTTTACTTTTTTTCTTAATTGGATTTTCCTATTATTAAGTTTTGAGAGTTCTTTACATATTCAGAATATAAAAACTGTATCATAAATGTGATTTGTTGATATTTTCTCTTTGTCCATGGCTTGTCTTTTCATTGTCTTAACAGAATCCTTCAAAGAACACAAGTTCTTGCTTGATGAAATAAATTTTATCTTTTATTTCTTTTGGTGATATGTTTAAGGAATCTGTTTGAACCAATGTCAGAGATATTTTTCCTTCTTTGAGAAGTCTTAAAGTTTTAGGTTTTACATTTCATTCTAATATCCCTTTTGAGGTATTTTTTGTATATGGTCCAAAGTTTGGATTAAGGTTCATTTTTGGCTTGTGGATATCCAATTATTCTAGCACCATTTGTTGAAAAGACTCTTTTCTCCATTGAATTGTATTTGCACCTTTGTCAATCATCATATGTATGTGAATCCCCTATTCTCATCCATTAATCTCTTCTTTCTCCACTACTATGTTGTTTTGATTGCTGTGCTTTTTATGTGTGTGCTTTTTATTTATAGGTAGTCTTGAAATCAGGTTGTGTGAGACCTTTGACTTTGCTCTTCTTTTTCAAATCTGTTTTTTCATTCTAGTTCTTTTCTATTTCTTTATAAATTTTAGAATCAGCTTTCAATTTCTACAAAACAATTGAAAGCTGATTCTAAATCAGCTGCTACAATATTGATTGGAATTGTGTTGAATCTATAGAACAGTTTGATGAGAACGGAAATATTAAAAATAAAAATATTGAGTCTTCTCATTAATGAGCAATTATGTATCTCTCCATTTATTTATTTGTGTTCTTAAATTTCTTTTATTAATGATTTATATTTTCAGCCTACAGATCTTGAACATATTTTGTTATATTTAGACCAAAGTGCTTTTTAATTTTCATGATGTAGTAAATGGTACTTCAAAAATTTCACCTTAATAGAAATACTGATTTTCTACCTTGCTAAACTCACATTTTAGTATTTGTAACTTTTCTGTAGTATCTTTTGGGGTTTGTATGTAGACAATCATGTCTACTTAAGATTCCACAAAAGGGTACGTTTTGTTTGGTTTTATTCATGAGATACTTAGTATGTTGTATAGTTATTCTTTCTTACATACCATATGGTTCCATGATTCTTATAGCTTGGTTTGTTTTCATTTTTATTTGATTGCTTTTGGTTTCAATAGTTTGATATAGAATAATAATGAGTTACGGCATAGAAATGCCATAATCTTGCCATAGTCATAATAGGTATTTCCATGAAAAATGACATGTAGGAATGTGAATGTTTCTTATAGTCCTCTCTGCTAATGGGATTGGAAAGAATGTGTATCTTTCTTGCTGTAGGCAACTAAGATAAATAAAAATGGAAAATACCTTCTTGCTAGAATTGTACTTTTTTTATATTGCTTAGTCATCTTTGTTAAAGTAAGTATTAAAAGGTCTAAGCATTTTAATCATTTCAAGGCCGCCTTCATATTTTGTGTGAGTCTTAAAAAAAGTTGTGACATTGCTTTAGTGAACTCTCAAGACCTTAAAAATGAATCATTAATTTGAGCAGATTATGATGAATGAGAGGCATTTACAGTGTACAATTGCTATCTGGATGCAATTCTACTCTGTAGTGCTTTATTGATTTCTTTCTTTTTGTATTGCCTCAACTCAGGATTTCTTCTCAGTAATATAGGGTCATTGAAAAGAAAAGGCAGTTGATTCTAAATAGCTTTTTTTTTCCGTTGGTGTTAATCCAAAATTTTAATTATGTTTAGTAGAAGAATTTTATGCAATCATTTCAGCTTGCCGGATTTTTTTTTTTTTTTTTGGTATGTGTGTGTGTTTTTAGTCTAAGTCTATTCTTGTGGACCAAAAGTCTTTAATAGATTTACATTTTAGGACTGATAAATGGAAAAACACAGACTATATTTTTTTCAGGCACTGTGTTGCCATCTCTTACTTTTGTGAATAAGAAAAGACATTAAACATACTTAATAACCACATTTTAGAGATAATAGTCATTGTTTTTTAGGTTTAAAGATACCAAAATAAATATTTCTACTTCCTTTTTCTATTCTCAGTATTTTCAACTGTCATTTTCTTTGTCCAATATCATAAGATGTTCCAATAGTAAGTAGAAGGGAGACATTCTTGGAGAAGTTTTTCAGAGAGTTTTATTATTTTTTTGTGATATTTTACTCTAGCCCTATTACACATTTTATTCAAGTACATAAGAAGACTAAATTTCTGAGAACATTAAGTGTAGAAAGAGATTTCTGGGAATAAGAGAAATTCCTTTGATTGGAGATTGGCGGTGAAGTCTGAGGAGTGTTTCTCATCCCAAACAGCTGTGGAGGTGCTTAAAAGTTCTGTAATTTCTTAAATACTTTCTTCAACTCTAAATATTGTTACGCATTGGAATACTTAATGAAAACAGCACTTATGAAACAAATTTTTTAGGCCTGTTGACATGTATCACTTCATAAAATCTAAGATTAATTATTCTTACACATTCCAGTGCTGCTTCTATTCAGACGGCATGTGCAGAGAGTAAGAAGTATGGATGGGAAAATATGCACTGTGGTAGCTTCTATCTCGCTAGAATAATACTACTCCTACCTGCGTTGCCATAGCACTCCCTTTCCCTACAACCCAATTCTGAAGTTCTTCCAAAGAATTATTTCCTTTATTTTGGCAGGAAAAGCTTAAGCTCTGGCTGCCTATTTTTTTTCTCCCTCTGCAAAGCTTTGGCAATACAGCATTTATAGCTACAGCTTTGTTCCTTTATAAACAGGAGAGCAGGACAATGAAATTCAAATGTTTTCTGAGTGTTAATTTGGGGACTTGTTATTTAAGAGCCATGAAAATTATCCATATTCTAGGAAATTTAGCAGAACTTTTTTTAAAATTTAAAATGACATGAGTATCTAGACTCTTTTTCTAACCAAATAGGAAGTGTTGTGAAATTAACCATGGCACATAGTAAAAGACTCATTTCATGTTCTGCTATATTCTGTTATTTAATATAGCATTTATTAAAGTTTCATGTTTAAGGGAAACAAAAACTTTTTTTTTAGTTGGTAGTAGGAATCATATTGTATATGTTAAAAATCACAAAATAATTTAAAGAAATTAAATATTAGTTTATTCAAGATAATTTTGCATCCTTTACCAAGCTAATTAAAAACTCATTTAAATATAACTTCAGGGTAATTACTGAAAAATGAAATGACCTTATTCAATACTCTTTTTCTATCAGAGTGAATTGTTTATTATTTCTTAACTGTCATTAAAATGAATTGTTTAAAGAAACTTTAAAATTCTTAAGGTTTTAGCAGTTTGTTTTATATAAAGAGATTTGCATTAATGTACAGAGTTGATTATATAAAAGGCTTAATTATTATGATAGTAATAAATATTAAAATGAAGGATCCATTTTAAAACGTGGTTAATGTGGTATTTTGATAAGAAAGTAAATTGATTATAAAGTTCAATAACTCAGAATTTCAGGCAGAAATCTATTACTAGTTTAAAAGTCATTTCAATTATTTATTTCTTATAACATTTTTAAACACACTTTAAACTTTTAGATAAACTTTTAAAACATCTTCCTGGGGAGCAGATATAGATCAGTGGTTGAGCACCCATGTATGGGGTCCTGGGTACAATCTCCAGCATCTCCTTAAAAAAAGAAGGAAAAGAAAAAAACCTTCCTAAGTATGCTGAATTTCATGGACATTGCACTAATAATTATAGGCATTATGACACTGTTTAAGAGATCAGATGTCCAGTTCTGACAAACCACAGTAAAAATAGACACTAATTCTGTAGAATAGATCTTTTTGCTTTGGCCATTACTTTTTGCTTTGATATAAGGTTTGTAACCTTATATCAAAGAGATAGGAAGGGAAGCAAAAGATGTCTTGAAAGAGAAGGAAAGCAAAATAGAAGATAAGCCAAGATTTTACCTTCTATTTTATAAGTGGTTATGTTTTTACTAAGGAATAAAAATATACCACTCTATTTAGGAAGTGATGTGAGTTTTGTATTTTTTTTTTTTAATGATAATTTGATCTTAAAATATGGATTTCTGACAAAATTTAGTTTAAACAATAAATTTTGTATTTTGCCAATACACACATACGAATGTTGCCATTTATTCAACAAACATCTGTTATGTGCCAGGAGTGTGCCAGGAGTGAGACATACAAAATATTTATGGCCTAAGCCTGAACTTAGGTATAGCAACACTAAGGAGAAAGGAGTACATTATACACAGGGCATTGTATAAAGTACTCATGGGCCTTGCTAATGTTTCTTAGACTGGTGATGCTCTAGTCTCATCTATGATATCTTCAAAGCAAGAACCAAAAGTATCAACTTGTTTCCAGTAGCTTCACTGTGTTCTAGAACAAAGCTCAAGAATATTGATAGGAATACAGAAATATCCAGCATCCAACTAAGTAAAATTCATAATGTCTGGCTTTCAATAAAATATTACCAGGTATTGCAAAGAAATGGGAAAATCTAATCCACAATGAGGAGAGAATAAATCAGTCAAAACCAACACAGACCTGCATGGATATTAGAATTAACAGAAAAGGACATTAAAACAGCTATTATAACTTTCTATGTGTACAAAAATTAGAGAAAGGCCTGAACATGTTAGGTAGAAATAAGAAATATATAAAAAGAATCATATCAAATCTCCAGAGATGAGAAATTAATCTGGATGGAATTTATGGCAGCATAGGCCTTGTAGAAACAAAGATTAGTAAACTTGAAGACATAGCAATAGAAACTATCCAGAATAAAACACAAAGAGAAATAAAGCCTTAAGAAAAAACTGACTGGAACACCAGTGAGCTGTGGGACAACCTCAAGTTACTTAATATACTTGGAACTGGCATAACTAAAGGAGAGAACGGGGTGGCGGGGGAGGGGGAGGCAGAAAAAATACTTAAAGAAATCACAGCCAAATTTAATGAAAACTATAAACTTACAGACACTCAGAGTACTTCAAGCACAAGAAAGAGGAAGGAAAGTACGCCAAAGCACATAATAATCAAACAGCTCAAAACTAGTGACAAATAGAAAATCTTAAAAGAAGCCAGTGGAAAAGTCACATAGAAAGGATGAAGAAAAGGATTCCACCAAATTTCTTGTCATAAATAGTTCAAGTGAGAAAACACCTTTAAAGTACTGAATAAAAACAAATCTATCACCCTAGAATTCTATACTCAGTGAATATATCTTTCAAAAATAAAAGCAAACTAAAAACTTTTTTCAGGCATACAAAATCTGAAAGAATTCATTACTACTAAACCTGTCTAAATGAAATGTTAAAGAAAGTTCTTCAGGCAGAAGAAAAATGACACCAAAAGGATATATGAATCTACACAAAAGAATGACAAACCAGAAAATTTAACTATATTGAGTGTATATAAGATTTTATTATTATTCAAATCTCTTTAGAAGTTTAAACAAAAATACAGCAGTGTAGTGTGTGGTTTATACATATGTACAATATGTGACCACTATCACACAAAGGCAAAAAGGAGAGAAATGGAAATATATTGTTATAAGGTTCTTATGCTATACATGAAGTGGTAGATTACCTGTTGAAAGTAGACTGTAGTAAGTTAAAGATGTATACTTTAAACTTAAAAATAGAAGCAAAGAATAGATATGCTAAATAGAAAACATATAGCAAGATGGTAGATTGAAACTAACCATATCAACAATCACATTAAATGTAAATAATCACATTAAATATAAGTGATCCAAACACCCCAATTTAAAGGTAGTAAGTGTTAGTTTTGGTTGAAAAAGCAGGATCCAATTATACACAACCTACTAGAAACTCACATTAAATATGAAGAAACAAGTAGGTTAAAAAGTAAAAAGGATGAGGAAAGATCTATAATGCTAATAATAAGCAAAAGAAAGAGTGGCTGACAAAGTAGATATCAGAGCAAAGACTATAACCAGGGTTAAAGAAGCTTATTTCATAATGATAAAGGGATCATTTCATCAAGGGGATATTATTTTAATATATATATATATATTTTTTTTAAAGGAAGCTTTAGATTTCATAAATGTTATATCAAAAACATAGAGGATTCCCATATCCCCTCCCTCCCCCACCCACACTTTCCCACATTGACAAATCTATCATTAGTATGATACATTTGTTACAATTGATTAACACATATTGAAACATTGTACTATCCAAGGACTATAGTTTACATTATAGTTTACACTTTGCCCCACACAATTTTACAGGTTTTGACAAAAATGTTTAGTGGCCTGTATCCATCACTATAATGTTATGCCGGACAATTCCAATGTTCCAAAAACATCCCCATGTTGCACCTCTTCCTCCCCTCAGAACTTCTGGTGTCCACTGCCTTTGTATCAGTGATACAAGTTCTTCCATTGCTGGAATAATCATAAGTCTACTTTAGTCCATAGTTGCTTTCTACCCTTATATTTGTTCATTCCTCAGTCTTGAGGATTTTGGAATGGTGATGTCTGCCCTGTCTCCGATTGAGAGAGGGCTTAGATCCCATGGGGCAGATGGATGGAATTGTATTGCTTGCAGTTGCACTCTCTCCGCTTCCTGGGATAGGCGATGTCCATAATCATCAATGCATGTTTTAACCGAGCTTCAAAATACCTGAAGTAGAAATTGTCAGAATTGCAAGGAGAAATAGAGAAATCTACATTTGCAGCTAGGGATTCTAGTATCCCACTTTAAATAATTGATGGAACAAATAGAAAATCAGCAAGGATATAAAATGCATCAACAGCACTATTTAACTAACTTGGCCTAATTGACATTTACAAAACGCTCTAACCAATAACAGCAGAATATACATTATTTTCAAACGCACATCAATTAGTTACCAAGGCAGGCATATTCTTGATCCTAAAACAAATCTCAATAAATTGTAAAGAATCAAAGCATAAAAACGTATGTTCTCTGACTGAATGTAATTAATAGAGAAATAATAACAGGATAACTAGAAAATTTCCCAAATATTTGCATATCAACACATTTTTAACTACCAGGTTAAAGATGAAATCAACATGGAAAGAAAGTACTTTGAACTGCCTAAAAATAAAAAACAGCATATAAAATTGTGTGAGTTTCCATTAAAACAACAATTAAAGGGAAACACTTGTTAGAAAGGAAGAATGGTCTCAAATCAATGACCTCAGCTTCAATCTCAAGCAATTAGAAGGGGAAAAAAAGCATATTAAACCAAAGCAAGCAGGAAAAAAAGAAATGATAAAGATCAGAGTGGAAATTAATGAGATAGAAAACACAAACAATAGAGAAAAAGCAATGAAAAGATCAATAAGATTGATAAATTTATCACCAGACTGATCAGAAAAAAAAGGATACACATTAACAGTATCAGGAATAAGAGAGATTACATCACTACTGATTATAAGCATATTTAAAGCATAATAACAATTTATGCCAATAAATTCTACAACTTAGATGAAATGGGCAAATGCCTTGAAAATAGAAACTACCAAAGTCTACTCAAAAGAAATCAGTAACCTGAAGTGTTCTTTATCTGTTAAAGAAATTGAATTTGTATTTTAAAACATTTCCTCAGATCAAAATAGAGGCCCCAAACCTAGGCTTCACTAGTCAATTTTGTCAAACATCCAAGGAATAAATAATAACAAATCTACAAATTTTTCTGGAAAAAATTCCAACTCATTCTATGAGGCCAGCATTATTTTTACACTATAATGCTACAAAACATTCCAATAAAGAAAGTTACAGACCAATATCTCTTATGAACATAGATGCAAAAATTCCTAACAAAAATTTAGCAAATAGAATTCCACAGTTTATGGAAAGTATATATACTATCACCAAGTAGGGTTTATCCCAGGAACATCTGAAATGAAATCAGTGTAATGTGCCATACTAACTAAAACTGAATAACCATATAATCATTTGAGAACCATTTGACAATCCAGTATTCATTCTTGTTAACTTGCAGCAAACTAGGAATAAATGGGAACTTCCTCATTTTGATAAAATTCTACCACTAACATCATATCTAATGGTAAGATACTGAAGGTTTTCCCCCAAGATCAAGAATGTCTGCTTTTACTACTTCTATTCAATATTCTACTGGAGGTTCTAGACAGTATACTCAGGCAAGAAAAAACAGACATCCAGATTAGAAAAGAATAAGTAAAATTATATTGTTTTGCAGATAACATGATGATCTACATAGAAAAATCTGATGGAATCTACCAAAAAAGCCTGTATTTTAAAGCTTTATTTGGAACATTATGAGCATACAACCATGCCCATTCTTTATGTCCATGGCTGTTTTTACAATACAGTGACAGAGTTGAATGACTGCAGCAGAGAGCGACCACATGGTCTGCAAAGCCTGAAATATTTACCAGCTGGCACATTTCAGAAAAGAATGTTTGCTGATCCCTTGTCTAACCTAATAAAACAGGAAAGTCTGAAAATTTTTTGAGAAAAAGTAGAATTAAGATATTAAAAATGTGAAGGGAATTAGAAAACAGAAGGTGTTTGGGATATATTTTTAAATGAAAAAGATCACTTTACAAACTGATATAGGTTATATATTAATCTAATTTTTATTTTAGAAATTTATAAAAAATGTTAATAGTTGTTTCTGAATGGTGGGATTATATCTGATTTTTCTTTTCCTCATAGTTTTTAAGTGGCTTTCTATAATAAATATGTTATTGTGTTTTTAATAAAACCAAATAGCAGCGGGCCAAGATGAGAACATAGAAGCCAAGGCTGATTAGAAAATGAAGAAGAGAGAATGTGGCAGGGTCAGGTAAAGATAAGACATTCTGGAAGATGTATAAGAGAAAATCTCAGGGTTTGTTATGAAAGCAGTTGCCTCTCTCTCTCATACACACACACACACACCAATAAAAGGGATAAAGAGAGTTATTTAAGTTATTATAAAATATATTCAGGCTTAATTCCTCATTTACAGAAGATAAAGATTTTAAAATTTTAGATTATGGAGATGTTCTTAATTTTGTGACTTATAGCTAATGCTTGATGCTAGTGATTTTTTCTTTTACTTTTCTTTTTTTTTTTTTTTTTTTTTTTTGAGGTACCAGGGCTAGGGATTTGAACCCCAGACCTCCTAAGTGGGAAGCTGGCACTCAACTACTGATCCACATCAGCTGCCCTGAGTTGATTTTTTAGTTCATTTGCTTGTTGTTTTTGTTTTTAGGAGGCACTGGGACCTCCCATGTAGGAGGCAGGCACTCAACTGCTTGAGCCACATCCACTCCCTAGTGATTTGTTTTTAATTAGAAAAATCAGATTCAGTTATTTCAATATACATGATTCCTATACTTTAATGTAGTGTAGAAGTTGAGGGCTTGGTTTGTTTTGCAAGGAGTCACAATTACGTTTTATAAAGAGGCAAACAGATTTTATTTGCGCAAAATGTCAGAAATTATAGAAAGTAATCTTTTCAATGAAGTACTGTTATTAACCAGATGAGAATGGAAGTAGTTTTACTGTGGTATTCTGTTTTAACATCTGTACTGTGGCACTACCCAGATGCTTACTATAAAGTTCAATGGATCTTGACAAGCATTAAGTTGATTTTAGTGGCTCTGCTATGTTAGGAGTCATCAAAACAGAAGAGAAACCAGTTTTTACAAAATTTCATCTAAGTCAACATATTTTGTTTGCACTATCATTACGAATGGCATTTATCATCTCTATACTGGCCAAATCAGAGAGCAATTTCAAGATTGGCACTTAGTATACAGACTGCTGGTTTGTTGATAAATTGTTATCCAAAACAAACAAACAGAAAAACAAAACAAAAAGCAAACAAACAGGGAGTGGGTGTACCTTGGTGGTTTGAGCACCTGCTTCCCATTTATCCTAGGTTCAATCCCCAGTACCTCCTTAGAAAAAAAAAAAAAGCAAACAAAGTATCATGGTCTATTTGTTCTTTATAAGAGTCAAATAGGCTGGTTATTCATTAACTATAATTCTATGTCATGGCTCAAAGTCCTCATCATAAATCACATTGTTAGACTGTCCAGTGGCCTAAGCCACCAGGAAAACAAAGACACTCCTATCAGGCAGGACTTACCAGGATCTAGACATCACCTCCCATAGCCAAGGATGAGGGCTAGAACTCACTTTCGGTAAGATAATTTCTGATTACACAATAGTCTTTACAATTTATTGTAACACTACAAGTATTAGGTTGAGTTCCACTCTGTGTTTGTCAAAATTCAAGTGTCTGGCCCATTCTCATGACTTTGCTTTCAATTTTGTCCTACATAGAGTGAAGGAAGAGTACAACCAATATTTTGGAGGCTTTTTTTTTTTTTTTCCCTTTCCCCTCTGAAATACACCTTTCCTCTGAAACACTCTCATATTTATAGAATTAATCTCTCTCATTAGCCTTTATGATTTATGCACATTGTCTTAGAGAAAATAAAACATTAGGTGCAGTTACAGAGACTGGGGTCATGGATGTAGGAATAGGTATGAAATGCAGAAATCATCATGGCTCTGTTTTACCTACAATACATTTGTGAGGAAGATGAAGTCAGTATTACGTTAAAAATCAAATCACTGATAGTGTACGTGACTCAGCCAAGGCCACATAGAAATGGGTGATAGGGCTAGAAGGAGAATTCATGCCTCCTCGTCTGATTCTCAGGAGTCACATAGTCTCATTCATCGTCATTGCTTCAAGTCCAACTGTGCTCATCGTACTCCTCCTGGCACTTTGTGTTCTCCCTCAGAAGCTGTGACCTACTTTTAATATTGCCTTTTGAGGGAAAGAGATAACATTGCATGCTGTGTTTTCGACATTGCTGTGCAAAATGGATGAAGAAGAATTAATAAATCTTGAACCTACTTGGCATTTCCATGTTCTTTATAAATACCAAAAGTCTATTTGAGTCAAAAGTTAACTAAAAAATTAAGCACCTTATCCAAAACCATATTATTTTTCCACCCCACCTTTACATTATTTTTTGTAAATATTCTTTTATTTTGTTTTGACTGTGTAAATCTCAGTTTCTTTGCACAATATCTGATTATGATTAAATATTTGGTTGCCCTGCTTCTTAAATATAGATATTTATTCTAAATCTATACTATGTGAATCCAACTATGTCATATGAATTTGGCAACTAGTGCTAAACTTACATTTAAAAAGCCTTATTTGCTTGTGTGTATCTCTACACAAGAATTAACACAAATATTCACACATTCATGGAATTACCCAGTTAATGCTAATATTAGCTTCATGCTACAAAGCAAAATAAATCTGTATCTACTTTTTGTCCTATCCCAAATGAGTGTAACCAAAAGAGGAGTGTGACAGAGATCACAAGTATTTTTAATAAGTGGGTAGTGAAATGTAAGTCAAAACACTTTTACCTTTTAATATTCCAGTAAATTTTAAAATAACCTGCTCAAAATTCTTAGAAATTCCCTAAAATGTATAATTAGCATCAACAATATAAAACCCATAGTATTATTACTTTAAATATAGTTAATAGTTATCATTTTAAGAAAATAGTCTTTTATTTTTTTAAAAGTAATAGAACAATGACAATAAAAATAAGCATAAATTATAATTGTTTCTAAATTTGATGAAGTTTAATTTTAAAATTCTAAAAGACTTAATTTTATATATTTTTCAGTACTGAAAGATAATTATTAAATCATTTACTTGCCAGGTGATCATCAAAAAATTTAAGATATAAATGGAGAGCTTAACTGAAGGAAATGCCATTTCGTTCTCTTATGTTAATAAATCCTTTTAATAAGTTGTAGATTATAAGTGGAAAATTCCTCCTTGTAAAGTCATTTGTTGTTCCAGCTTTTCCTTTGAGATAGACTGGTTTTAGATTGTAAGGATTTTATAGGCTAAATCTGTAAAACCAGAATTTGCATTTCTAAAGTTTTAAAATTATGAGTATAATAAACTCCAAAATGGATACCTAAAGTACTTCGCTTGGAATACCATTAATTAGGAAACCTGTGCTTATACATGTGTTAAATATTGTCTGAATATAGAATTATTGAATTTATTGTTATAAAACAAACATTTAAGAAAAATAAGGCCTTGTTATTGAAAATCTCCTGAAACCAAATTTTTTTCTAATATAATGAGATAATGCAGAAGGAGAAAAATGTTAGAGGCTAGTTAATTAGCTGTTTAACAGTAAAATATATATATATATATATTCCTAGTTAATTATAATAACACAAGCTTTCTTTTTTCTTAGATTACTAAACTTCTCTTATAGGAAAATATGATGCCTATGTATGGGAGTTCTTATCCTTAATTCTTGGAATATAAACAACAAGTGAAACCCTGATATTATATCTATGTGGTTAATCAAGTAGAGATATGTTGGTCACATTTTGATTTACATAGAGACTCAATTTGTCCCATTCAGCTCAGTTAAAATCAGCTGTTTATTTGACATTTTCGAACATTTGTGCATAATCAAAGGTCAAATAGTGTATTTTCATCCCACTCTAATATCTTTAAAATATTTCTTTACATTTTCTCATTAATAAAATTGTTTTGTTAAAAAAATGTGGGGTAATTTAATATGGTGTTTTAAAACACTATTTATTGAACACCTTGCTATTAAGTCAAAGGTGCTGAATTCAGTTTTGATAGATAATAAAAGAATGTAATTGTGACCCTCCAAGAGTTTGTAAATTAGATAGAGAGTCAAGGCCCAAACATATAATAAAAAGTTAAACCAAAAAAAAGTTTTTAGACAATATCAGAGAGAAAAATAGTATCAGAAGCATAGATTAATGTGTATGTGCAGTAACATAGGCTAAAATTCATTTACCCTAAAGTTTAATCAGTCCATCAGCAAGCAGGAATAAATATATCAGAGATACATTTTTATTTCTTTAAGTACAGAATCTCAGCATGTAGTTTGAAGGTGGGGCATGGGAGAGAGTATGGGGAAGTGTTCCATTAAAAAAGGAGAGGAGACATAGGGTATGCTCTTGAGAGAAGATTGCTATCAAAGAAAAGAGGGTACAAAAGGAAAGGATGGGATGGATACATCAAAATCCAGTTGAGGGGAGCAGATGTGGCACAAGCAACTGAAAGCCTGCTTCCCACATGGGAGGTCGGGGGTTCGTCCCCAGTGTCTTCTAAAAACAAAAAACAACAAGCAAACAAATAGTAAAACCAACTCAGGGGAGCCAATGTGGCTCAGTGGTTGAGTGCCGGCTTCCCACATACAAGGTTCCAGGTTCAATCCCTAGCCCCAGTACCTAAAAAAAAAAAAAGAAAGAAAGAAAGAAAGAAAAAATCCAGGTGACCTTAAGTTTATGACTTCTTATGGTACTTAAGATCAAAATGACATATTAACAAGCACTAAATATATTTACATTTTAGTAAAATCACTGACATAATAATAAGAAACCTTTAATTGGTATAATTTTTTTGTGAATCATCATTCATTTGTTTTCAGTAGATACTATTAAATACCATTGTATATAGAGGGTAGTGAGTTAGGCACTGTTTTTTGGTGTGTTTTTTTTTTCAAGGAACTTACAGTTTTAGGTTGGGGGAGCAGATGCAAAAAGAAAATACACAAAACTATAACAGGATGTAGAATACATGTAGGAAAATAGGAGAAATAAAGTCTGGAAACCTAGCTTATATTCAGAGCATGGAGAGCCTTATTATGAGGTTAAGAAATGTAGAGTTAATTTAAGTAAATGGGACTCCTGGAAGATTTTGAATATATCAATGACATGAGCAGAGCAGAGATTGACAGTGTGATCTTACATTGTCAGAGGAAAATTAGGGGGAGATTGATGAGGAGAAAGATGAAGGCAGAAAGATAGATCAAATAATATTTTATTTCAGTGCTACAGTTAAGGTATGATAATGATTTAACCAGGCTTCAGCATTATAGATGAAAGGAGGAGAAAGATGGTTATGAAATATTTGAAAATTTATACTATTTTAAATTTTTAAGCCTTGAATCCCAGTTGTAGCTAATCAGTTAGAGGTTTACTTTGGTAAATTAAAAAATGTAATGTGCCTTGCATATTAAGCCTTTAGGCTATGCTTTCTTTGATAAAAATAGTCAATAAAATGCCAATAAAGTATGTGTAAAAATTTTAATTTATAAAAGATAAAAAAATTCTCCTAATAGGTTCATTTTTGAACCTTTCATGGCCTGTATTAGTAAATTCACTGGAGGAAGAGTCAGGAAGGGCCTTTTGTGACTCATTACACTTTAATTGGTACAAATGTTATGAAGTACTCTTTGGGCATAAGTGAAATATATTAGATGCACAGTTAGAACACTTTCTCAAGAACTCTAAGCCTGATGTAGTACTGACTGCACAGGTATTTCTTGATAGAAGCTTTTTCTTTGGCCAAAATTTGCCTTGACTCTAAAAGCCTAAATTGTCAGTGATGATTAGTCTAGTTGAAAACTCCTAACAATCATTATTCCAAAAAAATTTCTTGAGAATTCTTTGTAAATAATTTTTGAGAAAATGCATATATTCATACTCTGTAGAACAACCATAGTGTGGCATTTTACATTTTGTGTCTCAAAATTGGCATTGTGTTAGCAGGCAAATTTCTTTTGAAAAGTCATTTCTTATAAAAAGAGTTGATCAATAAATCTACTGATTTTTCTATTTTCCAAGAGCTTGACCCAACAGTTACTATGGATTCAAAACATTGTGCTAAAAACACTGGAGAGAAAAAGTGGAAATGATTCTTGTTCTAAGAAAAATAAGGCCTTTTAAACAAAGATTAGCAGTTTTATCTTTGGACATATATGACAATGCTTCCTCCTAGTGAAAATTTTATTCCTTAGACCTCAAAGACCTATTATTGTAAATGTAACTTTGGGCCTAAAAAGGACGAAAGCTCTTGAAAGTTAAGATTGAAGACACTGGTAAAGTATTCAACATCTTGTGGTGGCAGCATTCTTTTTCAGTTTGTGCTCTTACATAGACAAAAATAAAGACATTTTCAAATTTCATCTAAAAAGGAACTCTTATACCAGTGTGATAACTCAAAATGTATGAAATGGAATAAAGACTTGATTGGGTTGAGATATAGCTTAATTAAGGTGAGAAGGACCTTATGCAAGTTAACTTAATGTTCAAGAAAACAGGCTTTGAAATCAGAACTCAATTTAAAATTGTGATTTTGCCACTTAGTAACATGTGACTTTGAACAAGTTATATAACATATTTATGCCATAACTTTCTTCTTTGTAAAGTGGGAAAGATAATGCCTATTTAGGGTTATTATAGTGATTAAACAAGATTACTTACAGAACTCAGTACAATGCCTAACATCTAGTAGGTGCTCAATAAATGGTAGCCATTGTTCTTGTTTTTTAATGTAGCTCCACCAAGCTTGAACTTAATCTTAACTTTAAACTATTAAAGGGAAAGAAAGAAAAGATTAATTACATTTGTCTAGTTCACCAAGAATGGGTGGGCATTAGATTTTGGGAGCATGGGCTCATGACAAAGAAATTAAAAATAAATAATTATGTCTGCCTTCTTAAAATTCAGTTTTTCTCTTCCTGCCACTTCTGTAACACCTTTTATGGTGTCAGAATTAAAGGTTTTGCATTAACACCATTTTCCAACCTAATTTGGCATGTATTGCTGTTTGCATTATGGAAGGGTTATTTTAACACTTGTCTAAGCTGCCCTGCTGTGCCCCTGAAAGCATGAAATGTGTCTTATTCATTGTTATATATCCCAGGGTACATCACATCTAATATGTACTCAAGAAGTATCATAAATGAATTCCATGAATCTCAGTTGTTGCATATCAAGGATTTGAGAGTCAGAGATACTTTGGTTCTTTATCAGCTTAACCACAAATAATCTATCTGGTGATGTTTTCAGATTCCATTCTCAAACCTATTGATTTCTTTTACTATCATTAGTATTGTTGTTATTTATTTCTATTACTATTCTTTAAAATGTTTATATTTTTTTAGTTAATCAAGATAGGCAAGTAGTTACTTTATTATATCAGTGGCTTAATACATAAAAGTTTATTTCTTTTGTCACAGTCTAATATGGTAGGATTGCCAGATAAAATACAGGATGCCCAGTTAAATTTGAATTTAACAATGATTAATTTTGTGTAGTTATCTCCTCAATATTACGAGGCATATTTATACTAAAAAATTGTTATTTATCTGAAATTCAAGTTTAACTAGGCATCCTGCATATTTATTTGCTAAATCTGGCAACTCTAAGTGTGGGTGAGTGATGATCGTTGGAAGAGGTGGGTGTTTCAATTCACCTGACACAAAGTGGGACTGGGAAATGTAGTGTGGCTGTGTTTCCAAGAAGAAGAAGAAACAGGATTGGTGAGCATTCAGCCTTTAGCACATTCCCTACCTTGTTCACAAAATCAGCAACATTATTATTGTTTTTATTTGGCAATTTTTTTTCCCTTAGAACAAATGTGATATCAGAACATTTAATCTTAGTTTCTCTCCCTCCCCCCCAAAACAATTCCTTTTAAACATTCCTTCCTTTTATGTCTTTCACTGGAATAATTGGGCTAAGTTGAACTATTTCTCTAAAGATTAGTTAGACTTTAATAGTATCATATCAGTAAGCAAAGTTTCAGAGAAAGACTCCCCATTTCTTGTCCTAACATATGCTGAAAAGTTCAAGTAATACAACTATGCTCTGGAGAGATGATTGATTGCCCTCCAAAGTCAATAAACTTCACTTGACAATAAGAAATGAAGGTGGAAGTTGGGTGTTCTAGCTAAGATCAAGTATTGCATAATTAGGATAAAGAGTCTGTAGCAGTTTGGCAGTTTGATGTAATTATGAGTTCCAAAAATAGATATTGGATCATGCTTGTAAACTGGTCTGCTAATCTGGGCATGATTAAGTTATGATTAGGGCGTTAACTGGGCCATGTCAGTAGGGCATTGAGCCCCACCCCTTGGTGGGGTGGGAATCAAATATAAAAAGCATGACAATGAACAGAGTAGAAGCAGTTCTGATGTTGGAGTTTTGATGCTAGAGCCCAGGGAGGCAAGCAGACGGAGGAGCTTGGTCGTGAGGAAAGAAAGGCGGCCCCGGGATACAGACGAGCCGTTCACCTGATAGTCTGCAGCTGGCCTTGTGGAGAGAAGCAAAGCCTAGAACGCCTCATAGTCTACAGCTAACCTTGTGAAGGAAACAAAGGAGCTAAGCCTGGAGAGAAACGGAGCCCCGAGAAGAGATGAACCCAAGAAGCTTGAACCCTGGCAAACGTCGGCAGCTGTCTTGCTCCAACACATAGCAACAGACTTTGGTGAGGGAAGAAACTTATGCTTTATGGCCTGGTAACTGTGGACTTCTACCCCAAATAAATACCCTTTATTAAAGACCAACCGATTTCTGGTATTTTACATCAGCACCCTTTTGACTGACTAATACAGAGTCAATATTTGAACATAAAGTAGACTATATATTGCACATTCCAGTATTGCATAACAAGTGTATCAATATTCTCCATTTTTATTTATAGTAAATTCTTTTAGTAAAATCCTAGACTTATTTATCAAAGTGGTTATATTTTGGTTTAAGGCAAAGAAATATTTTAGTAATTTTTGAATGCCTTATTTTAAATAACATTGTATTCATTTGTTTTTTCATTCATTCTTTCATTCACTAAATAGTTGTTTGTTTTTTATTGTGGGTAAAAATCAAATTTTTCACAATACATACCAATATTTGTAAAACTAAATAGTTATTGAATGCCTACTATTTGTGGGATAGAGGATGTATGTTTGAAACTATACATGAGTGTCCATAATCACTGTGAAGAGAACTGGCATATTGAAAGGGCTCATCTTCAGTGCCATGCTGTTTTAATTATCTGAGTAGTGCTGATACTTTTGTTTTAATCCCAAAATAGGCTGCCTCAGGAGCAGAAGTGGCTCAGGCAGTTGAGTGCCCGCCTCCCACATGGGAGGTCCTGAGTTTGGTTCCCGATGCCTCCTGAGAGAACAAAAACAAACAAGCAAAAACAGACAAGAAAACCAATTCAAGGAAACCGATATGGCTTCCCACAAATGAGTGCTGGCTTCCCACAAATGAGGTCCTGGTTTCAATCCCCAGTCCCTGGTACCTCAAAAAAAAAAAAAAAAAAGGCTGCCTCTTGCTTTTCACGATGTTAATAACATTTCAAGATGTCTACCTAGAGTTAAGCATGCCATCTGTGGCCTGGTTGCAGAACAGACTAGTTCATATGAAGATTGACTCTTAGATCTCATCAGCATTTTCTTCTATTCAACTAACCAACCCACAGTGAGAAGAGAACTACGTTGATAGTTAAAAATGTCTTTAATTAATTACTGGCCTAACTGAAAAAAAATAAAAAATTAATGTTTTAGGTAAATTAACTTTTAGGTGTTGATTATAGAAATTCCATATTAAAGTTTGGGATTTTTAATTAAACAAAAAATCGAACAAGCCCAATGCAATTGGACCTTGGTAAGGATATTAATCATAACCTGTCATTTCTTTGGAAAAAGTGAACAAAAATTTTAAATGTTTTAAAATACCTTTAAGAAAATGAATCTAATCTTTTGCAGAATGGATATCAAGTGCTGCAAAATTGTTATGATATACTTATATTTACTGTTTCAATGCCACAATTTCTAAAAATAAGGTACAGCTTTACCTGTTCTAAGTTATGAATTAAGCACTTAAGTGAAGTTTTAAAAATTAAGACAATTTTCTAAATACTACATAAAAAACCCTCACATTTGCCTTAATTTTAATTTCATGTAAAACAGGCATTTTAGAATCATTTTTTCTACTTTTCATTTATAAGCATAAACTTTATAGAATTGCTGAGCTTTTAATATGTTCTAGGCTCAATATTCCAAATACTTTTCCTGTATTAACTCATTTAGTTTTCATAGCAACCATCCTAATTGAGGTAGATACTCTTATTTATCCCTAGTTTTCAAATGAAGAAACTCAAGCAATGAGATTGTAAGAAAAATTACCCAATTTGTTGAAGAATATCCTTTTCCCTGCTGATTTTCCTTGGTACCTGTATTAGTCAGCCAAAGGGGTGCTAATGTGAAATACCAAAAATGGGTTGGTCTTTATAAAGGGTATTTATTTGGGGTAGAAGTCCACAGATACCAGGCCATAAAGCGTTAAGTTTCTTCTCCCACCACAGTCCATTGCCACGTGTTAGAGCAAGACAGCTGCCAGCGTTTGCCAGGGTTCAGGCTTCTAGGGTTCCTCTCTTCCCCGGGCTGCGTTTCTCTCCAGGCTTAGCTCCTGTTTCCTCCACAAGGTCAGCTGTAGATGATCAGGCGAACGGCTTGCTTCTCTTCTCCTGGGGCCTTCTTTCCAACATCAAAACTGCTTCTCAAAAGTCTGCTTCAACTGTCCTTTGCCTTCCCTTTTATATTCAATTCCCCACCCACCAAGGGGTGGGGCTCAACGCCCTAATTCTAACCTAATCATGCCCAGATTAACAGATCAGTTTACAAGCATGATTCAATTATATTTTTGGAATTCATAATTACATCAAACTGCCACAGTACCTTTGTCAAAAGTCAAATGCCGGGAAGCGGCTGTGGCTCAATCAGTAGGGCTCCCGTTTACCATATGGGAGGCCCCGGGTTCGGTTCCCGGGGCCTCCTGGTGAAGGCAAGCCTGCCCGCGTGGCGTGGTTGGCTGACCCAGTGAGCACAAGCAGCAAGGGGGGGGGGAATAAATGAATGAATAAATAAAATCTTAAAAAAAAAAAAAAAAAGTCAAATGCCGGGAAGCGGCTGTGGCTCAATCAGTGGGGCTCCCGTTTACCATATGGGAGGCCCCAGGTTCGGTTCCCGGGGCCTCCTGGTGAAGGCAGGCCTGCCTGCACGGCGTGGTTGGCTGACCTGGCGAGCACAAGCAGCAAGGGGGGGATAAATGAATAAATAAATTAAAAAATCTTTAAAAAAAAAAAAAAAAAAAGTCAAATGCCATACAAATGGGGGGATATTTCTAGACTCTGTTTTGTTCCATTGATCTAAATATCTATTTTTTAACAAATAAGTTTTAGTGATACATATTAATAAAGCATAAATCCATCCAAAGTGTACAGTCAAAGATATCTGGTATAATCACATAGTTGTGCATTTATCACTTCAGTCATTTTTAGAACATTTTCATTATTCCAGTAATAATAAAAAACAAAAACCAAACAAAACTCATCACCTCTCAATCTCTCCTTTGCTTCCCCTTTTGTACATAGCTGCCATTCTGTTTCCTTCTCTTCAATATATTTGTATTTATATTTTGTAAAGCAGTGTTATATATGCAATATCACTCATATACATATTTTATATGAGGTTTCACTATGATATATAGTCCCATGTTACATTTTTTTTAGCCTTCCTAATAATAATATACATGTCCTTAAACTTTCCCTTTCAACCACTGTCATACCCATATAATAGCTCTGCTAGTCACGAGCAGCATGATGTACTCTCACAATTTCTATTCATTTCCAAATATTTACAAATAATCTTTTAACCAATTCTGCACAGATTAACCATCAGCTTTCCATTCCCTACCCTCCTTCTATTTTCTGGTGACCTATATTCTAATTATTAATTCCATGAGTTTACATAATATATTTAGTTTATAATAGTGCAGTCATGCAATGTTTGTCCATTTGTGCCTGGCTTGTTTCACTAAACATAATGTCCTCCAGGTTCATCCATGTTTTCATATGCTCTGCAATTTCATTTCTTCTTACCACTGCATAATATTCCATTGTATGTATACACCACAATTTGTTTAACCATTCTTCAGTTGATGGACACCTGGGTTGTTTCCAACTTTTGGCTATCTTGAATAATGCCACCATGACATCATTGTGCAGATATCTGTTTGTGTCACTGCTCTCAGTTCTTCTGGGTATATGCCTAGAAATGGTATTGCCGGGTCACATGGCAAGTCTATATTCAACTTCCTTAGGAACTGCCAAAGAGTCCTCCACAGTGGCTGTACCATTCTACATTCCCATCAACAGTGAATAAGCATTCCTATCTTTCCACATCCTCTAACATTTACAGTTCTCTGACTTTTTAATAGCAGCCAGTCTAATAAGTGTGAAATGATATCTCATTTTGATTTGCATTTCCCTAATCGTTAGTTACATTGAACATTTGTTATGTGTTTCTTCACCATTTGTATTTCTTCTTTGGACAATTGTCTTTTCAAATCTTTAGCCCATTTTTTAATTGGGTAGTTTGTCTTTTTATTGTTAAGTTGTATTATCTTTTTATATATCATGGATATTAAACCCTTATCACATGTGATTGCCAAATATTTTCTCCCATTGAGCTGGCTGCCTTTTCATCCTTTTGACAAAGTCCTTTGAGGTACAAAAGTGTTTAATTTTGAAGAGGTCTCATTTATCTATTTTTTCTTTCATTGCTAGTGCTTAGTGTGTAAGGTTTAAGAAACTATCACCTACCACAAGATCTTGAAGATGTTTTCCTACATTTTCTACCAGGACAAAGGGGTTGTTACTTTTATATTTAGGTCCTTAATCCATTTTGAGTTAATTTTTGTCCAAGATTTGACATACCTTTCTTTTGGATATGGCTCTTCAGTACTCCCAGCACCATTTGTTAAATAGACTGTTCTGGACCAGCTGGGAGGGCCTGACAGCTTTGTCAAAAATCACTTGACTGATATGAAGAATAATCACATGGAGTTAAAACCTATAGTATAGGTTATTAGGAGATAAGAGGAGGGCTGTGACAGAGTACTGAAGCTTAATGTAGGTGGAAGTTTTAATTAACTTGACTATAAATTTATGGAAATGGATAGAGTTGACGGTAACACATTATAGTGAGTATCAGCTGGTTTATAAATAGGACTGTGGCTAGGGATGTAAATATCAATTGTATGAAAGCTAGTGAATAATCAAGGGATTGAAAAACACAGTGAATACAGAGGTGGATGAGAATTGTGGTTAATAGTACAAATCCAAGACTGTCCATCTGTGAACTAGAACAGATGTGCATCACTATTGCAGGGTGGTAGGAATGTGGAGAAGCATGGGAAAGATACAATTAATGTAACCTATGGGCTATAGTTAACAGCAATACTGTAATATTCTTGCATCAATGCCAGAGATAAACTGTGTCGATAATAGGGGGGTATGGAAAAAATATGCCAAATGTACATTATAGATGATAGATAGTGATAATAGTCTGATGATATCTCATAATCTGTAACAAATATTCCACAATGGTGTGGTGTGTTGGTGAAGGGTTATTGTATGGGGATTCTACACACGTGCATGATTGTTTTGTAAGTTCACAACTTCTATAATAAAAATATATTGACCCAAATAAATCCCCTTTATAAAAGCAAATATATATAAATAATTAACTTCACTGTAGATGTGAGTGTATATTTTTGAGTTCTCGATTCAGTTCCATTGGTCAATTTGTCTGTCTTTATGCCAGTACCATGCTATTTTTACCACTGTAGCTAAGTGACATGCTTTAAAGTCAAGAGCTTCATTCTTCTTTTTAAAGACATTTTTGGCTATTCAGGCCTACTGTTCCAAATAAATTTGATTATTGATTTTTCCATTTCTGCAAAAAAGACTTGGGATTTTTATTGGGATTGCGTTGAATCTGTATATCAGTATGGGTAAAATGACATCTTTATGATATTTAGCCTTCCAGTCCATGAACACAGAATGTCCTCCCATTTATTTAAGTCTTCTTTGGTTTCTTTTAGCAATGTTTTGTAGCTTTCTGAATACTGAACCTTTATGTCCTTGGTTAAGTTTATTCCTAAATATTTGATTGTTTTAGTTGCTAGTATAAATGGAATTTTTTTTCTGATTGTCTCCTCAGGTAGCACATCAGTAGTGTATAGAAACTATTGGGTTTTGTGTATTAATTTTGTATCGTGCCAATTTGCTGAACTTGTCTATTAGTTCTAGTACCTTTTTTGTGTATTTTTCAGGATTTTCTAGATATAGGATCATATCATCAGCGAATGTACAAGTTTTATTTTTTCCTTTCCTATTTGGGTGCCTTTTATTTCTTTATCTAGCCTAATTGCTCTAGCTAGAACTTCTAGCACAATATTGAATAACATTGGTGACAGTGGGAATCCTTGTTTTGTTTCTTATCTCAGTGGGAGAACTTTCAGTCTTTCACCATTGAATACAATGCTAGCTGTAAGTTTTTCATATATGCACTTTACCATATTGAGAAAGCTTCCTTCTATTCCTACTTTTTGGAGTGTTTTTATCAAGAAAGAGTGCTGTGTTTTGTCAAATGACTTTTCTGCATCGAGAGGCTCATGGTTTTTGTTGTTGTTGTTGTTGTTGTTGTTGTTGTTGTTGTTGAAGTACGGGGGCCGGGAATTGAACCTGGGACCTCGTATGTGGGAAGTTGGTGCCCAACCAGTGAGCTACACCGGCTCCCTGAGTTGGTTTTTTTATTTGTTTGTTTGTTTGTTTGTTTTAGGAGGTACCCAGGATCAAACTGGGAACTCATACATGGGAAGCAGCCGCTCAACCACTTGAGCTACATCCGTTCCTTAAGTGATTTTTCTTCTTAAATTTATCTATGTAGTTTATTCCACTAACTGATTTTCTTGTGTTGAACCACCTTTGCATACCTGGGATAAAATCCACTTGATCGTGGTGTATGATTCTTTTAATATGCTTTTGAATTTGGTTTGCAAGTACTTTGTTGAGGATATTGGTCTGTAATTTTATTCATTAGAGAGATATTGATATGTAATTTTATTTTTTCATAGTAACTTTGTCTGATTTTGGTATTAGGGTGATAGTGGCTTCACAGAATGAGTTTGTTAATGTTCTTTCTTGTTCAGTTTTTCGGAAGCAGCTTGAACTAGATTGGTATTGGATCGTCTTTCAGTGATTGGTAGAATTTACCTGTGAAGCCATCTGGTCCTGGGCTTTTCTTCTTTGGGAAGGTTTTGATGACTGTTTCAATCACTTCACTTGTGAATGGTTTTAAAGACATTTTGTGCTATTCAAGCCCCTTACCCTTCCAAGTAAATTTGATTCTATTTCTTCTAGGGTCAGTGTAGGTGGTTCATGTGTTTCTAGGAATTTGTCCATCTCTTCTACATTGTCTAGTTTTTTGGCATACAGTTGTTCATAGTATCCTCTTATTTCATCAGGGTCAGTGGTAATGTGCCCCCTCTCATTTCTGATTTTATTTATTTGCATCTTCTCTCTTTTTTGCTTTGTCAGTCTAGCTAAGTGTTTGTTGATTTTGTTGATCTCCTCAAACAACTAACTTTTGTTGTTGTTTTTTTAACTTGTCTCTATTGTTTTTATGTTTCAATTTCATTGATTCCTGCTCTGATCTTTACCATTTCTTCCCTTCAGCTTGGTTTGGGATTAGTTTGCTGTTCTTTTTCTAGTTCCCCAGAAGTACAGTTAGTTTCAATATTAGCTCTTCTTTTTTAATGTAAGCATTGAGGGCTGTAAATTTCCCTCTCAGCACTGCCTTTGTAGTATCCCAGAGGTTTTGATATGTTGTATTCTTATTTTCATTTGTCTCAAGATATTTGCTGAATTCTCTTGCAATTTATTCTTTGACCCACTGATTACTTAAGAGTGTTTTGTTTAATCTCCATATATTTATGAAATTTCCCTTTTCCATCTATTATTGATTTCCAGCTTCATTCCATTATGATCAGAGAAAGTGTTTTGTATAATTTCAATCTTTTTAAATTTATTGAGACCTTGTCTTGTGACCCAACATTTGGTCTGTCTTGGAGAAGGATCCATGAGCACTTGAAAAGAATGTATATCCTGCTGTTTTGGAGTGCAATGCTCTCTAGATATTTAGTTCATTTATCATATTATTCAGCTTCTAAGTTTATTTATCCTCTGTCCAGATGTTTTATCCAATACTGAGAGTGGTGTGTTGAAGTCTCCAACTATTATTGTAGAGACATCTATTTCTCCCTTCGGTTTTGCCAGTATGTGCCTCATATATCATCGTGCACTCAGGTTAGGTAGATAAATATTTAGTATAGCTATTTCTTTTTGGTGAATTGCCCGTTTTATTAATTTATAACAACCTGCTTCATCCATTTTAAGAATTTTGAATTTAAAATTTATTTTGGCTGATATTAGTATCACTACTCCAGTTCTTTTTTGCTTACTATTTCATAGAATATCTTTTTCCAACCTTTCACTTTTAACCTGGTTGTATTCTTTACATATGACATTTTTTAATCCATTCTATCAGTCTATGTCTTTTGATTGTGGAGTTCAAGCTATTAACATTCAATGTTATTACTGTAAAGGCATTATTTACTTCATCCTTTTTGTCCTTTGGCTTTCTGTTGTTATATCATTCTTTTGTCTGGCTTCTTATCCTTTAATTTACCCTACCTAATAATCTTCATTTCTATATTCTTCACAAAGTCTCTTACCCTTATTTTCTCCTTTCTGACTGCAGCATTCCCTTTAGTATCTCTGTAATTCTGGTCTTTTGCTAACATAGTCTAGTAATTTTTGTTTGTCTATGAAGACTTTGAACTCACTCTTTTTTTAAAATCAAATCAATTTTATTGATACATATTAATAAAGCATAAATCCATCTGAATGGTAAAATCTGCAGTGTTCACTGTAATAACATATTTGTGCATTCATCACTTCAGTCATTCTTAGAGCACTTTCATTATTCCTATAATAATAATAATAAAAACAAAACTCATCACCTCAATCTCTCTTTGCTTCCCCTTTTGTACACAGCTGCTATTCCTTTTCCTTCTCTCTAGTATATTTGTGTTTATATTTTGTAAAAACAGTCTTATATATGCAATATCACCCATATTTGTGTCATATGAGTAAATTCATGGAGTTAATAATTAGAATATAGGTCACCAGAAAATAAAAGGAGGGTAGAGAATATAAGCTGAGGGTTAATATGTGCCCCATTGGTAAAAAAGTTGTTTGTAAATCTTTGGAAATGAATAGAAATGGTGAAATCATATCATGGGGTTTGTAACTAGCAGAGCTATTATATGTATATGATAGTGGTTGAAAGGGAAAGTCTTAAGGTTGTGTATATTACTAGAAGAAAAGCTAAAAACTATAACAGGGGACTGTATATGATAGTAAAATCTCACACTCATTTTGAAGGACAGTTTTGCCAGATATAGAATTCTTTGCTGGCAGTTTTTTTCTTTCACTACTTTAAATACCTCACACCCCTCTCTTTTAACTCCATGGTTTCTAATGAGAGGTCTGCATTTAATCTCATTGTGGTTCTCTTGTATGTGATATTTTGCTTTTTTCTTGCTGCTTTCAGAATCTTTTCTTTATCTCTGATATTTGTTATTCTGAATAGTAGGCGTCTCAGGGTAAGTCTATTTGGACTTATTCTCCTTGGGGTGTGTTGTTCTTCTTGGATATTGATATTTATGTCTTCTGTAAGGGTTGGGAAGTTTTTGGTCATTATTTCCTTTTCTGCTGTTCTTTCTTCTATACTCTCCCCCAAGCCTCTCTAGCCTGTATTTTCTTTCAGGCTTTACGTCTTCCTTTAATATTTCTTGCAAAGGTGGATTCTTTTTTATGAAGTCTCTTAATTTCTGTTTATTTGTGAATGTCTTAAACTCACCTTCATATGTGAAGAACAATTTTGTTGGATAAAGAATACTCAGCTGGCAGTTTTTCTCTTTCCGTATCCTAATTGTATCATACCATTGTCTTCTCACCTCCATGGTTTCTGTTGAGAAATCTGCACTAAGTCTTACTAGATGTCCTTTATATGTGATGGTTTGCTTCTCCCTTGCTGCTTAGAATTTTCTCTTTTATCTTTGATGTTTGACTTTCTGAGAAGTATGTGTTTTGGAGTAGGTCTATTCACATTTATTCTGATTGGTGTACACTGCACTTCTTGAACATGTAAGTTAATTTATTTCTTGAGAGTTGGGAAATTTTTAGCTATTATTTCCTCAAATATTCTTTTTGCCCCTTCTCTCTTCTCTTTTTCTGGAACTTCCATGACACATATGTTGTTGCATTTCATGTTATCATTCATCTTCTTGAGTTCCTGCTCTATTTTGTCTATTATTCTCTCTTTTTCTTTTTTCTCTTTAATTTCAGCTCTTCTGTCTTCTGTATCACCTATTCCTTCTTCTATTACTTCAGGTCTGCTGTTGTATGCCTCTAGTGTGTTTTTATCTCACCTATCATGTCTTTCATTCCCATGAGCTCTGGTACTTTTCTGTTTAGGTTTTCAAATTCTTATTTGTGCTTGCTCAATGTCTTCTTTTTGTCTTTGTCTCTTTAGTCATTTTGTCTTTCAACTCACTAATTTGATTTTGGAAATTTGCGTGCATCTCATTGATTAGTTGTCTCAAATCCTGCGTCTCTTCTGGGGCTTTGATATATTCCTTTTCTTGGGCCATTTCTTCCATTTTCTTAGTATGGCTTATAATTTTTTGCTGATGTGTAGGCATCCGATTAGGCTTGTGTGTTTACTCTAATGCTCGATTTCTCTCTTTCGTAGGGTTTTAGTGGTGGGAGCCTGTGTATTACTGTTCTTTTATTCTTGGTTCTGAGTCTTTAGGATTGTTCCTGTTAGTTGCGCAAATCTGGGCCCTGGACCCAGTAATGAGTTACAGTCCCGCTTCCTAGGACCTTGGGGAGAGAGACTATAAATGCTGGAAAAAGCCTCTCTTACTATTTACTTTTAATTTCCTCACATGCATTTCTTTGTCTGGGAGTAGATGGTACTCTTTTGGCAGCCCTCTCAGTCCAGTGCCTGTTCTAAGAGTGTTTGCTGCAAAATAGGCCAGATCAATGTGACAGAGGTTCCTTCCTGGAGGCTAAGACCCTTGTAATTCAAACTTTCTCAGAGACAGTTCTCTAACCTTTACTGGCAGCCCCCTCCCTTTTCCTGGGTAGGAATTAATTCCACTCCCCTCTGTGTCCTCAACAATCAGTCCCAGTCACTAGAGAGGGAGACTGAGAGGGCTGGATCTCTTTAGTCCCTTGCTGGCTCCCAAGGTAAACAATGGTGCAGCCCTACCCAGCCTCGAAGGGCTTATGGGACACAGCAGACCAAATCTGTGGATCAAAGTTGAGTCAGCCTTAGGCTGTGTCCCACTCTCCCCTTTCCTGGGGAGTTAGATCCCTGGGGCCCCCTCTGTCTATAACTACCAGCCCTGAAGCCTGGGAATTCAAACGTGTTTATAGTGTAGGGGAGGGTCCTAGCATTTGTAGCTGTGAATTTTAACTCAAAGTCTTGCTGCGACCATTCTTTTCCTTTGCTTCTCTCTCCTCGGGGTGGTGTCCTGCCTTCAACTTGTGTCCTTAAACCCTAGAATATTTCTTTCTAGCCATTTCTGCCAGTCCTCTAGCAATTTTTCCAGGAGGGAAGAGAGTCCCATGTCTTTCTAATCCACCATCTTCCTGGAAGTCACATTATTTCCTCAAATATTCTTTCTGCCCTTTACCATTCTCTTCTCCCTCTGGGACACCAATAATGCGTATGATTGTGCACTTTGCATTGTTATTCAATTTCCTGAGAACCTGTTCCATTTTTCCATTCTCTTCTCTTTCTGTTCTCCTTTCTTTTCTAGTTCAGATGGTCTGTCTTTGAAATCACTAATTCTGTCCTCGAGCAATTCAAATCTGCTCTTATGTATTTTTAATCTCATCCATCATGTCTTTCAATCCCATAAGGACTGTTACTTCTTTTTGCAGGCTTTCAAATTCTTCTTTATGCTCACCAAGTGTCTTCTTAATATCCTTTATCTCTTTAGTCATTTTCTTTCAATACATTGAATTTATTTAGGAGAGTTGTGTTATCATCATTAATTAATTGTCTTAAATCCTGTCTCTCTTCAGGATATTTTGTTTGTTCCTTTGGGTGGGCCATCTCTTCTTGCTTCCTAGTATGACTTGTGATTTTTTTGCTGATGTCTAGGCATCTGAATATGTTGGTGAATTTACTCTGATGGCCAATTTCTCTCTCTTGCCTATTTTTTTTTTCCTCAGCTCTTCTTTGATATTTGGTTCAACTTATTCTAAGTGTTTAAAATTGTCCAGCTTAAGTTATCAAAATCAGTCAATGACTCACTAATGGGGTACAGATTTTTCTCAGGAGTTAGGATAGAGAAAAACCCCAAAGCAGTTTTTTTCTATGCAATTTCCAGACCGGCCAGGAGATGGCTGTCGTTAGCATACCTTTCCATGGAGGTGTTTCAATCTCTTCTTTCCTGTGTTTTGGTCTAGCCAGAGCCAAAATTAAAAGCAGGCTCTGTTGGTGGAATTCACTGAAGACAAGCCCTCCGACTCTCCCTCCCATTGCACTTGTAAGAGCTAACAGGAATGAAGATTTCTGTTCCTCTCTCAGTCAGCTGCAGTGAGCCAGGGATTTTACCCCAGCTCAATATCCTGGGGATGGGGGAGGTGAGCCCTTCCCAGACACCGTGGGGGTTTGGTAACTCTTGTTTGTTGTTTCAGGTTATTCGGCTCTCTGTCCTTCACCCTCCTGGGAGTTGTGTAGGACTGTCCTGGTCTGCTGACCCCCAAAGCAGATCCCCTGGACAGCTTTTGACTCTTTCTTTGGTTTTTTGTGTGTGTGAGAGAGAGTTGAGCCCTGCCTGCCTACTCTGATGCCATCTTCCTGGAACTTGGTCAATATCTATTCTTAAGTCAATTAACTCACCATTTGATTGCTATAGCTTGATAGAAAGTCTTCAAGTACTTAGTGTGAGTCCTCCATCTTTGTTCATTTTTTTCCAAGATTGCTTTGGCTATTCTACTTCCTTTGCATTTCCATATACATTTAGAATAAGCTCACGAGCTTATATATGAAATTTCTGCTGGAGTTTTAGTTGGGATTGCAGTGAATCTATAGCTCAGTTTGTAGTGAATCACTATCTTAAAAATATTGAGTTTTTTTATCTATGCATGTTTTATATCTGTTCATTCTTCTAGTTAGGTCTTGTTCAATTTATCTCAACAATATTTTATAGTTTTCAGTGTATAGGTCTTAAACATTTTATAAGTATTTTTGATGCTATTGTTAATGGTATTTTTTTTATTTTGCAATTTTTTGATGATAGCAAATAGAAATGTAATTGATTTTTGTATATTGGCCTTTTATCCTTTGATCATGCTAAATTCACTTATTACTTCCAGTCACTTTTTGAAGATTCCTATGTGCATAATCATGTTGCTTGTGAAAAAGGACAATTTTACTTATTCCTTTCCAGTTTCTATTCCTTTTATTTTTATTGCCTTGTTGCACTGTATAGAACCTCCAACAAAATGTTATATAGAATTGGTCAAAATGGGCATTTTTGCTTTCTTCCCAACTATGAGGAGCATTCAGTCTTTGCTCATTAGATATATCTCCAGCTATAGGTTTTTCATGGATAGAATTTCATCAGATTTAGGAAATTCCCTTCTGCTTTTTATTTTGCTGAGATGTTTTCTTTAAAATCTTGAATAGGTTTTGAATTTTGTCATGCAAATGCCTTTTCTATATCTGTTGTTGTTGTTATTTGGTTTTACACTTTTGTTTTTTATTGTTATGATTCATTTGCATTGATCTTTGTTCAGATATTGTACCAACCTCGTGTTTCTGGAAAAATAATTTCACTTGATCATGATGTATTATCCTTTCTATATGTATTGTGTTGCACAATTCCAGATATTTTGTTAAATATTTTTGTTTCTATTTTTATAAGGGATATTAGTTATTGTTTTCTTTTCTGGCATTTTCTGGAACGAATGCAGAGTGATGCTGGCCTCATAAAATGAGATGGAAGTTGTTAACTCCTCTGTTTTCTGAAAAAGTTTGTGTAAGACTGTTATTTCTTAAATGTTCGATAAATTTCACCAATATAGCTCTTTGGGCCTACAGTTTTCTTGGTAGAAAGGTTTTTATTAAGATTCCAATTTATTTATCAAATCTAGAGATATTTGGATTTTCTATTTCTTTAATGCCAACTGTGGTAATTGTTTTGTCTCTCAATGTATTTGTCCATTTCATTTATGTTATCAAATTCATTGACAAAAGGTTATTCATAATATTCTCACTTAATGTTGGTAGAATCTGTATTGATATTCCCTGAATCATTACTGATAAAGGCAATTTGTATATTCTCTCTTTTTTTTTCTTCATCTGTCTAGTTAGAATTTTATCAGTTTTATTGACTTTTTAAAGAATCTGCTTTTTGGTATTAATTTTCCCTGTTTTGTTTTGTTTTTTCATTTTCTATTTCATTGATTTCTGCTTTTATCTTTACTATTTCCTTCCTTCTGCTTACTTTGCCTTTGATTTGTTTTCCTTTTTCTAGCTATTTAACATGGAAACATTAGTCATTGATTTTAAACCTTTCCTCTTTTGTTATGTAATAAGCATTTAATGCTGTACATTTCCCTTGTAGCACTGCTTTAGCTGTCTCACAGATTTTGATATACTGTATTTTCCTTATTTAGTATAAAATATTTTCTAACTTTCCAGGTGATTTTTTTCTTTTATTCATGTTATTTAGAAAAGTGTTGTTTAATTTCCAAATATTTAGAGATTCTCTAGATATATTTTTGTTGTTGACTATGAATTTACTCCCACTGTAGTCAGATAATATACTCTTTATCTTTTTTAATTTATTGAGAATTGTTTTATAGCCCAAAATATGGTACATTTTGGTGAATGCTTCAAGAATACACATGGAAAACAATGTATATTGTGCTGTTGTTGAATGTTGTATAAGTTTATCTAGATGTAGTTGGCGTATAGATTTGTCAAATCTTTTCTATCCTTATTGATTTTCTGTGTTCAGTAAGAACACAGAAAATTGTTGAGAGAGAACTTTTGAAATTTCCACCTATAATTGTGAACTTATTTTCCTTGTGGTATTTAGACCATTCACATTTAATGTAATTATCTATTTTGGGGTTAAGTCTACTATCTGTTTTTTTTATTTTTCTTCCATTTATCCCATATAACATTTGTTCCTCTTTTCCTCCTTATCTGACTTTTTCTGGCAAATTATTTTTAGGAGGTCATTCATTTAGTCTTCCATTTTATCTCTATTAAGTAATACATTTTGTTTAATTGTTTAAGTAATTGCCCTAGAGCTTACAGTATTGCAACATGTGTTTCCTTTAAAAATATAAGTTCAATGTTAGAAAATTGTGGCTGATATGGACTTTTAAAATGCATCAATGAAGCAGTTACCAGAATATTAAACTAAGAGTTCATAGTTTGAAAGTATAGTTTTAAAGCAAAAAGTAAAGAATAGTACTTTAGATAGTACCCTATTAATAATTCATAGTTGGCCTTGCTTCTGCCAACACTTCTTCCCCTATACTAAGGAACATTCTCTCCATTAGATAGACTTTGTTCTTTCAGGTCTGCATTCCAAACATAAACTTGACCCTATATACTCCTTGGCAATCCTACTACTCTTCACTCATCAATTGATAGCTTACTGTTCATAGCAAGGCTGAAAGTTTCAACTCTTTTCCTCTTTCCAAATGTTCTCTATTACAAACTCCTCTCAATAATGGCTGATATCTTCATATCATTTTTGACTGAGAAGACTGGGGTCATCTGGAATGAGTTGCATGATATTCTGCTTTCACCTCAACTCATTCCTGCTTTCCTTGCCAATAGGTAATGATAGTTTCATCCTTCCTTGATGTCTCAGAAAAAGTGAGGCCCTGCTTTCTTTCATAATATGCCACTTACAACTGTGCTCTGAATACCATTTCTTTGTCTCTTAGAGACCTTGTACTCAAAATTTATCCGCCCCATCTGAATAAAACCTTCACTTGTCTCCCTGTTCTTTTTAATTGCTTTTCAAATTCTTTACTTTCTTAACCAACATTTTCAGATGAGAAGTCTGTAGCTACTAACTCTGTTTCCAAACAACCCACTTCCTTCTTTATTCCTTGTAATCTAGCTTCCCCAGTACAACTCCACAGTAAATATACTTCTTTGCCTGGTTAATGCTTACTTACCTTCAGGACTAAGCTCCAAAAAAATCATTTCAAAGAAGCCTCCCCTAAACTCCCAAGTTGGACTTCTTGTAGATATCTCTTTCTTATTAATTTGTATCTAGTTCCCACTGTAGACTATTAACTCTTTTAGGGCTGTAATCATGTCTTATTTGTATTTATGTCCTCTGTGTCTAACATATAAGCTCACAGTTAATTTCGTTGAGTTGAACTGAAATTCAGTGTCTTTTCCTCTCCTAATTTTTTTGACTGGTGTGTCATTCAACATTGTTAATCTTCCTTTGGAAATGATCTCCTCTCTTGACTTATAAATCCTTCTGGTTTATTCCCTCAAAATTCTTTTTGGAGAAAATATTATTTGCAAATGTTTTGCTTGACAGTATAAAAATTTTGATTATATATGTATATGTAGCTTTCAGTGAACACATCTTAACACTATCGTGCATCTAGACACTGGAAGTTAACTGAGACCTTCATTGACATTAGGGAGAAAAGTACATGAATAATTGTAATAAGGTGTACACTAAACAATGCTAAGTAGTCTGTGCTTTCTTCTGTAGGAAATGAGGTATCTTTATTTATTTTAAAGTTTTCATGTGAAGAAGTGATATAAGCACAATTGTGGCTGTATAAAGATAACTATGTTGGAAGCTGAAATGTGGAAAATTTTAGAACTAGAGGGGAAAGAAACAGGTGGCTGTTGTAATAGTCCATATGAAGATTTGATTACAACAATGGCAATGGGATGAAGAGGATGAGACAAATATTTATCTAACCCTGTCCTTTCACCCATGTTTCAAATGTGTGTTTCCCAGCACATTCTAAAACACCCCTACTTATATATCAGCTCAAACTTGACATAAATAATGGTGGCAATAATAGCTAGTATTTATTGATTCCTTACTTTGAGACATTATTCTTATTGCTTTATCTGAATTAATTTTTTAATCCTAAAACAACTCTATAAGGTAAATACTATTATCATCTACATTTTCTGAGGACAGCGTTTCAGTAACTGACCAGTGTCACAAAGGATTCATGTTTTCCTTTTTCTTTTTTTTTTAAACCAAAATGCTATATTATCAGAAATGTGAATTCATCATTTCCTTCCTAAATTCTCTTGTAATTGCTTTTATTTCTCAGCATCCATTTTCAAAACTGAAAACCAAATCATTATAAATGCTGTTGTCTTTGCTTTCAGTCTTTACTTGTACCTCTTACCTCTTTTAATTGCCGGAGAAATACCACTATCATCATATTATATAGTTGCTTCAGGTCTTGAAGAGATGTAATTTCTCTTTTGCTCATTGACTCAAATACATCTTGGCATTCAAGAATTCCCAGCAACTTGTCTTCATGAGTGTAAGTCTTTTCCCCCTTAATGATAAAGAAAGCAAGATCTATCTGTCTTCTATAGTTCAAAAGTCATTCTTTCCTTTGTATATTTTATTATGTTGTTCTTCCAGTCCAAACTGTTTTTTAAATTCCTTTCTATCATGTTAACTTTTCTTCAAGATTCAGCTTAATGAAAACTATTTTCCAAAAAGTTAATGTTCATTGTTGTGTTAGTCAACCAAAGGGGTCCTGATGCAAAACACCAGAAATCTGTTGGCTTTCATAAAGGGTATTTATTTGAGATCAAAGTTTATCATTACCAGGCCACAAAGCACAAGTTACTTCCTTCACCAAAGTCTGTTGCCATGTGTTGGAGCAAGATGGCTGCCAACGTCTGCAAGGGTTCAGACTAACTCTTCTTCTTAAGGCTTCGTGGTCCCAGCTTCTTCCAGTATCAGCTGTAGGCTGGGATAAGTCTCATCTCTCTCCCTGGGCTCGATTCTCTCCAGGCTCAGCTGCTCCGCTCTCTCCACAAGGCCAGCTGTAACTATCAGGCAAACAGGCTCGTCTCTCTTCCCGAGGTTTCTGCTGTGTCTACTGGAACCTTCTGTCTTTCCTCACGTATCCACTTCTCTGTGTATTTACTTCCTGGGGCTCCAGCATTAAAACTCCACTCCTCTGTCATTTTCTCTGTGAGTCCCCACCCACTCGACGTCCTACTGATGTGGCCCAATCAAAGCCTTAATCATTATTTCATCAAGTAAAAGTGAAACCTCTGAATTTAATGTAATCTAATATACCCAGAGGAACAGACCAGTTTACAAACATAATCCAATATCTATTTTTGGAATTTATAAATAATACCAAACTGCTAAAATTGTTTTTTTCCTTCCTGTGAATTCCTATAGTATTTATAATAAGCTGGCTCTGAATTACCTGGACCTTTGGTAGGGCATTTGTCTCCTCAGTATTGTGAGAAGGGCTGAGACTGCTCTCAGGACCAAATTACTTGAGCTGCCTCAGTGAATTAGTATGTGGAGGACAGGTGGCAATGACTCTGCTTAAGTATTAATATGCAAGTTCCTTACAAATATATAAAGAATATGTAATATGTTTACTAAGGCACTGAAATGCACTGGAATTTTAGAGAACTTCTCCCCCAACCTGTGCTATATTTTTACTTCTGAGTACTTCTCTTTACGTCAACACAGTTTAAGATGTCAGAAAGCACACAGTATCTTTGGATTTACCCTGTAGCTATAGTTTTACCACTTCATATTATACTTGATTATATGTATTACCTTACAGTGTAAGTAATCATTTCCTGCCTTTTCTGTTACACCAAAAACTTCAGGAGTAGAATCATGCATTCCACTTCACTAGACTGTGTCTGGCAAGTGCCAAGTCTGAGGTAGACATGCAATAAATAAGTTTATATAATTTTAAATGGAGCAAAAACAAGCTCCTATATTTATTATTGTGTAGGCATAAGCCCAAAACATCTCATAATTTTTAGCTTTTATCATTGTGTAATATGTGCATCTAAGCAGTGTATTTTTTCAAAGTACTGCTTTAGCTATATCTCACAGGTTTTTATATGTAGTATGTTTGTAGTTCAGATCTAAACAATTTCCCTTGTGATTTTTTTGCTTTAAGAATTTTAGATATATATATAGAGAGAGAGAGAGAAATATGTATTTTTAGTTTCCAAAGTAAAGTTTTGAAATATGTTTTCATTTCATTTCTAGTTTTATTGTGTTATATTCAAAGAATGTAGTCCATGTTTTATAAGTTCTTGTCTTTTTTTTATGCATTTCTTTGTGACCTAGTTTTTAGTCAGTTTTTGTAAATATTCTAAGACTGAAAAGAATGTATATGTCTATTTGTGGACATAGGGTTTTATAAGTGTCCATTAAATCTTGTTAATTGTGGTCAAATCTAATTTTTAGTGTGGCTAACATACCTGTTTCTGAGTGGTCTCTTCGTCTCTGATTGTGGATTTGCTAATTTCTCTTGGTAATTTTGTCACTTTTGCTGTATGTATTTTGGGTTTATATATTGTTAAATGTATTCAGAGATGTTATAAGTAGCTCATAATTGCTCTTTTTATTATTAAATAATGATCCTAGCCCTCTTTCTATCTACTGATGCCTTTTGCCTTAAATTTCTATTTTGTTAAATCATCTAGGCTTATCTAATTAAATAATCACAGATAGTGATTTCACAAAGAAAAAAATTATTGCTTTATGGCTCCTTTTTTAAAATAGTGTTTAAAATCATGTTAACCTAATGGTAATATGTTATTGACAACTATATATTCGAACTTGATCTTCAAAGTGAATTATGTAATCATCCTACAGTTGTCAATTACTATTCATATGAAATGATATAGCACCACTGACTCATGTTTATCACCTGCAGTGCTAACTTGATGTTCATATAATTTATTCTATTTTCGTGTCCTTTAAAACAGTCCAAGCCTGTTTAGAAAATAGTGAATCAAGTATCAACTACATTGACTTATGTCAATTTGTCTTCCAGGAACTTAATACTCTTACTTGACATTAAATAGCACAGGAGATTTTATATTTAAGATCGTTATTAATTCTATAAATGACATAACATTTATTTTAGGCAGAAACCAAACATGTCATCATAATAACTCTGGTTAAGTTCAGCCAACATTTACTGACCTCATGCCAGGCACTGCTAAATGTTGCATATAATAAAGGAACCCCTTTAGGCCTAACAGTTTAGCCAGAATATGAAAAGAAAATACCAATACAATATGGTAGGGTACTACAATAGAACTTATTGCAGAAGTTACAGAAACCATAAATTTTTTTTCATTGTTTTACACCAAAGGTGGTGACCAATTGTCTTCTCTGCCATTTAGGGAAAATAGGAAAAATGGATTTAAATTAAAGGAAGATGAATTTAAAATACAAGGTCAACAAATTAAACAAGTCAGGAGTTGTGGAATTTCCTTTCTGGAAAACTTTCTAAGAATAAAACTGTTAGTTCACTCAGTTTTATGCCTTCCCAATTAAATTTATGCTTCTCTCCTGCCTCTTTTCCACCCTCTCTCAAAACTTAATAAACATCCACTGTTACCTCACATTGTACCAAGATCTGTTCAGCCAGAAATCTGGGAGTCATCCAAGACAAGATGTCAGTAAGGTGTCAACTTGCTGGGTACTTATCCTTCACCCCCTTTTGTTCACTAATTTTCATCTAATCCTGGCATTTTTAAACTTGGAAACATATTTTGAATCTATCCACATTTTTTCTCCACTGCTGCCCAGACCTTTCAGCCTATTACTTGTAATCTTTCAGGCATCTTCTCTTAATGCCTCTATTTCATTCTCTGCAGAGGCTACCTGAAGGATCCATTTAAAACTGGAGATCTGATCATGAACTTCAGTTCTCAAAACCCTCCAATGAATTCATATTGATCCTATGAAAAAGTAAAAAAATCATCTTTGGCCACGTCTTGGAATCACTGTGATTTAATCGTATTGACCTTTTTTAAAATTTCTTGTACTCTGCCATTTTCCTGCCTCACTTTTTATTTCTTCTTGCCCCCTCATCAGTTCCTCTTTCTTTGTGTCTCAGCTTAAATATTACTTTTAGGAACTCTTCTGTGACCTCTCGAAGTACATACTCTCTTTGCATCTTCTCCTTTCCCTTTCCAGCATTTATCACTTTGGTAAATAAATATGCATGTAATCATATTTATAAGCTCTAGAGAACAAAGTTTGCTTAACACAGTGTCAGAAATATAGTTGGCACAAATTATGTTGGATAAATAAATGTACTAATTAGTGAAAATTATAAAACCAATAGATTGATTTAATAATATATAAAAACTTAAGACATCTTAATCATGTTGTGACTTTAAAAAGCTCAAATTTAGAAAATTGTTGTATTAGATGCATATTGTTTCAGATTCATGCTAATGATGCTGTATTAGTCAGCCAAAAGGAGTATTTGATGCAAAATACCAGAAATCTGTTGACTTTTATAAAGGGTATTTATTTGGGGTAGAAGCTTACAGTTACCAGGCCATAAAGCTTAAGTTACTTCCCTCACCAAAGTCTCTTGCCACGTGTTGGAGCAACATGGCTGCCAATATTTGCCAGGTTCAGGCTTCTTGGGTTCTTCTCTTCCCAGGCCTCCATTTCTCTCTGGGCCTAGCTCCTCTGTTTTCTCCACAAGGTCAACTGTAGACTATCAGGCAAACAGCTTGTCTCTTTTGCCGGGGCCTTCTCTCCTTCCTCACAATCAAGCTCCTCTGTGTGCTTACTTCCCAGGAGTCTAGCTCAAAAACTCCAGCATCAAAACTGCAACTCCGTGCTTTGCCATGTCTTTTATCTGTGAGTCCCCACCCACCAAAGGGCAGAGACTCAACGCCCTACTGACATGGCCCAATCAAAGCCCTAATCATAATTTAATTAAGTAAAAGTAAAACCTCTGAATCCAATACACTCTAATATGTCCAGAGGAAAAGACCAGTTTACAAACATAATTCAATATTTCTTTTTGGAATTCATCAATAATATCAAACTACTACAGATGCTAAGGGAAAAAACTGAGAAGTATTAACTTTAAATCCTTCCTGCCAAAGCTGTGAATTCCAAAAGATAAAAAAGCTAATTCAGAGGAGATATGCCTTTTTATTGAAATATAATAGATATGACTTTTAAAGAGATAAATATATAGTGAATACCTTTTCCTGGCAAAATTGAACACACAAAAATTACAATGATTCATACTATTGATGCAGAGCCCTACTTCCCATAACTGTAATCTCTGTCTGTCACGAAGATTTTGAGTTCTTAAAAACAGATGATATGGTAGTTCAGTTAAAAGTATGCATTGGGGTAAGCAGGTGTGGCTCAATCAATTGGGCTCCAGTCTACCATATGGGAGGCTCTGGGTTTGTTTCTCAGGGCCTCCTGGTGAAGGCAAGCTGGCCCGCGCCCATGGAGAGCTGACGGCCCTGCACCCACAGATGGTGCAGCAAGATGACGCAACAAAGGGAGACAAGCAGACACAGAAGAATGCACAGCGAATGTACACAGACAGCGAGTGAAAGTGGCAAGGGGGTGAATAAATAATTTTTTTTTTAAGTATGCCTTGTATTCGAAGACAGGACCATTCTAGGATGACAGAGTAAGCAACTGAAAGAGGTTCTGCAGCAGACCATTGGGAGGCAGTCAAGGCAGGTTGGAAACTAGTCTCAGACAATAGGCAGAGGTACATGCAAATGGTGATCATTAGGATGGTATAGAATGAGCAGTGGAAGTACTCTACATGTGAGAAAAGCTATGCACCAGAGGGATATGGTAAGAAATGGGTGATGGTCTAGACAGGTGAATTATTGGTATCAAGGCAATTTAGCTGCATTTACTGGTGATTCAGCTGTGGAAATCGAAGTCCAGTGGCAGAATATACTCACTGATAATTAATATGAGGAAAGAATACAATAGAATGTTAGTTCTAGTCTCTGAGTCATTGAGATATGACTGAGGCAGGAGTACAACAAATGAAAGTAAAAAGTGGACCCTCATAGAGCTTTTAGCACAAGGATTTTAGCTGGATCCTAGTTACTTTGAATCAGAGTGCAAGTCAGAAGCAAAGTTAACATGATGGTGAACCCTAAACTGTGGTTTCAGAAGTGTTTATATTGCCCCTATCCTAGGAGCTAGCTTGACAAGTTAGATGGAATTGGTGGAAACTTCAGTTAAGAGTTAAGGAGCCATTCCTGTGTGGCTAAGAGGAAGGCAGAGTTAAAGGCCTGGCAGGTAATTATAACTGAGGAGAGACATGTCCTATTCTTTTCAAGGTGTCAGCTTGCTGGGTGCTTATCAGGAGGCTTTAGGAAGAGCACACTTTCAGACTCATTCAGGTTGTTGGCAGAATTCAGTTCTGTGTGGTTGAAGGAGCCAGGCAGGGGCCTCTCTCGGCTTCTAGAGATCAGCCACATTCACAGGTTCTAAGTATTGTGGCATGGACATCTTTGCAGGCTACTCTGCCTACCACAGAGGGATTTTTTTTCTCCCAAGGGATGACTCTATCCAGTTTCTCTTACTAGGTGCCAGTAAGAATAGTTAAAATAGACTCTCAAACAAATACAAGCCCAGGAATTTTTACACTGAATCAAATATAGAAAAGAGCTAAAGGCTTCCATCTTGATATCAAAAGAGAAAAAAAGTATGCCAGTGACTAGAATCTGTAATAGTTAAAGATTGTGAAAGAAGGTAACAACATTAATGTAGATTTCTAACACATTTTCCCTGTGTTTCTTTTTAAACTATGGTATTTTGAAATACCATTTAAGTCATTTTATTAAATGTTTGGCTGAAAATTTATTTATTTGTGTCAGGAAGTGTTTAATGAAAAAAAAACCATTTATAGGCCTATAGTTTGATTCTATGGCCATAATGTAGGCTCATTACTCTAATAACAATTAACCCAATTTCTTAAATGCATATGAAGACAATAGATGCTTCTTGAGGGCTGAATTCATATATATATTTAATTTAAACATAAATGCTAAAACTATTGTCACAAATATCTCCACTTCATTTCATTTTTTTTTTTTTTTACCAGGAGGTCCCAGGGATCGAACCTGGGTCCCTCCATATGGGAGACAGACACCCAACCATTTGAGCCACATCTGTCCCCCTCATTTCATTTTTAAACAGAAAATTTTATATACTATTTAACTTTTCTTGATAACACATAATTGTATCATTTTGAGGAGCAATCATGCTATGTTCAAAATTCTGTGTGATTGAAATGAATCTTGGAATAGTACCAGGCACATATTAGGCACTTAGTATTTGGGATGCATGTGCAGATGTATATGTCACCTAGAACTTATCTTCTCAAAGCAAATCCTTAATGTGAGCACCTTTTCCCATAATTCACCTTTTCTGATTAGAGTTAATACTCTATGCAAGGAGCCAGATTTCTTAGCCATGAAACATGGTTGCTATTCTGAAAGTTCAAGGCTGCTCCCCAAAGTATTCTCATACTTTTAATAAAATCATCACTAAGTGTATCAGCGTTCTTCTGCATTTCTCTGGCACTGAAAGTTTTTATTTTTTTATTTTTTTAGTACCAGTAGCTGTTTTTCTTCTGTTGTCTATCATATTTCTCATGCTTCTTGGCTTTCATATGAAAAAGTTAACATTTTCTTACCTATTAGAGCAGTCTTTTCTTCTGCATAGCAAATATCACTGTAATATTTAGACCATCAACTTTTTGGCATTTTATTTGTTGTTAGGTGCTCAGGTACTACTTCCTCATTGTTTTTTGTGTGTGTTTGTTTTGTTTTGTTCTTAAAGCTATTTCTGATCTATTGTTCTTTTGGAATCCTAAGAAGTTGAATATTATTCTTTGGATAATTAAAGTTCTGTGAAAGCAGCAAAACATTTTTGTGATTTAAAAACAGGCCCCAAAAAGCCAGCACAACAGTCAATGTTGTTAATCTCCGGACTCATAGAGTGGGTGACTGTGAAGTGGACCTGGGGTATAGAGTAGAGCTAAACATAAACTGGTGTACCTGATGTAAACAAATGCCCACATATAAAATAAATTATTTTCAGAGTCTTTTCAGAACCTAGCTTTCCAAAACAACATATGGTTCTTCATAGTCTGAAAATTAAAAATTTTCCTATCTTATCTTATTAAAATCAAAGCTCTTCTTTAAGTTAGAAATATTTGCATTTTATTTAACCTTTAATTTTAGGAATTAAGGTCTTTCAACCTAAGTGAAGGTAGCATTTGGTCATATTTTATAGCTATTGGCAAAACTGGCTGTGTATGGTGTGTGCATTTTTTAATATTTATATTAAAATAGAAATTATAGGACATCCCAGAAAGTCTATAAAAATTTTATATAAAAATTACTCAGTTGTATCACTGTATTATGTATTCACCTCAGTCTTTTATATTTTTTTTTAAACATTAGCATAATTTTAATCACGCTATACTCACTCTTCTGTATTTGCATTGTTTTATATAGTATTGTTTTGTAAACACTTTCTCATGTTTTGTAAATTATACCACTTGTAATCATTTTTATTGGTTGAATCATGTTCCATCACTTAGATGTACCACAATTTATTTAATCATTATACTATTGTTGAATTTTGGGGTTTATAGCATATTTTATTCATAGTTTTTCTCATTTCAGAATTTATACTTGGATAGTATCTGAAGGAAAGTGTCACCAGTCAAAATTTGTTAGAATTTTTATAACACTTAATGCATACAAGTAAAGTACTTTCAACAAATGTGCCAGTTTCTCATGCCACCAAGAAATCTGAAAATCCTTGTATGGCAGAATTCTTAAGCCTATTCTCCAGTCATCATCCCCAGGTAAAATATCACAACTGTTTACCTAGTTGCTAATAATATTCCCAACAAATTACCCTTCTGAGGTTTGCCAGGTCTTTCAGTTACACTTATTAACTCAAAAGTTCCCCACTTCCTCAATTTTCCAGCAAAAGAAGAAAATAACCCAGGCATGAAGACTGAAATGTTCAAATAATTCTAGGCAAGTAACTTAAAGAGAGCAATACCTAGATATGAAATGGAAACATTTGGAAATTACAATTCTAAAGAAAAAGTCCTTCATGTATTACAAGAGAAAAACAGATTATGTCTAAAGGAACAAAAATCAGGACATCAAACTTCTCTGCAACACTAAATACCAGGCAGCTGTGTTATCTGTAGTTATCTGGCATCAGCAAAGACATTTGCATATATTGTAAGCATTTGTAAAATGATATTCATACATCTATGGATATAGATATCTAGCCAACTTAAGAAATTAAAGAAGAATTAAAACTCAAGAGTATGAAAGTTATGTTTCATTAAAATTGAAAAAAAAAAAAGACCTGATAGGAAGAAATAAAACTAGATGAAATTGGAAGTGGAATTCTGTATTTTTTTTTTTTATTTCCATTGATTTTTATTTATTTATTTATTTTAGGAGGTGTACAGGGAATATTAGGGAACTTGTACATGCGAAGCAGGTGCTCAACAACTGAGCTACATCTGCTCCCAAGAATTCTGTATTTTTTATACTGAAAGAATGATTGCAAAGTTGAAACTTGGTTACAGGAAGAAATAGAAAAAAACAAAATGCTCATGCCTTAAATTCCCTATGTTCTAAGGAGGATTAGGAAGTGGAAGAGAGAGATGTAGAATATGATAAGTCACCTAGCTTCATCACTGTTTATAGTGAAAGTGAAATAATATTGCTTCAGTCTGGACTTTAATACCTTTAAATCATAAAATGAATAAAAGTTTGTGTTTTTTTTTTTAATTTAAGTTACACCTCCATTAGAATGATAAACAGGTTTTATACCTTCCAGATAATTAGAGAATGGGAGAAGGTCATTTGTAACATAAAAGTTACAAATCAGAGCAAAAAAGAGAAAAGAAAGGAAATAGCAAAAAATTAAAATTAAAAAAAAAAAAGGAAATACAAAAGACATCATGTATAGGGCAAAATATTCAACTGTTTTCTGCTAACAAGAGAAACAAGTGAAAATAAAATATAGCATAAAGTTTAAAAATAAAAATAAAGTTTAAAATAAATAGATGGGAATGATTTAGCTTACAGACACAAACAAACAAAAAAAATTTCCTATATTAATTACAGATAAAATAGATCCAAGGCAGTGATTATTAAATATGAAAAAGAAATAAAACTAGATCCTCTTAATAAAGGGTAAAATCCTCAATAAAGATATTATAGCATATCAAAACATGTGCCAGTGAACACAATGAAAATAAGGCAAATGTTGATAAAAGCACGAGTAGAAATGAACAGTTACGGGGAATTGACAGAGCAAGTGGATAAAAATTAAAGACAATATGAAGACATTAAGTAAATTGGATAAAAATATACAGGGATCATGGACATTTTATTAAGTATCCATGGGAAATTATGGTTAGACCATTAGTGTTAGACTACAGAGACTCATTCAACAAATTTCTAAATATAGGAATTGTATAGTACATCTTACCCCCGTCACAATTTGTGTAGAATATTAAATGCTAGCTAATTATATTTAGAATCAATTGCATCCCAGTTTTATTTTTAAACAAAATTTTATTGTGTGTCTATTACTTTGAAATCACCAGAGATAAATACAACTTATTTTTTCTATCAGAGGCACCACTGATAATAACTAAAGTTAAAATAAGAAAATATGAAATAATAATATACTTGTTTGTTCTTTTAAGTTCAGAACTAGGGTTTTAGAGAGAGAATAAAAATATTTCAAAAATTCACTTCTACAGTATTGGCATTTAAGAAAGAGGGCAATGGGGAACCATGCTGGACCTGTGGACAGAAGAAAATAAACAACACAAAGTGAGCAAAGAATGCACACATTCCTTGTAGGTAGAATGATGTAAGTAGGAAAAGTCCCAGAGAAAAAATGACCACAAGAATTTAAAAAGACAAATAAATACATGGAAACATGAAGGAAGGTCCAAAGGAGTTTTAGAATATTGCTTATTCTATAAAAATATGCAGCCTTCTATCTTAAAGAAAATGTATTATCATAACCAGATCCTTTTATTTTTTGAATATTTAAATTCTTACATGCAAAAAGTTTTCAGATATTGCTGAAGTCTTGTCTTAAATCTCATTTTCAAACTAAAACTACCTCATCTTCACCTTATATTCTTCGCTGAAAAATATTGACATACTTCATTTTAGAGAAAAAGAAGAATATTTTCATGGACTGATATTCCTTTCAGCCTTTTGGGTTTTGAGCCAAAAAATATTAAAATAATAAGATTTTTGTTACTATAGGCATAAGTAATATATCCCTTGATTTATGAGCTCTTTAAGTTAAAAGATTATACTTTCCTCTAATCATAATTTATTTAGTAGACATATTCCTGACAAATATGTGTATTGATTTTTTGTATAAATTTGGCTGTTATTAAAAGTTTATTTTTTAAAAGTTTAAATATTTATAACTATAATAATCTCATGATGATTCTTTAAAATTAATTTTAATATTTCTTTGAGAAAGCAAAGAATTGTTCCATAATTTCGTTGATTTGAAAACACCAAACCTAATGTATTGCTTTTATAGAAATCAGATAAAATTATAGTAGTGATTTGGTAAAATATAAAAGAAATAAAGTAAATCATTACTCTCAAAATTCCTTGCAATATAAGTTGGATGACAAAGTAGATAACAATGAAATAATTTAAGAGCAATTAGAAAATACATATCTGAAAGTACATATTTCAAGCATACAAATTAATCCACTAGGTAGAAGAGACAAAACACTTTTTATGACAATATTTTTACATCTGCCCTGAGGCCTTCTGTATTTAGTTTAGTTAGAAATAATATTCTAAAGCCATATTATTTATTTATATGTTTTAAGAAGAGAGATAATAGAAAGTCAACCTAAATAATGAATCATGGATATGTTACATAAGAAGAGATTTTTCCATGGTCCTCTAATGGTAATTCATATAAATCAAGTCTGATAGTAGTTCTTCATATAATTAGAAAATTTGCTCTCTTTTGTGATTTAGTCACAACATACAAAATAGTATATACTTTAACAACAACCTTTTGTCAATTCTTAGCTCATGAGATAAAGTTGTCTCATGAGTTGGAATTAAACTCGAAATAAGTCTCAGTAATTTTAGCAGTGGAACCCCCAAAATTTGATACTTCTTCCTTCTATATAGAATCCTAATCTCAAAAACTTGATTCTTTTTTAGCTTGCAGTTTCAAAGTACATATTATTTATATTCCTATTGTATATAAATTAGCAAGGAAGGCAGTTTGAGAATGTACTCTTTACTATGCTTAGAGTACCATTGTAGTGTTTAAAATCAGACTAGCATTTTTTAATGATCCACATGGTGTATGTACCAAAAGTATGCCAAGCTTGAATCCACATAGTACAATAAAGAGAGCGGTTATCCCTTATTGATAAATCTCAGAAAGTGGATAGATAATTTAGCTCAAAATTATGATCCACAAAGTTGAGTTTGAGCCTAAATGATCTGGATTATCACTCTACTAGATAAACTAACTAGATAATAACCAGTACTCTATTCACTTCTCTTTCTTCCTTAGACCAAGGTTAGAAATTATTTTCACAACAGAAAACTTTGTCGTCAAGCTATATGCTATTAAACATTTAGCTATATAATGCCATATTTTTAAGATAACTCCATATTGTTAAGATATTCAAATTATGAATATTAAGAAAGGAAAATCCCCACTAAAATATCATGCCACTGTGAGGAAATAGATACAGGCTGTAAGAATTGGTACATCTTGAAATGAAGGAAGGCAGTCTCAACAACAGAGGCAGCAGCTTATTTAAATGGGTTAGTAGTCACTATAACCTGATCCATTAGCTTGTGTAACTGATTGATTTCATTCGCTGGCTAACCAATTTTCAATTATAATCCCCATCCTTTTTTTCTGGTGAACTCTCCATTGCCTACTATTTTTTTTTTCTCCATAGCACTTATCACCATCTAACATACTGTATAGTGTATATGGTTTTTTGTTGTTGTTGGTTGTCTTCCTTACTACAATGTAAGCTTCATGAGGGCAAGGATTATTTTTTTCCTGCTGTTGTAGCTACTATATTGCAGAGCTTAAAAAGAGTCCTTAACAATATATTATTATTGATTTATTAAGTAATTTTGAAAGCATAAAATGAAAAATCAGAAGGCATTTTAAAGATTTAATTTGCTTAAATCTTCATGTGAATCATTTATTTTGATTCATTTTAAATAATAGCAGACAAAAACAAGAAACACATATAATGAAGAACTTTGAAGAAAAGCTAGTATGTTATACACTTTTAAACAATGTTGGCCCCCCAATGAGAATAAAAAATAAAGGAGCAATTGGTGACATAGTACCTTTCAAACTGAGTTTTAGTTTAGACATAAATGGACATTTTCCTTCCTTTTGGGTAGGCAAAAAATAAATGAGTTACTAGTTTCTTTCATATACTTTTATTAGAGAAGATGTAGGTTTACAGAAAAGTTGTGCCTAAAATACAAAGTTCCCATATACCTCCCTATTTGTAAGACCTTGCATTAGTATGGTTTGTTACAGTTCATGTAAGAACATTTTTGTAATTGTACTATTAACTATAATTTTGCTGTAACTATAGTCCATCATTTACAATAGTGTTTGCTGTTTATGTTGTATAGTCATGTGTTGTTGTTGTTTTTAATTTTTATTCTAGTAACATATATACAACCTAAAATTTCTACTTTTAACAACATTAACATATATAATTCAGTGCTGTTAATTACATTCACAATGTTGTGGTACCATCTATAACCAAAACTTTACAATCAGCCCAAATAGAAACTCTGTACAACTCAAGCATTAGCTCCCCATTACCTACACCCAAACCAGCTCCTGGTAACTTATACTCCAGATTCTGACTCTATGAGTTTGCTTATTCTAATTATTTCATTTCAGTAAGATCATACAATATTTGTCCTTTTGTGTCTGGCTTATTTCACTCAACAAGATGTCTTCAAAGTTCATCCATGTTGTCATGTGTACTTCATTCGATTTTACAATTGAATAATATTCCACTATATGTATATACCACATTGCTTATTCATTCATCGGTTAATGGGCACTTGTGTTGCTTCCATATTTGGCAATTGTGAATAACGCCTATCTAACATAGGTATGCAAATATCTGTTTGAGTCCATTCTGTCAATTCTTTTGGGTATATACCTAAGAGTGGGATTGCCAGGTCCTATGGTAATTCTATACCTAACTTTCTGGGGAACTGCCAAATTGTCTTGCACAGCAGCTGCATCATTTTGCATTTCCACCAGCAATGAATTAGTTTTCCTATTTCTCACATCTTCTCCAACACTTGTAATTTTCTGTTTGTTTGTTTGTTTGTTTCCAATAATAACCATTCTAGTGGGTATAAAATGGTATCTTAGTGTGGTTTTGATTTGCATATCCCTAATAGCTAATAATGTTGAACATATTTTGATGTGCTTTTTAGCCATTTGTATATTCTCTTTGGAGAAATGTCTATTCAAGTCTTTTTCCCATTTTTCAATTTGGTTTGTCTTTATTGAGCTGTAGTATTTCTTTATATATTCTGGATAGTAAACCCTTACCGGATCTGTGGTTTCCAAATATTTTTTCCCATTGAATAGGTTGTCTTTTCACTTTTGTGATAAAGTCCTTTGATGCACAAATTCTTTCCCAGTTGAGTGGACTTGGTAGCTATATTAGTCAGCCAAAGGAGTGCTGGTGCAAAATACCAGAAATCATTTGGTTTTTATAAAGGATATTTATTCGGGGTAGAACCTACAGTTACCAGGCCATAAAGCAAAAGTTTCTTCCTTCACCAAAGTCTGTTGCCATGTGTTGGAGCAAGACAGCTGCCGACATTTGCCAGGGTTCAGGCATCTTGGGTTCCTCTCCTCCCGGGGCTCTGTTTCTCTCTGGGTTCAGCTCCTCTGGTTCCTCCACAAGGTCAGCTATAGACTATGAGGCTCTTTAGGCTTTGCCTCTCTTCACAAGACCAGCTGTAGACTCTCAGGCGAATGGCTTGTCTCTTTTCCCGGGGCCTTCTCTCCTTCCTCACGACCAAGCTCTCTTACTTCCCGGGACTCCAGCTCAAGACTCCAACTCAAAACTACTTCAGCCCTGTCCTTTGCCATGTCTTTTTATCTTTGAGACCTCACCCACCAAGGGGTGGGGCTCAACGCCCTACTGACGTGGCCCAGTCAACGCCCTAATCATAACTTAATCATGCCCAGATTAACAGACCAGTTTACAAGCATAATCCAATATCTATTTTTGGAATTCATAACTATATCAAACTGCCAAACTGCTGCAGTAGCCTTGTCAAAAATCAATTGGTCATAGATATGAGGGTCTATTTTGAACTCCTAATTTGATTCCATTGGTCTATATGTCTAGTGCCAGTATCATGCTGGTTTGTTTTGTTTTGTTTTGTTTTGTTTTATTATGCTGTTTTGACCCCTGTAGCTTTGTAATAAGTTTTAAATTCAGCATGTGTCTTTTATATACTTTTTCAGCATCGAAAATGGAGGGAGAAAATCTTTGAACTACAGTAAGAAGTTGCAGTAATTAAGTGAAAAATGTTTTGTTTTTAACACAATCAGTACCACAGTATACATTTTTATAAAAGTATAGATGAGTGTGATTTACAAACTTGTGTCTTTCATACATAATTCTTGTACAGCAATTAAACATCTATGTCTAACTTTAGTACTGAGAACAAATACCATATGATGGTAATTGAAAGACTTAAGGATATAGATCAAATCTTTTGCCCTAGATCAGATTGTAATAATATATTTTTAAATTAAAAAAGGACCAAAGTTTGGTGGTAATTTTGCCTCATAACTAACATTGCATCTTAAATTTTACAAGAGGTTAGTTAATAGGAAAAAGAGAATTTGCCTTTCATTTTAAAAAACATAACTTGAAAGCTTAATAGAACAGTAACCTGGCAAATGGTAGGCATTCAATTATTGTGCATTGAATGAAATTACATGGTTTAACTTATAATAATAGATTAGTATTTCAGCTTAATATCTTAGAAATACTATTTATTCTTTTAATCTAATATGCTGTATCAGAAGTTTAAAATAGGAGTTTAAAATTATGGCATTCATCTTTCTTAGCCAAACTCTACAAATAGACTCACTACCTTTCCCCCCGATGTGGGACTTGACTCCCAGTGATGAGCCTCCCTGGCAGTGAGGGATTATTACCAAGCATTAACCAGTGATATATTTGGAGAAAGACCTTAACCAAAATGGGGAAATATCGAATAAAATAGAGTTTTTATGGCTAAGAGATATCAAAGTGGGTCGGGAGGTCATTCCAGAGGTTACACTTATACAGGTCTCAGCCAGACTTCACAAACTGCTACAGTAAACAAAGCCTCAAACAAGTGCTCCTGAGCGCCCTAGGGATGTCAGGACACCATAGGCAAGCCACATGGCTCATGAAGTCAATACCCCCACAGCAAGCCCTATCTGGGAATATAGGAAAATCAGTGACCCCAATTTAACATAATTATGCTCATTTATAATTCCCCTACTCATGATTCTTCTTTTATCTGAACCTTTGGTTTTCAATTTACCTGTTAAGTATATTTCTTGGAGACTTAATGTCTTTGGATTGTTCATGTGCCATTTGAGCCCTGAAACCCAGCAGATATGCGGCCAACTTCCACTCTCTAATACTTTGGGCTTGCCCTGGACGACTAACAAAACGATGATGGTGGACCAGACCCATTACAAAAGCAAGGAGTATTTTCAACTGCAAGCAAAACAATTCCATTCCGCTACCCCATTATATCAATGTACCTTGTCAGCCTGAAGCAGTCAGAGCAGACATCATCCCAAATCCCTCAAGATGGAGGAATGAATAAAAACCACTGACCAAAGCAGATTTATTGTTACTGTAGCTATGCTATTATTTATTGTTATTGTGTTAAAATGTTTTAAATTTTTAAGAAATTTATGGCATTCATAGGTAAGCAACATATTAGATAACCATATTTAAATTTAGACTTCCTTAAGGAAATACAAAAATTATTGGCCTTCATTTTTAGTAACTGCCATGACTACAGAAAAACATGTTTGGTATTTTTATCAATTTATATGCCAGGAACATATGCTACATATACTAAGCTATTTCTCCATTCTTCTAATAGAATATTAATGCATGCATGAATACATTGTCATATATATATGAGAAGAGCACAGCACATACACTAGATCCAGGATTTGAGTTCTTTTTAGAGCAGAAGTGTTGGATTCATACTGATCTGTCTTCAGCCTATGTCTGGTCCCTTCTTGACTGCTCTTAGTATTTATTATACGGCCAACCGTGTTGAGGGATGAAACCCATGTTTTAGAACAATCTTATATATAACTGTCCTATGTAGATACTAAATGTATGAAGTTATTTGATTACAAAGAATCTAACCCATGGTTTTTCATACTCCTCTATTTTGTGAAACTCAAGGTTTCCCTGAAATAATTTGCAAGTGAAAGCAGACTTTGAATTTTCCATCTGTTTTTTTTTTTCCAGATTTGTTTATATGAGCTAATCTTTCATATTAATTCCTTTCTCTCATTCATTCTAATTACTTTTTCATCTTCCCCTACCTCTATTATACTTGGCTCCCAATTATGGTATATCAGAAAGTGAATAATGCATTGCACCTGTGGGCAGAAAATTAATTACACTTGTTTTATGACACATAGAAAAGCGTAATCTAGAAAAGAGAGGTTTTTTTCCCCAACTCCTACAACTACTATCTTCAAACTTATTGTGTTATATTTACCTAATCCTGTTATTCATGTAACCATTTCAGGTGCCTGTGTCTTAAAATAAAGCATTTACTTAAACCTCTATCATTTTGTCATATTACTATTAGTGTTTTATATTCATCAATCAAGCATACCATCTGATTAAGGTTTTGTGACTACAAAAGTTTTAAAAGACCTGTTTACACCAACTAACTTCACCAGTCATATGCTAAATTAACTGTTGCATCTTAGTTTATATCTAGTATTTGTTCCTGGGAATGAAAAAAAAATCCCTTCCTACAGTCTGTTATCATTAGTCTTTTGGTTTTGTGCCTTCTCTGTAATGATATAGGTTTGTTTTTCCTTTATTCTTTACAGAGTGCTGCAGCAGCTCCCAGTCCAGTGCTAGGAAACATTCCCCCAGGAGATGGCATGCCAGTAGGTCCTGTACCACCAGGGTTCTTTCAGGTACTCAGAGAAACTCTGACTAGGAATGTTAAGGCATAGGAACTCTGGTTTGATTTTTATTTAAAGATGTGGAGGAAGGTGAGGCTATTTTAAAATTCCTAAGGTAAACATAACGCTGTGCCACCAGTTCTTGATTATTCAGACCAGTTATCTAGTGTATAGATTAGTCCATCCTTCCTATGTTTATTTAGTTATTTCATTGCTCAATTAAGAAAGAAAAGAAGTTGGAATGCAAATTAGATCATTAAATTAACTGTGGTAAAGATGAAGTTCTGAAAAGATCTCTGAATTTTAATTATCCAAGCTTTCCATATCTCCCCAGACTCAAGATAATCAAGATTTGGCTGTACTTTCAAAATATAGCTAAATCTTAATCTATTCATTTACCAAGAATTATAGGCTATATCTAAATGTTTTTGAGAATCATCTTTGTGGCTAAGATGGAATTTTTATTAATATCATTATGTGACATTATTTTTAGGTCAGATTTTCAAACATATCTGCTAGTATTTAAAATTTGAACAAGACAAATTATTTTAGCAATGATGATAATTTCTAAATTACAGTACGTAACATTTTAATTTTATGGCACCCACATTTTAAATGAAACTGGCAAGTTTTCTAACCCAAGCCAACATAAATTCTGAAGTTTTTTTAAATACTTAATTTTATAACAGTTTGAGAAAATTAAGATGAAACTAGGTGTTATAAACTAGAGTTGGAAGGCATTACAAGAATTAATGTAATTACATTAGGTACATAAAACTAATCTGTCACTTTACTGTTTTGTATTTACAAAGTCCTTAATAAATATTTGTTAGTTAATCCATACTACCATTGCAGGCTAGGTCAATGAACTTATAAATATGAAAATGGAGAAATAAAAGTATGAAGTGCAGCAATTGAAAAATGTCTTAATTAGAACCTAATACCAACTCAAATATAAAGTCCCTTTAGAACATGCTTATGCCACTCTATGTTGATATCCATGTAGTCTGGAATATTCAAAAGTCTTCTTAGAGCTCACATTCTGTTTTGGGCGTGCTTTCTTATAATCTAGGAGTAGATTATAACTCTTGATTTTCAATTAAATAACCATTATTTAATTATTATCTTAAATTATTTAAGATAATAATAATAGCCAGTACTTAATATACTGTTTATTATGTGTCATGGTCTGTTCTAAATGTTTTACATATATTAACTCTTTTATCCTCAGAATAACCCAATATGTGAAGTAATATTATCATCCGCATTATACAGATAAAAATACCAAGGCATTGATAGATTTGCGATTTGCATAGTCAGAAACTGACAGGACTGGGATTCAAACAAACCAGTCTGGACTTTTGTGATTGAATTTATCTTTTTAAAGTTAATGATTTATCATTATTCATGAAATAGTTCCAGCCCATTTTATTTTTTCCTCATGCTCTTATTTGTCTTGCCAAGGAGGTTTGGAGTAGGGAGTAAATCAGAAGACTTCATCTGCTTGAGAGTTAGTAAGAAGCTCTCCACGTAGGACTTGTAAAAAGAGCTGGTAGGGCAGGGAGGAAGACAAATTCCTTCATCCTAGGGTTAAGCAAAGATGTACAAATCCACACATCTTCATTTTCTTATTTTGTAGACTGAACCATTCTCCCCTTACCTGTCTTCTATCTCAAAGTCTTGATAAGAGTAGTTAAAATAGAGTTAACCTTAATTATTCTAATGTGATATTTGAGTACTATTAGATACCAGGCACTGTGGTAAGCATCTAAAAGTGAGTAGCTGAAGCTCATTGTCTACACTGTGAAGCAGGATTCAAAGCAAATAACTGTAATACAATGAGATATATACTGTTAGGGTGAAGTATTAAGTTCTATGATAACATAGAAGAGAGAACCATTAGGTCTCCCTGAGTTGGGGCTAAGAGTGATTTGAAAAAAGTTGTCCAGGCAAACAAGCAAAGGAATAATATTTCAGAAAGTAGAAACAGTATAAAGAAGTGTGGTGGCATCAAATTCTATGACCTGTGGAGAGTTGTTGAGAGTAATTCATACAGAGGGTAGGGGGAAGGGGAGGCAATTGAGATCGGAAAGATATGCTCCAGAATATTGAGAAGAGCCTTATATGTCAGGCTAAGAAATTGAGTCTTTATTTAGCTGGCATGTGGGAGTCATCAGAAATATTTAAGAAAGGTAGTGGCCAGCATTCATGCTATAGAGTGAATTCAACTTCTCTTAGGCCCCTATGATAAAACTATATATAGACTCCCTGCCTTCAAAAAAACCTTACAGTGTGGTAATGAGAAAGAGAAAAGAGGCAATTAGAATATATAGAGAAAATGGTTATATAAAATGAGTAAATGGAATGTGCTCTTAGGACATATCAGAAGGTCACCAAACCCAGCCTTGAGAGGGGGCATAGGCAGGAAAGCAGTTCCAAACTAGTAAATGAAATCCAAATTGGTTTCTAAAATATGAGTTAAGTGTTAAGAAAAGAAGTCAAGGAAAGAAGGGGACAACATTCCCGGAAAAGGGAAAAAATATGTAAAAAGACCCACCCCGAGGGGAAAAAAACACCAAGTATTTCAGCAAAATGGGAACTTATATTATCTAAGGGGAAAGTTCCTGATGACGAGGCTCAAGAGCGAGCTTGTAGGGCCTTGTAGATTAGGTAAGAGTTTGGACTTGATCTTAAGGACAGTAATAAGCTATTGAAGGATTTTAAGCAGGAGAGAGGCATGTTCATATTTGCATTTTTAGAAAAATTATTACAGCTATAGGGTGCAGCCAGGATTGCAAAGGGGCAAGTCTAGAGGTAGGTACACTCTTTAGGAAGCTGTAACAGTAATTCAGTTGAGAATTAATGATGGCCCAAACTAAGATAGTGGCAGTGGGTATGGAGAGATATGAACAGATTTGAGGGATAGAAATAAAAATGGAAAGTGAGAGTAAAAGACTTAAAGTTTAATACCCTGGTTTCTGTGCTAATATGGGCAGATACAGGTATCATTTTCTGACATAGGGACCACAAAATGAGAAGTAGGTTTGAGGTGGGGCATGTGAGGTTCCTATGGGACAACTAAAGTGGAAATACATTTTAGGCAGCTGGACCTACAGATGTGAAGCCTAGGAGAGTGATCTAGGCTAGAGAAGAATTAGAGGATCATGATCAGATTGAAGGCAATTGAATGCAAAGGAGATTCATTGTCTAGGGAGAAAGTACAGAATAAGAAGGTAAGAGATGTACAACAGGACTCCAAAGAACACAAATATTTAAAAGATGACCAAAGAAAACCTAACTCATTAAAGAGACTGGATGCAGGGGTATCATTTGGTTGGTTTATTGTAGTAGTTCAGAGAAGAGACCTTTTGGACCCATTCAAGAGCAGTGGCAGTAGGATTGGAAGGGAAGAAGCAGTTTGTAATTATGTTTGATAGGCCTTAGCAGATTAACCAATTTAAGGGTAGAAGAGAAAGGGTTGGAGAAATCAGGGATGATTCTGTGTTTCCTACTTTGCGCCTCTGGATTATATTAATGAATTTATTTGACTAAGGGAAGATAGGAGGTAAATACATTTTTAGATACATTTAAGTTTGACATACAAGTCATTCCTCTTTATCCCGGAAGGCCATTCCAGCTAATCTCAAATACTTTTTTCCCCTAGTCCACAGGCTTAAATTCATCCAGCCTCCCTAGAAATGCCCCTCTGAAATAATGAAAAACTCAAACTATCAATTTTTTAAAAAAGAAATAAGATGTTATTATCTTTTGGTACATAGAGTGATAAGCCCACAGTACTCAAATATTACCTATCAGCATTGGTTTCCTGGAAGGCTTGAGTTATACTTCAGCATGACTCTGGTCATAATGCCATAATGCATGTTGTAAATGAAGAGTACCTGCCTTCCATGACTAGGAATAGCAACATCATTCGGTTGCAAATATCAGCTTCTAATCCAGTCCCAAAGTGGTATTGACCTCCAAGAATGACAGGATAGGGTATCATTTCAGAGTTCCTAAGTTATGTTGCTCAAGACCAGCAAGGCTAGGGAGGTTGGAAGCTACTGGAAAAGGGCTGGCCAGGTTTCTGTTATGTGGGCAGATCCAGATGGCTGGCTGGCATAGAGACTCGGGTTTTTCTCAAAAGCCACTGATTCTGATATCAGAGAAAACCAGGTTCAAAAGGGTTTAGTAAAAGGTTACTAAACGGTTCATCCAGTCTCTCAGCTTGGGTACCGCTCCTAAATTCCCATTGGCTTTGGCCTTGAGTAGAGTATAAGAATATTTTTAAATCCCAATTCTTAGTGAAGAAATGCAAAGTTCATTTGGGAACGGCTGGAATGAGATTAGACCATTAAAGGACTGAGTCTATTAAAATTTAATGAATAAATAAAAATAAAGGAGAATAATTTGTAATTAGCACAGGAAGCATCAGCTTAACTAGTTCTGAGCTAGTAAGTAGTTGCATACATTGAGATAGTTCTCCTAACTAGACGAACATATTCCTTTTATTCCTGTTTGCATTGCGGAACAAGCCCGCTCTTTTCCATTATGATATAAGTATAGACCTAAGGTCTTTATCCAGTGGAATTATCATAATTTGAATTCATAACAACAGTATTTGAATAATAGCTATTAATTCAACCTCTCAAATAAATAATGATTAATGCCTCATATGAATAATAAATCCATCCTGGAAGGCAGCCTTTAGATTAGTGCCTTTCTATTGGTGACAGATATTAACATTGTTTATACTTACACTTTAAGTTTTTATTAAAATGGGAGAGCTTCTTCTGTTGAGTAAGAGACTAAGTAAAATCAGTGAGAAGAGCTGGACATGCAAAAGGAAGAATCAATTAAGTAAAATGAGAGCCACTTAAAGTAAAGCACATTTATTTTACCTGGAGTCTTTTATCAATGAAATAATTTGTTTAAGAAATCCTCAAAGTTACACCTTCCATGCAACTGGTGAATGACATTAGAGCAGCTTTCTTAATTTGGAAGTCTTGTTGCTGGAGTTGGAGGAAAGACAGAAGTGGCCAATGACCCAATTGGAGTTGCCTGGAGTTTTAGTGGAGGAACCTACAGTATTGCTGTATGTTAGGAGTATACATAGTAGGCACCTAGAACTGAGTCTCTACACTAACTCTCATCTACCTGTGCTGGAGTCTCATTCACAAGTATCATTGTATGTGAAAAAATTTGAATTGCATATTTAGAGCATCAGTCTGTTATTTATTCACTCTCAAAAAGACAGTCAAAGGACTTTGGTTCTTGCAACTTTATTGAAATAAGCCGTCATGCTCTTAGACCAATTAGATCTTCTTTTCACTTATGTATAATGGTGAAAATAGTTTAGTAAAATGTATTAAAAAAAAAAAAAAAAACTTAATTGTTTAAAAAAATTTTTGACTTAAAAAAGTAGACTGTTAGCTCTGTTTCCTTACAGCACTCTATAATTTTATGGATTTGAATAAGATGAAAGCTTCTCTTATGAATTTACTATGACTTATACTATATTAAAGGAAATGGACATTTCTTTTTTCAACCAAAAACGTTTGAGGGGAGGTGAAAATGCTTTCACAAGAAAACTTTTAACAAGGAAATTATACCTGATTTTTAATCACTTTAGTAACTAAACACATATAAGTTATATAAAAGCACAATATAAATTTTAATAGATACTAACATAGTATATAGTATCTTTGAGTTTATAACTAATGTTGTATATACTTGTAAATACCTCATTTTAAACTCTAGATAGCCTTTTATTCATTTTACCATGTATTATATTTTGTTTTGATTTTTATCTTTATACAATTATTTTATTCTAGTCACAGAATCCTTAGTGTTTTCAACTAAAACTGTTGAAAACTAATAATATTGATATTAGGTTGTGAATGTAGGGCTTTGCCATATATGAAATTATAAATACTTGTTAAAGATAAAGTATACCAAGTAATTTGGTTTCAGACCATCGTGGTCATCCATATTTTAAAGTCTGAATTGATCAAAATTCAGATGTCGTAGAAATTTTACAGTGGATTTGTAAGTTACATTTTGTTTGCTGACATCGTTAGCAATAGTAAAGCTGCTTTGCCATCTAGTGGTGGCTTGCAGATGTCTCCACTTGTTCCAGGCATATTTTCCAAAGGTGCTATTTTTAGCAAGACTGCACTGTAGAAGCTGACCTAATGCTTTGACAGAGTAAAAACGCAGTAAGAAGACCAAAAATTGAAATAAATATCCCCCTTTCTCCATGGTTTGTTGTTACCTAGGAAAGACTCAATGTAAATAACATTCATAAAGCAACAAAAACAAAACAAATCTCAGGGTAATACAATATGCTTGATATTTTAAAAGAAAATAAAAATTTATCAAAAGTGGGAAAAGTAATTCTTCTAATGCATGAAATTTATAAAGAAAAACAAAGGGAAATGTTTTCATAAGCTCCTGGTTAAATGTTTCTGGGAGGATATATTTAACTTATTCTGGAAATAATTCCTACATTTTGAAGATACATTAGTCTCCTTACGTATATTCATCTACTATTTTATTCCTATTCAAATGTTCAGAATCCAACCATGTTATTATCAGTATTATTTATACATATAGCTAGTCTACATGCCTTTTAATTTTCTTCTATTATTAATCTTTGTATTGTCTTCACTCTCAGTGGTTTGCCTTTCCTCTTATCCTTCCTGAGTATGGCCACTTCAGAAATTAGTCTTAGGAACTTCTTTAAACCAGGAGAAAATCTCTTTCTAGAAGTTTAGATATCATCTTTGATCTTAGATAATGAACTAAAATATTAGTTATCATATCCTTTCTGAGTTTGAATAAATATGGTACTGAGAAAACTCAACAAAATTGACTTATTGAACTATAACATCTGATATTACCCATATATAGTTTAAAAACTCAGTCATTAAAAATTGTATATCTCAGGAATAAATATACCAGTATTTGGATGGCAGGGATGGGAGGGGACAGATTTTCATTTATAAAAAATTCAAGAAATAAAAATTAGGTTTAATTTTCTTAAAAATATAATTTTGAATCTTCAAAGAACAGAGATTCTAAATATAGAAAAATTGTTCCCAGTCTTTCCTTAGCATAAAGATAAAAGCAGCCTGAAAAATAAAGGTGCCTGACAGCTGCTGGCTTTGATAATGCTATCCTGCAGTTGTGGTAATAATTTTTCTGCCCTCATCTATTAGGAACAAATTAATACTGCTCAGCTTGAATAATAACTAAATTTGCTTTTTTAAAAATTGCAGTTTCAAACAACTAAAGACCCTACAGCAGTGACGTGGTGGACAAAGAGAAAAGAAGGGAGGTGTTCAAAGTCTTTACTTGGGTTTTTCCAATTAGAATGGAATGAAATATTCCTGTTAGAAACCCTACTTTTTTTTGTTTATTAGTTTGTCAAAATGAATGTTTAGGAAAAAGTTAGCTTGACCATATTTGAACCAATATTTGGTTTTTCTTTCACTTTCATGTTTTTCATGCAAACCAAAGATGTCAAGATATTTGGTATGAAATATTAAAATATGACATTTTACATCACATCTGTGAAAAGAGCTTAGCTATTTTTCAGATAATTTTAAATTACAATTTTCTTTTTCAAATATTTTATTATTGAAAATTCTAGAGTGTTGTAGTTTTGATTAAAGCCCCTTAGAAAAGAATTTTTATACAATGAATTGCAAATGTGCAAAGGCTCTTTATTACACAATTTTTTTTTTTTTTTATTAATGTTGGTTATAGAAACAAAAATTGTCACCATTGATTGGAGAATTAAAGATAAAGAAAAGCTTGTTAGATTTATTTTAAATTCCCTATATAGGTAGGATAGATTTGTCTTAAGTATGTTTTAGTGTGCCTTCAGGTCTTTTAAATTTCTTGTCTCACTAGGTGGTATTCAGGAATAATATGTAATATGTTCTATATCAGGGGTCAACAAGCTTCATCTGTAAAAGGGCCAGATAGTAAATATTTTAGGCTTTGCAGGCCACCTGGTCTCTGTCACAGCTATTCAGATATGCTGTTGTAGCATGATGGCAGCCATAGACAATACTTGAACTAATGAGCATGACTATGTTCCCATAAAATTTTATTTACAAAAATAGGAAGTGGTCCACATTTGGCCCATAAGCTGTAATTTGTCAACTCCTGCTGTATATGAATATGGCCACCACTAGATAGCCTATAAGAGATCCAAAGTAAGGACTAAGAGGGATGTTTCTCCAAGTGTGTTCTGTCAACTACTGATGTGAAAATCCTGGGAATCACCCCCTTCTAGTATATCAGAATCTTGGGGGAAGAGGGGGAAGGCTGTTTGCTTGCTTGCTTGTTTACCAGATTGTTCTCACAAACTAAATATTGAAAAACACTGGTCAGACTGTCAGTAACTTTCAGCAACAGATATTTATTGCCCCCGTTTCAGTTTCCTTGGCTGCTCAAACAAATACCATGCAATGGTTTAGCTTAAATGATGGAAATATTGGCTCATGGGTTTGAGGCTTGGAGAAGTCCAAATCAAGACATCATCAAGGTGATGCTTTCTTGCCAAAGACTGGTGTTCTAGGGCTGGCTCCAGTAGATCTTTGGTCCTAAGATCCTCTGTCACATGGCAGTGAGCATGACAGCCTCTTCTGGCTTCTCCTTTCTCTTCTGGTTCTGTTGACTTTCAGCTTCTTAGTGCTCCCTCTGTAGCTGTTTTCTCTCTGTGTCTGAATTTCATTCTTCATAAAGGACTCCAGTAATAGGTTTAAGACCCATCCCAATTGAATTGAGCCATACCTTAATTGAAGTAACCTCATCAAAAGGTCCTACTTACAATGGGTTCACAGCCACAGGAATTTATTAAGTTTAAAAACATGTTTTTTCTGGGGTACATAGCTCCAAACCACCACACCTCCCATGGTAGGGTTACTGCAGTGAATAAGATGAATAGAAATCTTGCCGTCATAGAACTTAGAGTCTATTAAGGGAGACAGTAAACAAAGTAAATTTTTAAAAAATATACCATATGTTATACAGTGATATGGTATAGGGAGAAAAATGAAACAGAAAAGGAAGATAGGCAGTTGAAGTTTTGGATAAGGTGGTCAGAGAAGGAGTCATTGAGAAGATTTTATTCAAATAAAGAACTGAAGAAGGTAATAAACAAGCCATGGAGATATCTGGGTGAAAAGTGTTCTTGGCTGAGATATAAGCAATTGCAAAGGCCCCAAGTTCATAGCATGAATGGCTTTTTCAAGAGACAATAAGAGGTGTGAGTAGCTAAAATGGAGTGTCAGCTGAGGAGAATAGTTGGATATGAAGGCATAGATAACAGAATGCCATATCAATGAGAACCTTATAAGTCTCTGTAGGGACTCTGGAATTTAATCTGAGTGAAGGATTTTAATAGTCCTTCTGACCACTCTGTTTAGAATAGTCTATGGGGGGTGGGGAGGGTAGAACCTAGGAGACCAGTTTGGATACTATTGCAAAAGTTTTACCAAGAGGTTATTATGGCCTGGAAGAGTGAAAACAGAAGTAAGAAGTGGCTGGATTCTCAATATATTTGGAAGCCAGAGCCAACAGATTTTGATGACAGGTATATGTTGCAAGAGAAATAGACTAGTCAAGGATGACTACAAGCTTTAGGGCTTATTTAAGTGGAAAAATTGAGTTGATATTTACCAAGTAGGTAAAATTTCAAGAGGAATGAGGAGTAATGGTAGAACCTTAGTTTTGAACCTGTCGAGACTGAGATGGCTATTAGATGTTCAAGAGATATTGAGTACAGAGCAATATATGAGAATCTAGAGTTTTGGCAGCGAGGTCCAGGCTAGAGATATAACCACGGGAATCACTAGTATATGGATAGTATTTGAAGCTGTGAACCTGGATGACATTACCAAAATAGCATAGATAGGGATAAGAAGCTGTACAATGATAGATCCTGGGGCACTCTAATGATAAGAAGTCAGAGAGATGAGGAGGAGCCAACAAAGCAGAATTAGAAGCAGCAGCCCATGAGAGTGGAAGAAAACCAAGCAATGTGGTATCCTGGAAGCCAAATGAAGAAAATGTTTCAAGGAGAAAAATGATCAGCTATATCAAAAGCTACTGATAGGTCAAGTTAGTAGCAGACTAAGAATCTGAACAGTGGATTTAACAAGGAGGTCTTTGGTGGCCTTGATAAGGTCAGTTTCAGTACAATAGTGGGGGTGAAAGCTTTATGAAAGTAGATTCAGGATAAATTGGGAAGAGCAAAAACTCCTCTGAAGGAAAAGTAAAAAATGAGCTAGTAGCTGGAAGGAGAAAGGGGTCAAAGAAATGTTGCTGAGAGTGAAATGTTGGCTATTATAAATTGTACCATCCCTGCTGAGGGGCAAGAAAACAATTCTGCTGGCAAGTGTGGGAGGAGAATATAGGCTATGTTAGATATCATTCATTCTCCCCAGTCATCAGGTAATACCAGGGAATAGAGCAATCCAGGTACCCTTTGTGCACAATAGAATGTTTATCAAGAAAGAGTAAAATAGAATTAATTACTTAGAATGCCTAGAAATGAGAATACTACCTGTTTTCTGCCATTTTTATATCCTGTAAATAGTCTCTTATATTACAAATATCTTTGACGTTAGTAAATATTTTTCCACTTGAATTTGCCTTATCTATTTTACTGTGTACATGTATCTTTTTAAGGCATGTGTATTTTTAAATGCATATTTTAAATTGGGAGTGCAGAAATAGCTTCATTTAGTGCAGTTTGGAATCTCTCATCTTGTTTATGTTTATACTTTTAAGAATGATTTAAATTGGTAAACTTTAGTTTCAAAACAAACTTTTTGGTGCCTTAATAATTTCTATAAAAATATCAGGAGCAGATGTGGCTCAAGTGGTTGAGTGCCTGCTTCCCACATGGGAGGTCCGAGGTTGGATTCCCCCTGCCTCCTAAAAACAAAAACAAACCAACAAAGCAAACAAAGGGTAAAACCAACTCGGTTTTTCGTTCAGTGGTTGAGGCTTCTCACTTATGAGGTCCCAGTTTCAATCCCCAGCCCTGGTACCTAAAAAAAAAAAAAAAAATGTTATGTGGAAAGACTACTATATAGTTTAGACATGAATTTAGTAACTTTAAATATAGACTTCATGTTTGTAGGTAAGTAACCAAATGAATATGAGAGTAGCATGTCATTTCTAAGGAAAGCAAAAATATGTATAATCTGCCATTTGTATCTGAAAACCATACCCACAGGCCAGTTTCATTAACATATGTCACCGTATCTGAATGTGAATGCTAAAGGACTGCTGCTTATCAGTAACTTTATCTAGCATATCAAGATAAAGGGTAAGAGAAAAGTGGCATTTTTTTTTTGTAATGGTACATTTAAGTAAATCAGATTATGTGTCTCCTGGGCACTCTCATCTAGAACGAGTTACATAGAGATGTGAATATAAAATAGAGAAAAGTGAGAAGTAAGAATAATTTTGCATTCTTTAATGAAAAGCTAAGGGTGGTTTTAAAAAATTACTATATTAAATTTTAACTTCTTTTTTGACTGAGTCAGCCTGATAATCCTATCCTAAATTATAAATCCCAAGTATTTATTTTCCTATATATAATATTATTATGTTAAGGTGGGTTGATATGTCCTTGTTACTTGAGTTACAAGTGGGAAGAAACACAGAAGCCAGATTCAGCTTATGTAGACCTCCAGCTATTTGTCTCACAGACACCATAAATAAATAAATGAATGAGGGAAGCGGCTGTGGCTCGATCGGTAGGGTTCCCGTTTGCAATATGGGAGGCCCCGGGTTCGGTTCCCGGGGCCTCCTGGTGGAGGCAGGCCCGCCCCCACGGCGTGGTTAGCTGACCCAGCAAGCACGAGCAGCAAGGGGGGTATAAATGAATGAATAAATGGAATCTTTAAAAAAAAAAATGAATGAATGAATGAATGAATAGTATATTGCTTTAATATATGTTCATCTAAAACTAATTATTAAAGGTTTTTCAGAATGTTATTCAAACTTTTATAATTTATTAGACTAATAGATAGCATAGACCCCAGAATTCCATTGCCACATACCTATATCCAATGACTATATGGTAATGAAGGCTTGAGAAATAGTCTCATCTTCTTAAAAAGGCTGTAATGTGAATGACCAATTTTGATGCTCGGACTAAATGCATATCAAAAGAATCACCTGCATATATGCAGTGATGTATTGTGTTAGTTTCACCAAGACCGAATCCAGGAAACTGGATTTATTACTTTACAGTTATTTTATGTGAGTTATTTTAATTAAGTGTTGATGATGATAGAATATCTGCGATGTATAGAAGATAAACTACATATTTATGCTTATCAGCAGAATATGCCAGCAAAAGTATGTCATTTTGTGAGCTAAATTAGTTTAGTACTAGTTAGAATTAAAATGTGTTAATCAAGAGTGCTTCATCCACTGGAGTGTCAGTAATGTCTGATGGAGATGTTCATGAAAAACAGAAAAGAAACTAAACAAATTAAGATATATGAATTGTAAAGTAACTTTGATGAAATTCATTTGATTTATAATTTATGCTTCATTACTTCTCTTCAGAAAACTTATGAAGCACCTCATGGAATTTTCCAAATAAAAATATATGTACATTACTACCATGTGAAAGATAGCTGAAATGAAATAAGGAAGTCACAGCATTCTAATAATCTTTCAAAATAATGTTCTCAATATTATTTACTATTGATAGCACATGACTTCAAGAAAGTTTACACATTTACGTAAAAATAGATTTACTTTTAATTAAAATATGAAATCACAAAATATAGAAATCTATATAGAAAATCATGGACAGTAAAGAGAATTGAGTTACCTAAAAATGGACAGAATGAGTAGAAAGTAATATTTAATTTTTAAAAGAATGTTTATGCTTTAGGTTAAATCTTATAATGAACATATTTTTATTACCTTTCCAAGATTGTGACTAAATAATTACATCCAGCCATATTTATCATTTTCTAAAATCATGTTTGGGAGGGTTTTTTTCCCTTGAAAGACTTTTATGTCACAGAATTCTTTTTCCTTGTGTCTGAAATCAGTCAAAAGTCATGCCTGCACAAGACCAAGTGAGGTAGATATTTGATTTTTATGTAGTTAATATAACTACATTCTGAATGTAGTTATGAAGATATCCCTTTATTTTTCAGGCTATATTTCACTTTATATCTTGTTGTTGCCTAAATGTTGATGGAAGCAAATTACTTTTTAGCATATAACTGTTTTCTTAAAGGTTTTTGGTCTAAAAATGGTTATATACTAAAGACATTGTGACATTAAGACAGCAGAATAATGAGTTTAATGTTCTTAGTCAAATGCTTAGGCTTTTCTTAATGAAATGAAAATATGAAAGCCAAAACATGTTGTTTCTGAGACCTGAGGATTATAGATTTTCAAATATATTTCAATCTAAAAAGATTAGGGTCCCATGAATAAACATAGGAGTATACGAGACCTACACTGAGAGGTGAGCTGCTGTATGGACTATAGGAGTTCTCATGGCCAGTCTGTACTTCAGAAAAACATCAATAAAGTTACCATGCTTACCCTGCCAAAGCTTAAATGCATTATCCTGACATCTTTTTATACCAAATAGTGGTCACTAAATACTGGTACTCTGTAAAATTGTCTAGGAATTATTTGTTTTAAAACCTGGCACCCCAGAAATAGTAAGAGAAAATCTGAAAGCAGTAGGAAAAAATAAAAGGACTTATGAGACATGTAAATTATAAGTTCTCTTATATGTTGAGGATAGAGTTATTAATTACACTCAATATCTTCTTGGTGTCTCCAACTCTTTGTTCTTTACCTACTCTTATTCTTACTCTTCTTCTGGAAGATATAATTTATCCTATTTAAGCAAGCCAATTTTCCCCTCTAAACATATTTTATAAGCATTTTCTTGCTAGACAACCAGACATACTATCCCAATAGCGTAGTTTACTGTTCATAATATCAATAAATGCTACCTGGTTTTAATAAGACAAATGCATTGGTCAGGTAAGATTTTATACAAGAGAACGAGGCTTTATGACATCTTTTGCTGGCTTTTCCATCAACCTTATTCAATTAGTCAGTTAATGAGCCAATTACTGAACCTAACAAATATTTGTGGAATGCTTAAGTGGTATATTCTAACTGTCTTAGAATGTGCTAGTTGCTTCCTTCCCTTCCTCGTAAACCTCATCACAAGTTATCACCTTATAGTGAAGAGTTTTATTATATGATGAACTCTTCTAATACCACATCTTTAACCACCATTCCCCTCACCATCTTCTACCATTCACTGTTGGCATTTGTCTTAAAAGCACAACTAAATGGACTTGAAGACTACATATATTCTTATCAAAACTCCACCAAAAAAGTTCTGGGAAAGAGAAGTACAGTTATTAAATTTCTTTATCGTGATTGAGTGGTAGCAAGGGTAAAGAATTCTCCATTAAGTGAATGGTTGCACATTTGCTGGGGGCCAGTGATAAAGGGCCAAGTCATGCAATTTATTTATGGTCATACGGTCCTAAGAATGAAGCATGTGTACCTGCCTTTAAAGGCATTCCTCTAACAGTGTATTCTAGAGGTAAGAACACTCTAATGGCAGATAAGAGATTTGGTCTTTGGTATTCTTCAGTGTAAAATGAGGAGGTTGACATAGTCAGACTATATTTTAAAAGTTCATTACAGAACTTATAAACATTCAAGTGAGTAATTTTGCGAAGAAGTCATTTTTTGAAGTGAAGTCACTTTTGAAGTGAATAGTCACTCATGAAATTGTTTTCTTAGTTGATATTTTCTTAAACTTGGTAAGTGTATATTTCCTTCATTTAAAATATGTTATATTTTAAAAATAAGAAGTAAATTACATGTGAATAATTCTGTCCTCCAAAAACCAGTATATTTTAAATTATGTAAGACTTGCATAATTGTATGTTTTAGAACATAGCCCAGACTTTTAAGTTTTCTCAAGTATAAACTATTCTAAATGTCCATTGTAAAGAAGTCAGTATTATTGTTCTCTTCACCATTGATTTACTCTAAATTGTGTCATAAAATTATAATGTATAGAAAATGTTTACATGATTGATATTTTAAAGAACTCTTTCAACTTTTTAATAATTTTTAAATTTCCTTCTTTTTCAATTTATACTTCAAGACTAAGATTTAGAGGGTTTTTAAAGCCAAGTTGAAATACTTAAGTTATAAGGTGATTTATACATTACTATATCAATTTTGAGTATTTCAGGAAATGCCAATTTTATTTTTAATCAATCACCTTGAAATTAAGGTATTTTCTCATTCTGATCTGGTTTTGTGGTGTTTTCCTCCTAAATGAGTTTCCTTCATATCAAAGTACAAGGAATGTTTTTGAGGCCTCCTCATAATTAAACCATTTTAAAATGTAAATGTCCATTTCTCTTAAATTATTTGAGATTTAAAAAGACATTTTCTGTGAATGGTAATGTTTTACCTCACTTTCAGAGAAGGAATTCTTAAATTCTCAAAAGTCTCAGTTATTTTTAGGACAGCTCAAATATGTTTTCTGACCAACTGTTTTTTTTTTTTTCCTTTTTTTAAAATATTTTTTTTAAATACTTAGATTACATAAATTGTTACATAAAAAAATAAGGGATTCCCATATGCCCCACTCCCCAGACTTCCCACCTTTCCCTACATTAACAACTTCTTTCATTAGTGTGATACCTTCACTGCAATTGATGAACACATTTTGGAGCATTGCCACTAAGCATAGACTATAGTTTACTTTGTAGTTTATACTCTCTCCCACTCAATTCCGTAGGCTATGGCAGCATATATAATGGCTTGTATCTGTCACCACAATTTGACCAACTTTCACTACAATTTGACCAACTTTTTAAGACTACCTTAAACATGCTTCAGCATTCACAACACACATTTTAAAATTTTGTTTTTTAATTTTAAAATTAAGTTCCCTTCTGGTGATTTCTTCAAATTTCATTTTAGAAAAATAAATTAGAAAGTTTAATGAATATATATTTTAGCCAATATCACCAAAATAGGCATGTAAATAAAGCTTAATTGTTTCTCTTACTTTCTTCTTTGTCATCCTTTTTCTAAACCAAGTAGCTGGCAGAAATAACATACCATCAAAATATAATTTTTAAAATGATATGGTTTTATATAAATAACTTTTATTTCAGTCTCCAAAAAAGTTAAAAAAAACAAAAACTGAATTCGATTGAATTTTTTGGGACTGCAATCATGTCACAAACATGAAAAAAAAACTTTGTTGTTCTTGGAATTAAGACATTTATGTTTGTGTTATACACTCCCTATGAAGTCAATTAATAATTGTCTTTCTCTTTTTTTTTTCATTTTAATTGGTTTGGGTATTAATTAAAATAGAATTTTATGTTATCTCAGATCTAGCATCCTCTTCAGTGTTTTGAAGAAAAAAAAAGATTTAGGAAAAACATTGTTTAAAATAAATACACCAGTTTAAAATCTAGAAACATTATTGAAGTGTTTTGAATTGATACATGCATGTAGAAGCTTATTATGGCATGTGAACTTCATAAGTTAAGGGAAATGGTACTGAAAAACAAACTAGATTATTATTTTAGACATTCGTTATCTTATGGAAGTGCTTATTCAATTTATATCTTTTTTCTCAGCAACCAGAAACATACATTTTCAATATCTTTCTGTGTTTGATTTCTTCTTTTCAAATTGTTTTAAAATTACTAACAGATCTAGAAAAGTTCTAATGGTCAGAATAGTAGAACTATTTTTAGGAATTTTAGGCAATTGCATTTTCTTTACTCGGTGGCACTTTTTTCTTAATTTTAGTAAGGAATTACATTTAGGATTTTACTCTCTGCAACTTGTAATAAGTGAGGGCTTTTTAAACTCATTTTTCTATGCCTCATTTATTCAGCATCATTTACGGAGCATCTACCTTCTGCAAGGCACTGCACTAGGGGCTGTTGGAGATTCAAAGATGTGTAAACCTTTGGCAGCTGACCATAAGGAGCTTATACTCTAATAATTGAGTTAAGGTATAGCTAGACATAACTATTAAAAAAGGTAAAATGTGGAAAGTATCATGTGAAGAGAGGTATAAAAGAACCTCTAGAAATGGAAGGAAGGACACTGTAGCAAAAGAAACTGTTAATTTGATCTCAGGAACAGAAAGCTGAGGAGAATTGGTAATTGGGGGAAATGGTGAGCAGTCATTTGTCTGTAGCATAAAACATACTGAGTAATAGTAGTAGAAAAACTTGGAAGTTGGTTAGAGATTCAGTTGTGGAGAGCCTCAGATGCTCAAAACCACCCACATGACAAAATGTGAATATAAAAATAGTTACAATTTCCATAGTTTATGCATAGCATAGTTCTGCTTCATTGATATCAACAATCTAAAGTTGATCATCTAAAAGTAAGTTTTCCATTCTATAGAAGTATGCTTTAGAACAGTGGAAGTGTTTTGCCTTTTCCTCCACATTTTTCCGTCAAACCACAAAGTTCATGTCACCTTTGGACATATTTAAGTTATTAATTCAATTAGATCAGCAAATTCTATTGAGTGTCTAATATATGCCAGTCCATGTACTAGAGAGGATCCAGAGATAAATATCACATAGACCCTGCCCTACTGGAGTTCACATTCCAGTAATACAAACACACATTTCCTTTTACTGAGTGTGTTAAATCCTCTGTGATAATGGTATGAGCAAAGTGCTAAGGGAGTAGAGAGCAAGGAGTCTACAGGGATTATTTTAAAGCCTAAGTGACATTTAAACTGGGTCTCGGGATTCATTGAATTTTCCTTGGTAGAGAAAGGAGAGTACAGAGGAATCTCAAGGAAAAGCAAATATTTTTAATCATCTATATGTTTTTAGAAAATATTAACAACACCTGAACAATGTGTCATTCAAGATGTACAATTTTATCATATACATCTTAAAAGCAGTATAAACTCACAGTTGGTTCATCTTACCTGGAATTTCAATACTAGTAAATTATTTATAAAATAATTCCATTAAGAGGCCTGGGACCGTCAGAGAAGGGAAGAAATGGACTGAGTGATTTACCTTCAAATAGTTTAAGGGAAGGGAAAGAGCTGATTCCTTTTTATTCTTAGAGAATTGAGATAAAGCACTAAGTGATTATGAAAGATCAAATAAGAAGAGAGAAAATACTATGTTCCATAAGCAGAAAGGGCAAGAAATAAAGGAAAATATCTCTCTTAGGAAAGCAGAAGTTTAAAATTCCATGAATAATTCCTGATATGATGGAAAATAATAATCCTTTAAAATTTAATGACGTTGATTCTGAAATAAAATATGATTCTAAATGGTATCATCTTTTCTCTAAAAGACTACTTGGGAGAAAGAAGCTGAACATTTGATTTGTATTTCTATTAGAGTTTTTTTTTTTTCCCCCCTATCATTTAGTTACCAAATATTTATTGATTTTCTGGCTATGTTTATACTTTCTACTTTGGATTATCCCATTTATTCTATGTAGATGACTAAAACATGTAGATATGAGAATTTATACCTATAAATATAGCTACCATATTTCAGGGTACTAACCATGCAACTCAATTTATCTTATAAAACAAAGAATTTTACCCCGTGACTTTTGCCTAAATTTGGATAACTTCCTAAAAAGCAAAGCCCAATTTTCAGTCATTCTTAGCACTACATGTTCTTTTAAACAGAATGATGTAATATGACTTCTGAGCAAAAGCACCAGATTGAAATATTATTTTCTTTGGGTTTTCATTGATACTTTCCATTTAGTAAAGAGAACTTTGTATTTGTTCCAGATTGGTGGACTGATATAGAAAACAATTTTTCTGGAAAATTGTTTCTCCTTTTAATTACAAAACTGTGAATCTTGAAATATCCTATGCACAGATCAGGGATCTTTATATGCTTTTGTTCATTTATATATCCAACCACCTAGAACAATACCTTTGTAGGTGTTTAATATTTATTGAATGGAAGAATCTATAATATACCATCTAATTAATAAGTACAGCTTTTTTATTTTCCTGATTGACTTTTAATCTGAACAAAGGGCATCTTTGTTTGGTAGAGGATTTCTTCTTTAACTATGCTTTCTTTTTTTCTGGAGTGCATAGAAATAATTTTCTCTAGCTCCTTGATGAAGATGGTTTGTGCCTTAGGACGATTACTGCACCTTTAGAGCACATATATATGTCATCCCTCCCCACACCACACATACTTCAAATATATATCGCTATCTGCAATACACTGATATTTATGCTTAAAGGTAATTCTGAAAATGATTAACACAGAATCATAGGTTTTTACTTTTTTATTTTAAAAGTGACTTTAGAAAATTAAAGCTGTGAAAAGTTATGAGCTCAGGACACTAATAAGTGATAGTGCAAAAACTAGAATCCAGGGCCTCAACTCCCATACAAATGTCCTTTCTACACATATTATAAATAGCATAGTCAAGATGAAGGCTTCTTCCAGTTAAAATATTGATTTTCCATTATGACTCTTTCAGGCAAATATTTTGATGCCCAAACTATTTTTTAAAAATCTTTGCCCCAAATATAGAGTAAGCACACTTTGATAGCCAAGGACTCCTTTGTAGAACTGTTCTTCCCAGGTTGCTAATGCAGGGAGTATGTCTGTCAATAAATGTAATCTATATTATGAGTATATAATCTTTTGGATAGATTAGTGCTTTTATCATAAAAGAATTTAAATTTTTAAAAAATATCTTGAATTACATTTGAAAGCAAATTGGCCTCTGAATTATTAAGTAAAGATATTAGTCCAGAATATTTTTCGTGGCTAGGATGCAAACTCTTTTGGGTTCTGTTGCTGTGTCTATACAAACTAATGAAGTAGGCAGTTGAGAACTTCAGTGGTTATCTATATAATTTAAGGTCAGGATCAATCATTGAATATTAAGAGCTTATGTTATAGCAGCACTAATTTTTTATTAAAATGATTTAACTGTAGTATTCTGTATATTTTAAAGAAAAGTAATAGATTTTCATCTAAATTAATAAGGTTTTTATCATTTTTACACTTTAATTGTATAGATATAGTTTGTAAGTGGTTTTCAGTTGTTTGTTTTTATTTTTATTTTTTTTTTTAAATATTTGAAAATTATTTATCTCATAAGGTTTTTTTTTCAATATCTTATATTTGGTGTATTTTCCACTCAACCTATCCAGTTAATGACAGCCTGTTATTATTATTATATACTTGTTAGAGTTCGTGAGAGAATGTTCTCATATTTTCTATTAACCACAGACAATCTTCCACCACAGGATTCATTTTGTTTTACAGTCCCTTGCTTTGGGCAATCCATTCATTCATACAAGACCATACATAAACAATAAATGTATAGTAAACTTTGTGAATTTACAAAACAAATAGGCATATCATCATACTCGTTTTTATTTTTGCCAAGAAACATAGTTTTGTACTTCTTGGAAGAGAACACATAAGAGGAAATTAAATTGGCTAAAAAGAGAATGACTCTTTCCCAAACTTACTGTCTGGAGTGGCCTACAGGTTCCCAACTACCACATGCACAGCCCCTCCCTTAATGGTGCTCACAGTCAGGCAGGAGGGTACAGACAGCCCCATTAAAATATATTAGTTCACAATGCCACAGATTAAAACAAAAATTTTCTCTTTTCAAATATTCCATTAAATTAACTTGTAACATTTTTTTATTTGGAGTTGTAAATGCCTATCTCAAATGCTCTATTTCAAGTGCATTTCTCTATTTATCTCAGCATTTGGTATTTAGTAATATTTTAATTTCTATCTCTTCCTTATATTGCATTTCAATTGATTTTATAATAAAACATAAATGGTTAGGAACCTATTTTTATTTCTCCATGTTTTCAAAAACTAAATTAATATCCTACTTTGGATAAATGAATGTGTTATAAAATATCACGTTGTGAAAGAAAGGCAACAATTCCAAAACCAATGACAAAATATTTAATTATTACTTTTTAAAAGTGATTCCATAATTTAAAAGATATTTTCACAAATAAATGAGGTGCTTTAGAAAGGAAAGGAAAAATAGCAGAGGAAGTGTGAATATTGGGAAAAATTTCTAGTTGGTAGTTTTTATGTAGTTAAATAATCTGATTTAGAGTTTCAGAAATCATTAAAAAAAAAAAAACTTTGATCAAATGTGAAAACTAAACAGTTTTTAAATCAACTTTGTTAAAATTGGAAAATCCACTTAGGTTTTATCAGCTGAAGGTAACAAAATTACCTGAATAATCTACTATTTCTGTCCATATAAAATGAATACAGTGGGCAAGAAAACCAAATTGCTTGCTTAATTTACTGAAGTTCCTCTTGTTGGTTTGTCAGAGCCTCAAAAATTACTATAGAAAAAATCTATAAAGCATGTGTATCCATGAACTGTAGGCCTAATTTCTAAATATGTTTGTAGAAAAACATTATAAATGTAGAATTTAATTCTGTAAAGCTTTATAGATTTGGCTTTTTTAAGCCCTTGTTCATGTGCTATATGTTAAATTGATTCTTAACTTATTCTAATTCTTCATATTTTACATAATAATATTCAATCTTTTAGAATTGAAGCTTTGTTTATATTATGTATGAGGAATAATCTTATATTTCAGTAAATTGTATATTCAGATGTAATTGAATGAAATTATATTATAATCTTTCTATTGGTTCTAGAAGAAAATAGTGTAATATTGAATTTTGAATAATTTTAGAAGTAAACTTCTAAACATTCAGTGCCCAATTCTGAGTGAGTAAAATACTCTCTTCCTCCCCAACATTTCAACAATCCCTAAAATGATACTTTTAGGATATTTTTCAGAAAATTTTGGTACTGACAGTTTTAACACATCTTAAGATGTGTTAAGAGCCTCTAGCTCATCTAAGAATATAAATTGAGTTGAGTTTTAACATAAGACCATTTTTATTAAAAGTATATAGTTCATTATTTGCTAATCTCATAATATGCAAAAAAATCTATAGTTGAACAAACAATTCAGTCAAAAGTATACAGTCAGAACCTTAATTTGTGTAGTGTTGTAGCCAGTAAGCCTTCTCCTGAAGTCTTTACTAAGAATGACCTGACTAAATTTCTTTTTTTGTTGTTGTTGTTTATTTTGTCTATTTGTTGTTGACTAAATTTCTTAATCTTATTTTTTGCCAGTTAGATAGCATTGTCTTAATAATAGACAATTTTAAAAATTTCCCATAGTTATTTTAGTCATCTTTAATCTTTCCCCAGGTATTATACAAAATAAAAAATAGAATAGTAGTAGTTTTTCTTAACGGCATTTATTTTACTGAAAGTAGCCATATAGGGAAGTCACTTGATTTGCATTTGTATAGTTCTAAATTTTTTAAAAAGTAGTTAATAACTTTCAGATCTGTATTTTACATTGTGCTGTTTTTTGTTTTGTTTTGTTTTGTTTTGTTTTTCATTTGTTTTACTTCAATAGCCTTTTATGTCACCTCGATACCCTGGAGGTCCAAGGCCCCCATTGAGGATACCTAACCAGGTAAGATTCATGTGCAATTTAAGTGGTTTTTTTTTGTTTGTTTTTTGTTTTTTAAGGAATCAGTAGAGCTTAGAAATGTCACAAACCATTTTTTGTACTATAAAATTAGTAAATTATCCTTTCTCTTCCAATTTAATAGTACCTCTAGTAATATATGATCTACTTAAGGGATTGGCAAACTGTGGCCCATAGTCATATTTTTGTAAATGGCCCATAGCCCATTTTTTTTTTTTAAATAAAATTTTATTGGAGCACGACGATACTCATTCATTTATATATTCTCTGTGGCTGATTTTGCATACAACAGAGTTGCATGGTCATGGCAGAGACCAAGTATGATCTGCACCTAAAATATTTTTATATGGATCTTTACAGAAAAAGTTTGCCAACCCTTGGATTCTACTTTATACTTTTATCCTAATTTTTACAAAACATGTAAATTTTGTTAAATGCCGATTATTCTCTTGTTTAAAAGATGACAATAAAAATTTCCATGAACATGTTTTGGTTTATTTTCATATAATATGGTTTTAATATCATGGCTATAACGTTCATATCAATTTTGCCTGATTAATGGCATATCAGTAATATAATTAACTACTTCTAGAAGGGTCATATCTGTTAATGAACAACTTGATAACCTAACAATAAATCTACCAGCTTTTTGTATTTACCTATCAGAACTTTGAGGTTTCATATATTTTTATTCTCAAATAGTTTTCTATCAGTCTCAGATAAAAGTTTATTATGCTAAAGAGAGTAAAGTACAGTTTTTCTTGCAAGGAGTTTCCATTTAGTTTTGGGAGATACAGAAAATGTGAATGTATGTAGCAAAAGATGAAATTAAATGATTAGCTATGTGGAGTATTTATGTCAAGACAATTGTTTTATCACTCTCTCTAATTCTGTTTTTTGTGTACCTCAACTTTATCCCAGATCTGAAATAAACACTGTTGTCACAACAAACTCTCTCTTTCATTCTTCTATTTCTACTACCTTTCTGACCAAAATTTAAACAAACAAAAAAAAAAGTTGTATTTACTCAAACATTTGATAGTAATAGAATTTTTCTTCTCTCTCCTAACTTTTAATGGAATTATGCAGAATCCTTGAAGTGTCCCAATTTGCTAGTGTTCTCTGCTTCTAGCGCACAGCAAGAAGTGCCAGCACCCAGATTCACCCCTAGGGGACAACTTTAAGCAGGAAACAATGCTGGATCATCTGATGGTTTTAGTGTTTGGCAGTCCCCACATAGCAGCTGGAGCATTTTCCTCCTCCAGACTGAATCTGCATTCGGTGCATGGGACTAGAGGAATATGGCATGAACTAGGAAAGGAAAGTGCACAGATGCCAAGTGTTCTAACATATGGGAATTTTATTTTCTCTGTGGGTGAATCTGTATTAATTGACAGTAAGAACTACTTATATAGGTGTTTACGTCTTTTAAATTTCCTTTTAAAGGACAGAAATTTGCATATTTTATTGATTTCTTCATGGTGTTTCAGACATCCCATTCATAGCTTTGTATATTATAGAGGTCTGAGAGTCTCCTGAAAATCTGAATGAGAAAAAGATGAGATTCTTGTATATGTGTGTCATTAGAATTGTTTTTGACTCCATATAGTTCATATCATTGATGAAAATATGATGGAAGTATTGGAATTGCATCCATTTGGTATTGTTGGAATGCCTGCTGTGTGTCAAGTGCCATGCTAGGTTCCATATCTATAGAGATTAACAAAATATAAGACACTTCTAGGAAGAGGAATGGGTTGAAGATAAAGTGTGAAATTGTAAATCTAAACCTTTTGAATGTTTTAAAAACAAGTATGTAATTAATGCCTTTGGATATTTAAAAGAGGCATCTAAAAAGTTTTTAAAAAACAGTGAAATTTTATGATATATATCTCTTACCTCAAAAATTTTAAACAATCTTTAGCTAAACATATATTGAAATACTATTCTATTAGTGGCTTTTTTTAGGTTTCCCCCACCCCCACCCCATATATAGTTAAAGATCATTAATTAAAACTTATTTCATTCAAACTCACAATAATTTGCATTTTCACTATTTTTAATAATTTGCTGAGCAAATCAATCATGTTAATAATATAAACTATTGTTTGAGGAAATGTTTAAACTATTTAGGAGCATGACCTTTTCAAGTAACAAACATGGCTCTTCCATTTCATTATTTAGTCATTAATGTAGAATTGATAAAACTATTTTTCATGATTAAGTGGATGATGTATATAAAACATTTTAAAATGTTTTAATTCAGTCTTCATTTATATTGATCTATAAACTAATGAAATTTTGTTTTATTATAGGCTCTAAGAAAATAAACCATGAAACATTAACCTCTTCTATGATGAATATCATTTTGCATATGTAAAAGAATCCATTTAATAAACATATCCTTCAGAATTTATAATTACTAATTATCAGACTACGAATTCTAATTTTAGTTGTCCTGAGATGATTTTCATGGTACTGAACTGAGCCTATAATGGTTCATACTGTTTGTATATTTATAAGAGTGGGTGTTTGCAATATGGTATAATATCTCTATGCTGAAAAAATGTAGGAAAGGGCAATTGTCTCTAAAATGATGAAAGGAAAGTCAAATTACAATTCTAGAAAAAGTAATAATACAAAAGATAAATATGTATGAGAAAATATATATGAAATATAGAAATGAAGGCCTGCAATTTATTTTACTATACAATTTTACACTGCAATTGGTTCAAATGCCAGAAGGGGTCCTTGGTGTTGAGAACCTATAATATGGAGAAGAAGAGATCTTAATCCTTCTCTTGGATAAAATATCTAATCATAAAATTGTACAATATTCATTCAATACTATGCTGAAGAAATCGAAGCAGGCAAAAATAAGGAAACTACTAATGAGATGAGTGACACCAAGAATAATTAAACTATCTTTTCATTAATCGTATAGAATTTGTGGGGTTTATACTGTCTCATCTTTCTCGAAACTGTCATCATTTATATGAATTGAAATGATGCATGGTTAAGTCTGTTGTCCATTTTGTATTCTAAAGCTGAATTTGCTATTCTAAAAGCACACTGCATCTGACCATTCTCCTGAAACCCTCAAAAGATGTCTATCCAATAATAGATGAGTGATTAAATAAATTATGGTATATCCATATATCCATATGATGAAATAGTATGCAACTATTAAAAGATATGCTGTAGAATTATATTTATTAATAAGATGTTCATGATCTATTACCGAATGGGGAAAAAAATCCAAAAAACATTTTATGTAGTATATCACTTTTCTTCCCTTTTTCTCATCCTTTATCATCTTGATGCCTCTCTGGTTGATATGTTCAAGGTCCCTTTTTCCTTCGTTTGGAATACTGATGTCATGCGTACACAGGTTGGTAGCCTGGTAAAAATAAGATTAGAATGCAAATTCAATAGGGCTTTGCAGGCTTTTTAGTTAGCACTCAGGTCCACCATTTCCTGCATGGTGGTCAGTGGACAAAGTCACTCTTTTTTTTTGCTGCTAGGAAGTAGTTTATTGGTGGACATAAGTCGGGTAAGTGCAGTGCTGGCAAAGCCTTCAGAAGTGCATGGCCTGTCACTTGTCAAAGGGGCCACAATTGGGAATGTATTTGATCCCATCATTATTCATGATGATGTGCTTCTCAGCCACCATATCTTTGATCTTTGGAGATATGGATTTTCTGGCAGCCAGGGAGCTTGAATTTGTCCCTGTGTAGTTCATCAATCCACATGCTCCTTGTTTTGAAGCTTGGTGAAGATGGACATGACGACTTGGCCAATGTGGACCCTGGCTACTGTACCCTGGGGTTTTCCAAAGGCACCTTGAATACCTGTCTGGAGTCTAGATTGGAGACAGCAGGAAATCAGACATAAACATCAGCAGGAAAGGGCTGTCTACAAGTTCCCTTCAGGCTACCATACAAGCAACAGGGTACATATACTACTAAGGATGCTGCTGTCTGCAGACACAGTATACTGGGCCCCCATGGGGAAATAAAGGATGGTCAACGTAATAGGCTGCAGATAGTATATCACTTTTGCTTGATAAATGTACAAACTTAGAGAATGCACCCCATACACAACATATAGCATTTGTCAAAAGGACTATAAAGACTATATCCTTTATTTTTGGGTAGTAGGATTATGAGTGATATTTTAATTTCTGTATTTTTATACTTTTGCATTGACCAGGTATTCCATTTGTGAATTGAAAAAGATATCAGTTAATGATAATCATGGATAAATAAAAAGCACAGATATTTTATTCATCTGGTAATTCAATATATAGGACTATCCTTTATTAATATTGAATGTATAGTTCTTTCATGGTAAGAAAGAAAACATAATGGGTGCTAAGTATAGGCAAATCTTAAAAAGAGTTTTCTTCATCACTTTTTAGATAGGGAAAAATCCAGTAAGCCTTTGGGCAGGAAAAAAAAACGTTGGAACATTTAATTTACTGAAAATAAATTTACTATATCCCGGTATATCCATGGTACTTATATTTCAAACAAACTACATACTTACTCTTTCTTACATGTTCTTTTATTCAGAATAAATGTCCTTTATGAATAATTATCTTTGCAAATTTTTTCACATGTAGAATTTGACTTTTATTTGATATAATTAGGAAAACATAGGAGAAAGACCTTAGCTGCATAATGAGAAATATGTTTTTCATTGTGTAAATAATAGGAGTCTTACATATGAAATTATAAAGATGATTAATTTAGTGAATGTCTAACTTTAAATACATTTTATCTGTTTAATATAAATTTATTGGCTAATGATAAAAGCATAAAGTAGCTTCTTTGGCTAGTTTAAAATATCACCTTCTATCATTTGGATCTCCTAATTTCTTTGTTATTACAATAATATACTCTTAACATATTTAAATTCTTATTTAAAACCCAGTGAAACAGGATTAAGAGCATATTTCCTTATGACATTGAATTATGTATTATATCCTGGGATGTATATCTTTTTCCAAATATTTTCTACCTTTGTAGAACAGAGAACATTAACAAAGCCATTATTTCTGGCCAAAATGAAATTCATTATCCTTCCCAAATGAAGAAAAGTTTACATAGTAAATCCTGTGCAATCCTACCCAATTTAAGTTCTAATTATATAAAGATTTTTGGTACAAGGTTTGCTTCTACCAAAAGATAAAGGCATTTTGTTACATACATAAATACCCTTTTTGGATATAAGCAAATATAAAAAATTCACTGCCATATATTTAGTTAGAAAATTCATAGGGCCATACAAAATCACTATTGGAAATAATAAATCATTCAACAAATATTTGTTGATGTTAACTATGTGTCAGTCACCATTCTAGATGTGAGAATACATCTGTGAGCAAACTAATGAAAATCTCTCTTCTTGTAGCGCTATTCTAATACAACTATGCCCAATAGAACTTTCTGGGACAATGAAAATGTTCTGTATATGCTTTTGTCACATACAGTAGCCTTACTATTTTGAGCACCTTTGAGCACTTGAAATGTAGCTAGTGTGACTGAAGAATTGACTTTTTTATTGTATTAATTTTAATTTAAATTAGCAAGGGGGTTAATGTGTTAGATAGTACAGTTATGGTGGTTGTGAAATAGAAAAGAGACAAGTAAATACATTCCTCAAATGATGAGTAATGCCATGGAGACAAATATTTTCCTACATTACATATAACATTTCTATATTTTAATCTTTTCTATTGACATTTTCATTTTATAGGAAAAAAATGACTAGTCATTGTTAAAAGGTCCTCAGCGTGTCAAATGTCTTAGGTCCAAATGCCAGCAGTGCAAATACCAGTATGACTTTGAATAAGTTACTTAACCTTTCTAGGCCTTTGTTTTCTCCACCGTAAAATGAGAGAGTTATTTCTACACTCTCTTCTAGTTCTAAAATATCTTTGTTATACAATAGAATTATTAGCATTTCATATAATTGGAGGGTCCATTAAAATTTTTTGATCAAAATTGTTAACCACATTATATTTTAAAGCATTGAGATATTTGCTCTTTTTTCATCACCAGTGAGCATTTAGTCTGTATGTGTAGACAATATAGTTCAAGGAAATATATTCCAAAATCTTAAGATCCTAGAGGGTCTTGCCATTATAATCATATGATGAATCCTTTTTATGATAAATAATTCTTTTATGAAGCAAATAATTCCTCCATTTAATTATTTCTGTTTTAACAAAATTTCATGTCCTGTCACTTACTTTATCCTGTGTTTTTGTTTTATTAGAATTTTCACTTATATATTGAGTTTCTTTAGATTGAGATATACCCATACTAAGGTGGAGGACATTGTAAGCTTGCCTTGCAGAGTTTTTGAAGTATAGTATGTGGATCCGATTTTAAGTCCTGACTCTGCTACTTAGCAGTAGTATAAACCTGGATAAATTAATAAATTACTTATTTATAACTCTAAACCTCAGTTTCTCGTCATCAAGAAGGATTAGTAATAACCTTACATGATTGGAGTGAGGATTGAGTGAATATTAAATAGAAATAATTTAGTGTATTCCTGGCACAAATGTACTGGCTCACCAGGGTATATTAGTGTTGTAATTGTGTTTGTTGTTATTAAGCACTGTCTTCATTAATGTATTTTTTCCTCTCAGAGCAAAAAAGGAAGATCTTATATAGAACAAAGAATGCCTGCCAAAATTTGTAACTTGTCAAACAAATCTGAATGGAATACAGTTTACATGTTACAACATAAGGAAATAATACCAACCCCAGTTTTATTCACTTATTTTTCCTGAAATTAAAGGTTTTAACAATTCAGCAATTACACCCTTATGGCTGCATAAGCCTTCATCTGGTCATCCTTGGTGATTTGACTTATTCTAAAAAACAAACACTGATGACTAAAGAATTAAATTTAGATAAAGGCACTCCTTTGTAAAGACAACTGGACCTTGACCAATATCTCTATAAAGACTTTGTTATATTTTAAGTGATGAATAGATACAGAGAAAGATTCATGAATTGACCTGATGTGCCAAGATAAACTAGAAAAAGTAAAATTTGAAGAAAATGTTTACCAGTGATAAATTATGTCTCCAATGAGACTTGGAAATTAAGTGTCAAGGTTCAGAATGTTAAACTCTAACCAGTTGAAGACTTAAAAAAAAAAAAAAAAAGAAAGAAAGAAAGAAAAGCAAGAACTTCATATCCACTAATGGTCATATTTTCAGTCCTCATCCTACTTCAATTCTTTTTAACTTTATCGGTTTGTAACACTTCTTCCTTCTTGAAACTCATGCATTCTGGAGCACTGGTCTTGGTCCTTTTCCTAATGTCTTTCTGTTCAGTTTCAGTTTCCTTTCCTACCTCTCCATGGTAGTCTTAAAGAATTATATATTTGACCTTTTTTTCTTCTCACTCTTTGAAATCTATTCCATTCTTATTACTTTATCATTGATGATGCCTAAAATTGTTCAAGATGCATCCTATTCCTTTAATAAGTATTTATTACTCTGTGCTAGTTGGCACAGAGAAGTCCCCGCCCCCACATAGCTTACAGTCTATTGGGGATACAAAGAGAAAAACAGCAATAATAGTATTTGAGTTCTATGTAAATAAGGTATAAGATCCTATAAAAACACATAAAAGGCCCCTCCCCTCCCTAGGTGCTCGGGCTCTGAGAGAGCCACAGATTGGTGACAGAAAAAAGAATGGCCGGTGTGGTTGGGAGATTGGTTATATTGAGCAAATAAGTACATTGACTGAGCAAATATATATATTGAGGATAATGAAAGCCAGGTTCTCACTGTTGGAGAAAGGATTTACAAACATAGAAAGGAAGAAGGCTAAAACTAATCCCAAAGTATTAGATTGGAATTAGAGGTGTTAAAAATCGGTATTGGAGAGTATGAATTTATAGTATGTATACATAACATATACACATATACACAGGCCCACAAATGCATATGTATGTGTATGCATATATTTACATAAAAACATATATTTTGTTTTTTTTATACAATAGATTTTAGAACTCAGCAGCATCTGCTGAAAGGATGTAGAAACAGTAACAAATAACAACACTCTGAGAATTCAGATCTTGATCACCAAAGAAATCCGGGCCTGTTTTACTTTGCTAAGCTGCTCAAAGCAGATACCATGAAATGTGTTGGGTTTAACAATGAGACAAATGTACCACACTAATGAAAGATGTTTTTAATGTGAGAAAATGGGGGGAGGGGAGGGGGGCATATGGGAATCCCCTATGTATTTGATGTAACATTTATATAATCTAAAGCTTCTTTAAAAATAAAAATAAAATAAAAAATTTAGCACAATAAATGCAAGGCATTATTAAAAAAACAAAACCATGGGAATTTATTAGCTTACAAGCTCAGTTTTTAGGCTGAGAAAAGTGTCCAAATCATTGCATCATTAGGCAATACTTTCTTCTCAGAAACCAGCTGCCTGTGGTCCTGGACCCCTCTGTCACATGGCAAGGCACATGGCAGCATCTGCTGGTCTCTCCCTTCTCTTCTGGGTTTCCTTGCTTTCAGCTTCTTGTTTACATGGCTTTCTTTCTCTATCCATCCCATTTATAAAGGACTCCAGTAAAAGGCTTAAGACCCACCCTGGGCCATGCCTTAACTGAATTAACCTCATCAAAAGGGTCCTACTTAAAATGAATTTATATCCACAGGAATAGATTAAATTTAAGGACTTGATTTTCTGGGTTATATACAGTTCCAAACCACCAAAGGGCCCTTTGGAGAAAGGGCTGATTTTGAGATGAATGTGGAACATGTTTTACCATGAAGTAAGGAAATGATCAAAAAATGATGGAGACATGTTAAGAGGACATAAGAATCAGCTTGAATTGCCTCCCACTGGCCAAATCTGGGATAACTTGAAATAAATGATGGTAGTTGTAGCTATTGGGTAGTTTGATGTAATTATGAATTCCAAAAATAAGATATTGGATCATGCTTGTAAACTGGTCTGCTAATCTGGGCATGATTAAGTTATGATTAGGACGTTAACTGGGCCATATCAGTAGGGCATTGAGCCCCACCCCTTGGTGGGGTGGGAATCAAATATAAAAAGCATGACAATGAACAGAGTGGAAGCAGTTCTGATGTTGGAGTTTTGATGCTGGAGCCCGGGGAGTCAAGCAGACAGAGGAGCTTGGTCGTGAGGAAAGAAAGGCGGCCCCGGGATAGAGACGAGCCGTTCGCCTGATAGTCTACAGCTGGCCTTGTGGAGAGAAGCAAAGCCTAGAAGGCCTCATAGTCTACAGCTAACCTTGTGAAGGAAACAAAGGAGCTAAGCCCGGAGAGAAACGGAGCCCCGAGAAGAGATGAACCCAAGAAGCCTGAACCCTGGCAAACATCGGCAGCTGTCTTACTCCAACACATAGCAGCAGACTTTGGTGAGGGAAGAAACTTATGCTTTATGGCCTGGTAACTGTGGTCTTCTACCCCAAATAAATACCCTTTATAAAGACCAACAGTTTTCTGGTATTTTGCATCAGCACCCCTTTTGGCTGATTAATACAGTAGTAATAGATTACAACCTGTTAAATAAAATAGGAACCCATGAGTCCATACTGATATAGGTAGGTAGGTAGGTAGGTAGATAGATAGAGAAAGGAAAGCTCTTCATTACAGAGGAATGCCAGCTAATAAAAGTAGAAGGAATAATGGATATGGAATATAATGTTTTGGCATCTATCATAGTGATTTGGAGTTGTCAATGGAGGCTAAGGCCTATGGGTAAAGGATTGATGAGGATATTGACAATCTCAGTTACTTCTAATACTAGTAATAATCAAGTACAAAGGGAAAAATAATGATCTCATGGAATAGAAACCTGGCAGACACCAACACAGTAGTAGGATGAGTAAACATGGTTGTGCCCTCTGATGTGATATATTGAGAAGAGCAGAGCATCATTTCTGAGATATTCCTGCTAAGTTTTATTTGAGTCTGGGTCATGATGACATAGCAGGTGGTTATTCTATAGAATTTAAGTCCTCTTCTTTTAAGAACTGTTGAAGACATAGGAGATAAGGAAAGACTAAGGAACAATTCTGGTTGGAAGTCCCTGAAGAGACATGAAAACTAAATATAGCATGTGTTCCAAATGATCCTAGTCCCCAAGAGAAAAGAGAAACATTGTTGGGACAGTGGTTCAGTTTGAATGAGGTCTGTGGATTAGATTGTAGAGTTGTATCAGTGTTGATTTCCTGACTTGGAAGGTTGTGTGGTGAGGATAGGGGAATATCCTTGCTTTGAGAACTATGCCTTGCAGTATTGAGGGGTGATGAGCTTGCTCTCAAGTGGTTCCAAAAAAAAACTAATGATAACAGGTGTATATAGTGAGGAGAAAAGAGTGATGGGACAAACACAGTGAAATGTTAACAGTTGGGGAATCTGGGTCAGGATATACAGGAATCCTTTGTACTGTTTGTGTAAATTTTCTCTTAAGTTTGAAATTATTAGAAAAAAAATTTCACAAAAGGAGGATCTATACCAGAGTAGGGATATAGGGAATAATTTTGTAAGCAAGTTCTGAACTGAAATCTAAAATATAGATTTGAAAGGAGAGATATTTTAGTTTAGTTTTTTAATAGTTTGCATTTAGATATTTGTTGGTTGAATGCATTAATTGAAGAAGTGAAAAGAAGTTTGGAATGGCTAGAGATTAGAAAGTGAGTTGCAGCAGCTAGAAATTAGGCTAGAGAGGTAAGCAGGGAACATATCATATAGTAGGAACCCAGTAAATAGGTATTGCGTGTGCTTATACAGAAGGAAAATGTTCAAAATGATTAAAAAATTGGCATGAGAAGTGTCAGATCTCTACTGTAGTCTGGATGACAATTGAGAAACACTTATGATTTGGATATCTTATGTTGTTTATGTTTTTGTTTTTGTTTTTGTTTTTAAGCGATACCAGGCATTGAACCAGGTACCTCATACATGCAAAGCAGGTGCTCAACCACTGAGCTACACTCGCTCTGCTCTTATGTTCTTTTTTTTTTTTTTTTTTTTTTTTTTTTTTTTTTACCAGGAGGTACCGGGGATCGAACCCTGGTCTCTCCATATGGTAGATGGACGCCGAACCTCTCGAGCCACATCCGTTTCCCTCTTATGTTCTTTTAATGTTAATTTTCTTTTGAAATATCTTAAATTTTTAACTAATTCAGACAGGATTTTTCCTCCTTTAAGTTAAATAAGTGAAACTTTGTAGAAATTTTCATCAAATGTCAGGATTTGGCATATATATGCTTACATAAATACTTTATAGGATCAGAAGCTCTAAGTGCTGCTCAGACATATATATATAGAAACTTGTGATTCAGTATGTATCCAGTATTGTACTCCAGCATAATTAAGCCCTGTCTGTTAATCTCCATCTATCTCAGTTCTCTCTTCCATACAGCTAAATTGTTTTAATTTAATTGGAGTATTACTTTTAAAGTAATTTCGTAGGGAAAATGTGACTGCAAAAAAATATTCACTGGCCCCTTGGCATTTTAGTCTGCTGCTATTATCCCAAATGAGTAAAATATTCTCTAGAAATAGAGAGTTTACATTTTAGAAGCAAACTTCGTTTTTTTAATACCCTCCTTTTAGAAAAGCCATCATACTTCTCAGAAAGAAATAAGCCAATTCTTGACTAGATTTTTGTTCAGCCAAAATACTTTTATTGCCACAAAATTGTGCAAAGGAAGAATATTTTTAAAACTAAGAAATACCATTAGGTATAGAGACCTATAAAATTTATAAGTGAATGTAAAATATAAGGAATGTTCAGAAATGTACAGATGCATTCTATAATTGTATTATAGAAAGACTATTTCCATTTTAAAAGGAATTGTTAAGGCACTTATTTCATAAGTATTTACAATATTGCTTTTTGTTTTGTGTTCCTAGGCACTTGGAGGTGTCCCAGGGAGTCAGCCATTACTTCCCAGTGGAATGGACCCAACTCGACAACAAGGTAATTACTCTAAAGTAAAAGTGAATTTTATCTCCAGAACCTCAGAGGAAATCCTTCCTTTTTTAAGGAAAAATTTATTTGTGTAAATCTTCCATTATTATACCAGTTGCATTTTTGCAGGTAACACGGCCAAACAGTGTGTATTTTAAGCTAACTCTTAATTATGCATGATAGTGGGGGCAATGATAACATAAGAAAATAATATACAAATTATCCAAAAATCCATATTTTAACTAATAACTTCATAAATCCTTTTATATAACTTCTAAGAAGTGAGAATTGAAGTGATTATATGACCTCTTATCATTGTCCCTGCACTTTTCATATGGAAGGATTAACCTACCTAAAAGATAAGCAGAAGGAAAAGGGGTCCTAAGAAACAAGGAACCTGATCAGTTTAATAAGCCCAATAGTCAGGTCCTTTCTTAGAGGTGTTTAAGTACCACAGGTATATAGGGCTCTATTGTACTGTGACAAAAGAAAGAGAAGCAAGTGGTGTGACAGAAGTAGTTAAGTATAGAGTAGAAAGAAAATTTCTATTACAAGACATTAATGGAGAGTGTGGGTAGGTGGTAGTAAAAGTAGCGTTGTAAGCCAAGATGAGGTAGTATCAGTAACTCAGTCCCTTGGAAAATTAGACATTATAATATAAAGCAGGGAGGAGGCTACTAGCCTCCGGTTTAGCATTGATATTTATTACATTGCTAATATCTGCTTACTTTTTTATTTTTTTAGGACATCCAAATATGGGTGGGCCAATGCAGAGAATGACTCCTCCGAGGGGAATGGTGCCTTTAGGACCACAGGTAAATAACCTGCATGGAAGGTTAGGTGCTAGCGTTTTTGCCTTTATCTTATATAAACAAAGAATATTATTTGCCCTGTTTTATTATATGCATTAATGGTTTGATATGATTGTTAGGCTCTTGAGGACATATCTGTGGCATGTCCAAATCGATGTAATAGCAAATCATAATTTTAACAGTGCTATCAAATGCCTTGAAAATATACACTGTGTAGAAATACACTATAGTGATGATTATAAAAAACAGCTATTAACCTTTTTTTTTTTTTTTTTTTTATTATGGGTAAAAATCAAAATTCTCACAATACATACAAACATTTGCATAATGATATATAAATATATGTGCATATATGTGTATTTGCTTACAAAAATGTTATTTATATATATATATATACATATATTTTAAGAGGTGCTTAGATTACCTTAACCTTTTGTTAGATATGCTAACATGGTTATTTTAAGGTAAATAAAACCTATTTCTATAGATCTTTTTTTTTTTAAATGCTATTGATAATTTTCTATATATTACCATATTTCTTTATAGAATATGAAAACAACTGAGAAATATTTAGAAATGAATATCAACATACTATCAATATACCTTAGATGTTAGCCTACCTCTTTAGCACAATTTCTCAGAAATATACACTGAGCCTCCTAGCTATTGGTGACATTTTAAGCACATTGTTCCAACATATCTATTTTAGTTAAAATAACCTTCCATCTCTCTTGGGAAAATTGCTTGGAATAGAAATTAATTTTATAATGTTGTATTTCAAAAAAGCTAATAGAAAATTAAGTATTTTAAATTTCTCCTTCATGGGTCAGAGGTTAACATGTCATAAAGCTGGCTAACAAGAATGAATTAATTTCTTTTCTTTTTCCCTTCCAAGAACAGCATTATAAGGTTTTCCTCTTTTTAACGAATATATTGTTCAGAAATGAAAACAGGATTATTATTGTTTTCATATTTGTCATATTGTAAATTCATTTTGGATGCTATACTTGAGTGACTTCTTTGTGCTGAAATACTACTTCAGATTTTTTTTTTTTTTTTTTTGCTTATTTTATTTATTGTTTAGCATTTATCCATTAATACTTATTTTCTTTGCTATGTATTTTCTCGAGAAGAACTTAAAAACCTCTGACTTGGATATTTAAATTATTTTTCCCTATTTCCACTCATATTGGAGATGATGACTTATGTGACCAATCATCATTAAGCTATTAATAGCAGTTAGAATTTATTACATCTATTGGATATTTCATTGATTGAATTTACTTCCAGTTTCTCATAAACTAGGCTAACTAATTTGGCTGCACAGAGCTTAAAGATTTTCTTAATAGATAAAATTTAAATATACATTAGAAACTTTATGCTTATAATTTAATTATAGGATTTACATAGTTTCAGCTAGTTGCTCTTTAGACTTTTGTCACTCCCAGACCACTATTTCTAGTACCATTTATAAACAAGAGTCTGATTTGAGGGTCAGTTTTATAGTGCTTGAAGATGTATACCAGTGCTTACCTAAGCTATAGGAACACATATTTCATTTGAAAATGCAGAATATAAAAAGCATACTGATCTGTATGCTTTATGTTATTAATATCAAGCTACATTTATGTTTTGTGTTATAAATAAATTACAACAGAAAAATAAGAAAACTTCTATTTCAGGTGAGTAATCTCTTATTGATGAGTTTTAATAACTAAATTATTCAGGTAATTGTGAATTCTTTCTTTGCCTTTTCAAGCCAAAGTGAATAGTTTATTTCTTCCATTTGGATTAGCAGTATCCTTGCTATGTATTTCTATTTAATTTGAGAGAAATAAAGTATTTTTTTATGAATTTACCTCAGAAACTAGAAAGACCTACAATAACTTTTTAAAAATCCCAGTATACAAAGTGTAAAGGTATAAGGGAAATTATGTATACATAGCATGTATTTAAGTAAAAACAGGAATCACATTCAAATGAAATGGTACAATTGGGGGAAAAGTCAGATAACATTTGAATTAGGGGGAACCCTATGAGTTATTTATTTCATAATACCTGGTATATAAAAAATATGCATTATAAACTGAGAGCTTTGTGATAAAGATTAGCTGTGTTTCTTGAAAGATAAATGTAAAAAGCAAATCTTATAGCAGGTATTTAATTATACAGATGCTACCCCAAAACAGAATCCATCTGCCTTATTGTAGATGGATTATAGAAGCAGTCTCTGGAATATGGTCTCTAGCTTTGTGCACAAACAAAATACACATCCCTTTTTTTATCATAGATATTGCTTGTATAATTTTCTCAGCTGAAGAATAATGTGGTGAAAGGGACAGGAGTTATCTATTAGAACAATTGAATCCTAGAACAAAGAAATATGTATAATCTAATGCTTTTTAAGGCAAAGTGCACACTTAAAATATAGTAAACCTGTAATTAATACTTATTGCATGAATGAAGAAATAAAAGTTTGCTGCCAAATCCTGGAATGTTTTACCAACCCCTTATCTATTTTAGATTTAACTACAGTGGTAGTACAGGATTCTTAAATTGATAACAGTATCCTTTCCATGGAAAAGCAAGATGATCTTTTTAATCAAGGAAAATGTCTTCCATAGTACTATATTTGAAGACATTTTTCTGCTTGCTTTTGTATTAAGATGTACTTAGCTAGCCCGTGTTCTTATGCTCAGTATCATATGATTAACAGAAAATTTCACCAAGACTACCAAACTGGTTCTAGTTCCTCCAGAAATCTGAAGAATAAATAAGTTATAAATAAGCAGGAACTTATCATGATTTACAGACAGATGTTTGGGGTGGGAAATGATGAGATGGAAATATATGATGTATTTCATATAAAGAGAAAAGAGGCTGATTCTGCATAGGGAGGTAAGATTTCAACTCAGTATAAGGAAGACTTTCTAGGAATTGAACTGTCCAATCATGGAAAAACTTGTTATAAAAATTTTCAAAAATCTTGAACAGCCATTTTGTCAGAAACATTGCATTGGAAGAGAGTTTAGACCAGATGGAATTGTATAGTTACCATCAGCTTTAAAATCCAGTGTTTCTAAGTTAGTTCTTCCCATTCTGCCTTTGTTGATACCACTAGGAAAGTCAGTTGATATTTTTTCTTATCTTCCTGATTTCTTTTTGCTTTAGATCATTAGCAAAATGAAAATATTTTATAAGCCTATCAAGTTATGTATTGAATTTCTTCCTCATTTCCTGTGACAGTTCAGCTTAATTTAGCTATTTATTGAAAGTCTTTTATGTGCCAGACACCATACTTGAGCATGAGATATGCAAAGATAAATACTAGATTAGATGAAAAACCAAGTAATTCCATTAGGGTTGAGAGTCATGGAAAGCTAATGAGATGAGTACTTATTTAAATTGAAAAAATAGCAGCTCCATTTTTGAGCACCAAGCACTATGATAGGTACTTTATATGATTTCATTTTATCCTCCAACAAGCTATGTGAGATGATAGAATAACTTTACAGGAAAGAAAATTAAGGTTGAGAGAATTATTGGGCCAAGATCACACATCCAGAAAGAGTGAAGAAGAAACAGGGCAGGGGCAGCAGAGATTCAAACCAATGTCTAAGTACAAAGCTATAAGGAAATTTAATGTTTTCCTTAATAAAATAAAACACAGATCCTCTAAGACCTACAGTGAGGTAAGACTTTCCTTATGAAGAATTTTGACTAACTTTCTTCTCAGAAATCCCTTGCTAATAGCACTGCTGCCACTACCACATTTGATTCAGAGGTTAAGGGAAATACCTGTTTCTTTAACCAATGGCTCAAGTGTGGATAGAATCATTCTAGTTTCCCATAGCACACAAAAATTAGGATATTTAAATAAGATTCCCTTAAAGTAAAAGTAAACAGTGAGACTAGCATGCAACTAGATAATTTGATTTATCAAACTGGCTTACTCTCTGGAGTTAGACATTCTCTCATTGAACATTTCCTTGGCATCTTAGCATTTACTACTCAGAAGGCTAATGCAGATAAGTCAACATGATTATAAAACCATGTGTTTCTGAACCACAGAAATCCAGTCGGCTGGAGGGTATGGTTGGGAGTAGGTGAAGAAGTTGAGAACTGTATGAAATAAGAGCAGGAAAGATAGATTGGTGTTGAGCTGTGAAAAACCTCACAGAGTCATGCCAAGGAGTTTAAACTTTATTTGATAGACAGTATGGGCAATCATGACTTTAAGTGGCATGAATAGGACTGAATTTTAGAAATATAGCTCTGGAGGCAGTATGGAAAACACATTGGAAGGGTAAGAGACTAGAGTTAGAGAGACCAATTCCAAATGACAGAGATTAGCAGTAGGAAGGAGAGCACTATTTCAAGAGCTATTTCACAGTAATAGACTTTGGTGGTTGACTAGATATGGGAATTGAAGGAAAAGGAAGAGATATGAAGGACCTTTCAGAGGCTGTTAGCCTGGACTATTGTGTGGAAGATGATGCCATCTACTAACTGTGGAAGGCACCATGAAAAACACAGTCCTGAGAAGATAATGTTGAGTTTACTTTTAGATATGTTGAGTGTGGGTGGTACCCAATGGAAAGGAGCCATATGTTCAACTTATGGATGATCCAGGAGCTTAAGAGATATAGCATGACAACAGATAAATGATTTGGGATTGTTGAACAAACAATAACAAATAAGATTACCCATAAATGGGTATTTATTAAAAAGAATGCTATGGACTGAACCTGAGGAAAAGCAACATTTAAAGAGTTACCAAATAAAAGGAGCCAGCAAAGGAAATCGAAAAAGAGTAGTCAGAAAGATTGGAGGAATAGTTATGTCAGGAAGAGAAGGATAAAAATGGTCAATACTGTCCAAATGTCACTATCATAAACATGATAATGATAAAATTAATCTTTGGGCCCTTATGGCAACAGAAGTAAGCTAATATGATGTACATGTTTTGAATGCACATAATAGTAACAGAAACCTATTGTCATATAGTTCATATAGATATATTTTGAGTATACTTTAGTTTTCATATATTTTGTTTATTTGTATATTTGGTGCATTTCTGTGTTGGAAATTTTATTTTGTGGACAGAAGTTTGCCTTCAACTTTCTTATATTGGGTTCACTTGGATTTTTTTGTATTAAGGCTTTATAAACAATTGTTCTGGTCTGACAATTTCAAACATGTTGACTAAATCTTTCCTTTAAAAACAAAGTTTTGGATTTATAAAATGTTTTATTTGAAAAAGTTCACTATTGTACAAATGTTAAGAACTGAATAAAGATATGTCAAAAATTGTAATTGCAATCATACCTTAAATCAATTAACATATTCTAATGATCTTATATATGCACAAAGTTTTTAAAAGCCACAAACCAAAGTAATTGTTAAAATAGAAGCAAAAGTACAAGAGTGGACCCTTCAGAGAATGAATTGCACAGGCCTTATCCAATCCAGAGTTATGTAGGGAAATCATTAACCTGCTCTCCTTTTTTTCCCCCCTCCTCTTTGGTTTTGTTTTTTTGTTTTGTGGTAGTCTGACCCTTGGTTATCATTACAGAACTATGGAGGTGCAATGAGACCCCCACTGAATGCTTTAGGTGGCCCTGGAATGCCTGGAATGAACATGTAAGCAGAATGCTATATTATCCTGTTTAGTAAAGTGTTTTATTTTCTGTCTACTAAAGTGACACTACTTTGTAACACAGTTTGACCTCCTAAATCTCTATATAATGTAAAAATGAACTATAATGTTGGCTTTGTTTTCACATGTTCTCTATGTTTTTATTCCTTTCCTTGCAACCATTAAATTTGTTTTTCCATTTTCAGATACCAAAAATGCCAACTTTTGGCCTGATTCTTTTTTCATTTTCATGTTTTACTTGTTTAATCATCACAAAAATTATATTTTATAAATATGCATGTGGTCTCCTTTTAGTGTTCACAAAAGTATTAAGAGATGCTAACACCAAGACCATGAATTTAACTCCAGAAGTAGATAACTGAATATTTTTAATGTCATTTTAATAGATGCATAGTGATTCCTAAGAGTAAAGTTTTTAACTCTTAAATATGTGTGTGTGTCTTTACTTTTGCTTTGATGCAGGCTCTCTCAACATAGGAAGAATTCTCTCTGGTAGCATCTTCCATATTAAAGAATTTTCCATAGTATAATGTCCTTAGGTGAGGAATAGACTAAAGGGTTTTACTGATAAGGGTTTTTCAAATTCTTAGAGAGTAGTTTGTTTCTATCAGGCAATATGGTAGAATTTATTAAGGATTTTTTATTTATTTTTAATTATCCAACTTTCCCTCAAAGTTGCATAAACACCAAATGCTTGTTCATGACTTTCATTAATTCATCATAGGATCAGTTCCACGATATGGCCTAAAGAAGGCTTACCAGAAATAATGAAAGTGTTCCACGTACAGTTATGGGTAGTCTTCTCAAATATAATTTCCTTAAGTCCCTGTCTTGGTTACTTAAACATCAATTAAACAACTCTTCCTTCTTGTAATGGCATTGAAGACATGCTATCAGATAAGCTCTTTTGATGTATTGTAGGGGTTGTTTTTTAATCATCTGAAACTATTTTCATGGAAAGCAATTTTGCCTAAAATAGAAAATAGGTTAATAGATGGGTACCAGCCAGACTCAAAACTAGCAGAAGAGGGAGAAAAGTAGGTCAAATTTTCCTATCCTTGGTTTTCACTTTTAAAGGTAAAATGGATAGATGCAGTTTTAAAGCTTAGTATAATGGTTACTATAAAAAAGGGGTGAATGATAATTTGTGCTTCTGTCAAAGGTTAAATGTATGATGGAGATAATAAATAAAATTTGCCTATCTGATATTTTCACTTTAAAATACCACAGATATAAGAATTATAAATTTTGAATTCTATGATCAATCAGAATTATTATTAAATATTAATGTTTTTAATATCATTCTATATATTACTCTTCAGTATGATTGGCTATATGGCCAACTTTAAATCAACCTATTTTCACCAATAGGTAAAATACTTAATACTTAAGCATATGGAGACTAAAAATATAGTTGAAATTTTTAATATTATTTTTGTTGATATTTGGGTTTGAGTTTCTCAAAGTATCCCAGATACTTTTAAATTTTTCTATTATATAATATTTTACTATTTATATAATTTCTGGTTCATAACTAACCTTTAAGCCATACAGACTCAGATTTCCATGATTTGTTACTATTGCCTTTTATTTGGGGTCTTATATCATTTTCAATTTACTATAAATTAGGACTCCTTCAAGAACAATGAAAATGTAAGTATTTGTATAAACCTTTGGGAAAGTTCTATAGTGTGGAAGATCCAACCAGAGAGAATTCTTCTTGTATTAATATTGGCCCCAAACAGTGAATTTGAAGAAATAAAAAATAAAATGCATTATCTCCTTTATATTCAATAAAGTGCACTTTATTGAAGTTCACTTCACAATTTAACTGTCTTTAAAATAAAGTAAGTTTTACTTTGTACAGATAAATATTTCTAACTATTTTTTGTTTTCTTCATATCACTTTTTTATATTTTGGAAAACTTAAAAATCTAAGAAAAAGTTATCAGAATGGTGTTGTCCTAAGCTATGTCTTATCTCTATCAGTCGAAAATTGTTGCCTATCTTGGGCCAGGGAAGATCTGCTGGAGAGTCCTATCTGGATAATTTTTCTTTACCTTGTCACTTTTTATCATTTGTCAATGAAAGTATCAATGACAATAAAAATACCTAACCCTGGTCACTAAAGTAATTAAATACTGTATTTTAAGTGGCAACTTGATATCACAGCATAAAACATTTGGAACAAAATTTTATGTTTTTGCTGTTAAAAAATATTAACCGCCTCCAAAGAAAAGGATTATGTTTATTTAATTTTTACATTTCTATGCCCTAAACACAGGATAAATTACACAAAGTGTGATTAAAAATTAAAATAAGAGTATATTTTAATGTTTCTCTAATTGATATTATATCTATAAAAGTAAAAGCTTGATATTAATTTAATAATTTATACTAGAATTTACAAAATATTGTCACAATGTAAATGTTTGAAAATGCATTATAGATTATTTATAAAGGAAACTTGAATAGTGGTGTATTTCTAAATTAACTACATTTATACAAATTTTCAAAGAATATAGGATTCCACATTAAAACATTTCTAATTCAACTTTGATACGTTGCTATTTTATAGAAACTAAGAGGGCAAAAGTATTTCAAACGATCTTCTTGTTCGATATCATAGCCTCTAGAACTATAAAGTTTATATAGTTATAGTCTTGAAATAAAATAGCTAAATTTCAGAAGAAAAGAGGATTTAATTAAGGTTTTGACTCTTTGGTAGTCACTGTGACTCTGATTCCATCATATCCATACACCCATACCAAAAAATACAGACTTCTTTAAATACCATTTTTCTCTTTATTTATTTTTTTATTTTTTGGATAGACGGTATCAGGGATTGAACCAGCGACCTCGTACATACGAAGCAGATGCTCAACCACTGAGCTACGCCCACTCCCCTCTCTTTATTTTTAAATAAGACTCATATGATACTACTTCAGAAGTTTCCATTCAGAATTAAATCTTATGTTATAGTTTATAGAATATTTTCTTGATAATACAGATAGCCCTCAAAAAGGGTTGGGAATTTCTGAGTTTAAGTAGTTGATCTAATAGAACTATTCAATTGTATAACCTGCACTTCATTAAGTGCTATTTGTGAAACTTAAAATATGTTGCAAAGACAATGGAAATGTTGGGTGAAATTTATCTTATCTATATGAATTATTATTTAACCTCTTATAATATTAAAATATAATTTAAAAACAAACAAAAAACAAAACAACAAAAAAATTTACATGTATCCATTACATTTAATTGAGAAATGTATATATTTATTCATCTGTGTTTACTTTTTAGTTTTTTATTGCTTATGTTTTCAATTATTAAATGTACAAAATAAAGTTAAAAAAATATATATATATAATTTAATATAAATTACATAAATTTGTATTTATTAATCAAAATTCATAAAAGATTATTTTATGTTACTTTAATGCATCTTATTCATGCAGTCCTTGTTTAGATATAATATTAAAATTATGAGATCACCTACATAACATCATTGTATACAAATTTTTGTCATGATTTGGATATACTATATATTTTTATGTTGTCTTAAGATAAATGTTTCCCAATATTCTGCATTTCTCTGTTGTTTAATTTGGCTTCAAACAAATCATGTGCCCAAGTATTTTACATGATCAGCACACATATTATATTTTTCTTTAGTTTCTGTCCATGAGGGCATTGAATCCTATATGTAAAATCATCTTTCTAAAGTGTTCCTGAAACTAATTGTACAATGATAATTAGAGAAGCAGCAATTTCCATACATAATATCAGTGCTCCTTATCTTCTCCTTACGTTCATGCATAGTCAGGTCCCCTCTGGTGTCTTATTTTCCCGTTCTAGTCCTCAAGCAGAATTGGGAACAATTTCCTCTTGGCATCTTTAATAGAGCCTAAGGACAGGGTTCCTGTCCTTCCCTGCAGTTTACACCCCTAGGGAAGCCCAAACCCCAACTAGATATAGTTCTAAATATTCAAGCAAACATGGATACTATAATAACTAATTTGGACAACCTCTTTAACATTTAGAACTTTAGCTTTAAGGCCAAGCAGACATATTTTTTTAATTTAGAAGTTTTATTAATCTTAGCTATTAGAGGAGAAGGAATTTTGAGTGACCCTAATTACAGAGGACCGACTGACAAAAGTCTGTGTTTCTTCAGGCAGTATTTATTCAGGGATACTTAGTCATAAAGCTTAAGGAAAGGACCTTTTTGACTGATTTAATTGAGTTAATTTTCTTTTAAAATTTTCATGAACCTTCATATTTTTATGTGCTACAGAATATAAACTTCTCCTCCACCCTAAAATGAGGTATTATACTGGCATGCATTGGCATACTTTACTTCTTGCTTCTTCAAAGATTTTCACAGGCCACTGTCTTGACCTAAAATTATGAAAACATGAACTGTGATTCCTTTTATTTATTAGTAACTAAATCGTGAATGGCACTGAAAGATACACTGATATATAGTTTGTTGTATGTATTTATGTTGTATGTGATTTTTTTAAAAAGAAGTCAAATTTAGACAGTTTTATATGCATTTATTTGTAGCTTAATAAGAGCAATCATTTTTATACTTGACATTTTACAAATAAATTGATTTGTAATGAGATGCAGGTGGCATTTATCGATTCTACAACATTATAGTTTATATTTATTTCATAATTAGTGCTTTTTACCCTAAAAGTGTGTTTTTATAATAATTTGGATATATGTATATATTTACTGCTGTATGGTAATTACCACTTTTAGTGATTATTACAGTAATCAAATTTCATATTAAAATAAAACTGGAATTATTAAAAGTAGTTTGATTTGGGAAGAAAACTGTTTAATGGAATAAAATTTTTTATTTAAAAATTAAAAGCCACAAAAATAAATATAGAAAGTAATTTTGGTGCTGAACTAGAACTGCAAGGTAACTGAATTGGAAAGTTAAGCTTTTATGATTTGCTATTGCCTATTGTTAAAAAGTCAAAGCATAGGCTAAAGGTTCATTTGGTATATCATCTTGTAGGGGTCCAGGTGGTGGTAGACCTTGGCCAAACCCAACAAATGCCAATTCAGTGAGTATAAATATTCATTATTATTATTTTTGCAATCTTTAGCATTTAACAATATTTAAAATGTTGCTTTTGAAAGTCCTGCAGTCAGTTGTATTAGCCATTTAAAAAGTAATCTTTCAAGATAGAGGTTTTGTATATAGTTTTAGAAAAATACAAATATTTTTAAATGTATAATTTTTTTCACTTGAAGATCTAACAAAGACATGCATTTTATGTAGATTAACAGACTTTCAAAAATAAATATGGAAACAGGGTGTTTTAAGTAGCATTTTTATAGTGATCTATATTTCTCTTAAAAATAGTTTGAACTTCAATATAGCTGTTATAATCTCTAAGTTGCCAGATAAGATTATTCTCTATCAGAGGCTACCAAGTTGTTATTTTATTTGCTGTACTAATTACAACTAGTTTTAGTCTCTTACTGCCCCAGGAAGCAAGTGCATATTTGCCTTGTGGCTGTGAGCTAAGTTGCCATCCTTGGACATCCTATCCTTTTGCCTGACAGCCAGGAAATTTCCTTTTGTGGCAGTGATTTGCCTGCACAACTATTTTTCTCTCATGATAATGTCACATAAGTATATGCACAGGTTGAAAATTAAGCTATCAATCTTTAAAAGTAATATGATCCTAGAGAATTTTTCTATCTTGACTTTGAAATTTCGAGTTCTCTCAATATGTAAAAGAGGGCTGCTGTATAAAACTTTCTAAGATATTGTTTTGCCAGAAATGTTATAACATGAATATCTTTACACTCCAAAATTCTTTCTTTGCTTAAGTGTTTTTCAAGAATCCACATTCTTTTTGCTTCTTGCTATTTTCCTTTACCACTGTCACCTCAGCCAGCCATGCATCTTCTGCCCATTATAGACAGCCAGGGTACACTTCACTCACAGGCCGCCCACCCCATGTACCTCTTTTATGCACTCATCCTGAGACTGCAACTCTCAAAAGCCATCTAGAAAGGTCGGCAAGTCTGGGTGGTTATATTAAGGATGGTGTATTGTTCCAGTAAAGAGTATTAGAGACAGAAATGAAAAGAACTGTAGTAGCAGTGCATTCTGGTGATTTTTTATTTTTTAGGTACTTCATTTCTTTAAGATTTTATAGAGCCAAATTCAGTGGGCAGGAGAAGGTACTATATCAGGTCAGCAGCCCTGCATTATTTTAGAGCCTGAGAAACACTCTGAATTAGACTAGGAGCTGTGCACATCAAACTGCCATCCAATAGTTAGTCTTAAATGGGCATTTGACCAGCACACGTGTAGACAAGTAATGGAGTTAGAAGCAGGCTCCTCTGTTTAGTACACACATATATTTTTTCCCGAGCGATTTCAGAGTAAGGTGTATATATGATGGCCTTTGTCCCTAAATATTTGAGTATATGTTTCCTAAAAACAAAGACATTATCTTTCATAAACAAAGTACAATAATCAAAATAAGGAAATTAACATTGATGCCATGCTATATTCTAATCTACAGACCTTATTCAGATTTCACCAATTGTTCCAATAATGTCCTTGACAACAAAGGAAATCCTAGTTCACTTGTTGCATTTGTCTCTCATGTCTCTTTCGCCTGCTTAAATCTGGAACAGTTCCTAAGCTTTTCTTTTTTTAAAGTTTGTTGAATATAAGGCAAAATGTACCATAATTTGGTTTGGTCTGATGTTTCCTCATGAATAGATTGAGGTTATACATAGTTGGCAGGAATACCACAAAAGTAATTTTGTGTTTTTCTCAGTGCGTCATTTCAGGAGGGACATGATGATTTGTCCCATTTGGTTATGGAGTTTCTTGTCAGATTTCTCTACCACAGAGTTACAATTTTTCCTATTGTAATTATTAACCAATGGAGACATAGTTTGAGACTATAGTCAATATCCTCTTCCTCCTCATAGGCACCCACTAGGTTTTGGCATCCATTGATGATTCTTGCCCAAATAAGTTTTTACTATATTGGTTCCAAATAGCTGTTTCTAATTGTATCCTTTCTTTTCTATTTATTAGGTGGCTTGCTATTATAACAAAAAGATTTTTTCTTTCTCCCCTAGTTTTTCATTCATTCATTTATGTATCATATGGACTCATGGATTATTATTTTTTTCAATGTGTATTTTCTATTTATTATTTTTATATTATAGAAATTGTAGATTAACAGAAAAATCATGCAGAAAATACAAAGTACCCATATACCCACCCTATCACTAACACCTTGCATTAGTGTTGTATATTTGTAACAATTGATGAAAGAATATTATTATAATTGTACTATTAACTATAGCCCATGGTTTCATTAGGGTTCCTGGTTTGCGTTGTATAGTGGAATATTATTCAGTCATGTAAAGGAATAAAGTTCTGATACATGTGACAACATGGATAAACCTTGAAAGTATCATGTTGAGTGAAATAAGCCAGCACAAAAGAACAAATATTGTATGATCTCCCTGTTATGAAATAATTAGAATAAGCAAATTCTTAGTCTGAAACTAGAATATAAGTTACCAGGGGCCAGTTAGGGGTAGGGAATGGGGATTTAATCTTAAATTGTACAGAATTTCTGTTTGAAGTGATGGAAAAGTTTTGGTTATGGTGATGGTAGCAGAAACTTGTGAATGCAATTAACAGCACTGAATTAGGTTGTATATGTTATTAGAATAAACATTTTTTAAAAGCTACAGGACTGTACAACACAAACAGGAATCCCTAATGTAAACTATCTCAACAAACAGATCTAGTTAATAGATGTATTTATATATACACACATACATTGTATCTTTCTATATCTATCAGTATATATTAAAAGCATGAGTTCACACTGATACCTTTATTTTCAGTACAACACACAGGGTTCATCTAGTCTTTCTACTTTCTATAATTGTGCTTGGTTCTTTAAATGTGAGAAACCTAACTGCCATCCACAATATTTAGGCTTAATTGCTTAACCCTTCACTATCCATAATTTTGTCATGAAAAATTGTTTTGATTAAATATGTGTTTCGGGAGTCCTTGTCAACCAAGATAACAGCATAAGGAGCTCCAGGGTGTTGTGCCCCTAAAGTTGTCTTTGAAGAACTAGCAAGAACTGGCAGAGCCATCTTCCTCAAAACAGTTAACGGGTTGCATTAACCAGGCGAGTGCCAAATTAAGACAATAAACCTTGAAAAATGATAGGTGACGCTCATGGTACCCTTGCCAGTCCCTCCCCTAAATCCTTCCTAGTGTGGTGTGGTGTACTCCCATTGTGGGCCCCTGGCCCTGTTCTATAGGGAGCGGAGTCACCCCTATGCGCATAATGGAATACCTGTCTCTGGGTGCCAGTCTATCAGGTGGAAGCCTGAAAAACAGAACTAGGAAACTTGTCTCAGGCTCAATTTCTAGAACTTGTCCTGTAGGCAGAAGCAGCTTGCAGATAGTGAAAGCAGTGAAAGAAACAAGTCAAAGTGGCCTGGGGCAGAAGATTACCTGCATTAAGTCATAGAATAAGCACCTAGCACAGGGAGGAATTCTATTTCATAGGGAGTTTGAATTCATGTAAATAGGGGAATTCCTAAAGCTATGAGAAAGCACAAGCCCAGGACAAGAAGCAGACCCCACAGAGGCTCACATAAAACAGAGAAGACCACCCCGTACTTCATAATCATACCTCAGGCTGATCTTTATAGGAGGGATACACTCTGAAGGAAACCAACAGCCAAAGAAGAGTCAATTTGCAAAGGCTGTGAAAGGTGTTTTTTTGTGTGTGTTGGTTTGTTTTTGTTACTCTTGGCACTCAGGGATATCACTGTCTTACACTAACTTGATACAAACTTAAAGAACAGACAGCTCAGTGACTAAATTAACACTTTATGATATTAAAATATATAGTGTACAACAAAGATGACAAGACAAAAAAACTGGAAATGATGGCCCACCCAAAGGAACAAGATAAAAACTCACAAAGCAGCAATGTAGATAATTACTTTTTGGACATACCAGACAAAAGAATTTATAAAACTGATCTTCAGTATGCTCAAGGAGATAAAGGAAAACACAGCAAAAGAAATAAAGGATATCAAGAAAACAATGAATGAACAATATGAGAATCTCAATAAAGAGGTAGAAATTGTAAAAAGGAATCAAACAGAATGGCCGGAGGGGGACAGATGTGGCTCAGGTGGTTGGGTGTTCGTCTCCCATATGGAGGGACCTGGGTTCAATCCCCAGGACCTCCTGGTAAAAATTTTTAAAAAATAAAAAAAGAATGGCTGGAGTTGAAGAACACAAAAACTGAATCCCCAGAGGGATTCAACAGCAGATTGGGCCTAGCAGAGAAAAGAATTAGTGATCTCAAAGACAAGATAATTCACATAATTCAGACTGAGAAATAGAAAGAAGAAAGAATGAAGAAAAGTGAACAGAGCCTAAGAGCCTGTGGGACATCACCAAACATACCAATATTTGCATTTGGGGAGTGCCAGAAGAAGAAATAGAGAAGAAAGCAGAAGGAATATTCAAAGAAATAATGGCAGAAAACTTCCTACACTTAGAGTGGCAGATTGAAACTTTTGTGGACCCCAGGAAATCATGTCCTTACGGTTAATCCATTCCTGTGCATGTAAACCTATTGCAGGTGAGAACTTCTGTTAAGGGCCTTTGATTAAATTGTATGATACAGGGTGGGTCTTAATCCTCTTACTGGATTCCTTTATAAATAAAAAGCCACAGACACAGAAAAATCTGCAAAGACAGAGAGGAACCCAGAAGCTGAGAGGGAAGTCCCTGGGAGCCAACAGCTGAAATCAACAGAACACAGAAACTGAGAGGAAACCACTTTAGCCAGAAGCTGAAAGCAACAAGGCCTGGAAGAGAGGGAAGAGATGAGCCGACGCTGCCGTATACCTGATCATTCCAGGAGACAGCATCTTCTGAGGATGCCTTAGTTTGGGCGCTTTCATGGCCTCCAAACTGTAAGCTTTTAAATTAATAAATCCCCATTGTAAAAGCCAATCAATTTCTGGTATATTGCTTGGCAGCCTTTAGCAAACTAAAACATTTAGTGAGACATCAGTATACACATTCAAGAAGATTAACAAAACCCAAACAGGATAAACTTGAAGAGAACCATACCCAGACACATAGTAATCAGACTGTCGAATGGCAAGGTTAAGGAGAGAGTTCTGAAAGCTGCAAGAGATAAGCAACATGTCACATACAAGGGAGTCCCAATAGGATTGAGTACCGATTTCTCATCAGAAACCATGGAAGAAGGTAGTCAAATGAAATATTTTAAATGCTAAAAGAAAACAATTGCCATCAATTGCCAGTGAGACTGTCTTTCAAAAATAAGAACAAGATTAAGACATTGCCAGATAACAAAAAGCTGAAGGATTTCATCAGCATTAGACCTGCCATCCAAGCAGTAATAAAAGGAGTTCTTCAGGCTGAAAGGAAAGGACACTGATCAGTGGATCAAAGTGGCATAAAGAAATAAAGACCTCTGGTAAAGGTAACCATATGTGTAATTATAAATGCCAATAATATTATATTGCATTTTTTGAACAGGTAACACTTTTTACTCCTTACAGATTCTAAAATGCATAGGCATAAAAATAATGTTAACTATAGTTTTGGAAATACAATATATAAAGTTATAATTTGTAAGAAGTACAACAAAACGATAGGGAATGGAGGGCTACAGGAACACTTGTGTATGTATGCTATTGAGTTTAAACTGGTATCAAATCAATCATGTTTGTTATAGATTTAGGATATTAAATATAAACCTCATGTCAACCACAAAGAAAATATATAAAAAATATATACAGAGAATTTCGGAAGATGGCATCGGAGTAGTCAAGCAGGGCTCAACTCTCTCACAAAAATAAAGGAGAAAGAGCCAAAAGCTGTCTGAAGGATCTGCTTTTGGGCATCAGCACACCAGGACTGTGCTACACAACTCACAGGAGGGTGAGGGACAGAGAGATGAGGAATCTGAAACAACAAAACATAAGTTACCAAACCCCCATGGTGGCTGGAAAGGAGTCCCCTCCCCCACCCTAGGATATTACTCAAGGGTAAAACCCCTGGCTCGCTGCAGCTGACTGAGGGGAACAGACAGACATCTTCCTCCCTGTCAGCTGTTTCAAGGGAAAAAGGAGGGGGAGTCAGGGGGCTCTTATTGAGTAAATTCAGCCAGCAGAGCCCACTTTGAATCTCCACTCTAGACAGGCCAAAGTATGAGCAACAAAAAAAAAGAAAATAGATAAATGGGACCTCTTCAAAATTAAACACTTTTGCACCTCAAAGGACTTTGTCAAAGAGGTGAAAAGGCAGCTGACTCGATGGGAGAAAATATTTGTCAATCACATATCCAATAAGGGTTTAATATCCATGATATAAAAGGAGATCATAAAACTCAACAATAAAAGACAAACTACCCAATTTAAAAAATGGGCAATAGACTTGAAAAGACAATTGTCCAAAGAAGAAATACACATGGTAAAAAAAAAAAAAAAAAACACATGAAAAAATGTTCATCATCACTAGCAAATAGGGAAATGCAAATCAAAGCTTACAATGAAATATCATTTCACACCCATTAGACTGGCCACTATTAAAAATTTGAAAAACTGTAAATGTTGGAGAGGATGTGAAGAGATAGGAACACTTATTCACTGTTGGTGGGAATGTAGATTGATACACCCACTGTGGAGGACTGTTTGGCAGTTCCTAAGGAAGTTGAATATAGACTTGCCATATGACCCGGCAATACCATTACTAGGTATATACCCAGAAGAACTGAGAACAGAGATACGGGCAGACATCTGCACACCAATGTTCATAATGGCATTATTTACGATTGCCAAAAGATGGAAACAACCCAGGTGTCCATCAACTGATGAATGGATAAACAAACTGTGGTGGATGGAATATTATGCAGTGGTAAGAAGAAATGAAGTTGTGAAGCATATGACAACATGGATTAACTTGAAGGACATTATGTTAAGCAAATCAGACACAAAAGGACAAATACTGTATGATTATGCTATTATTGACTATATTATATAAACTCATGGAGTTAATAATTAGAATATAGGTCACCAGACAATAGAATAAGGGTGGAGAATGGAAAGCTTAGGTTAATCTGTGCAGAATTGGTTAAAAGGTTGTTTGTAAATCTTTGGAAACAAATAGAAATGGTAAAAGCACATCATAGTGTTTTGTAACTTGCAGAGCTATTATATGGGTATGACAGTGGTTGAAAGAGCAAGTCTAAGGTCATGTATATTACCAGAAGGAATGCTTAAAAAAGTGACATGAGAATGTATAACATAGTGATACCTCATGTAAAATACGAATATGGGTGATATTACATATATAAGACTCTTTTGACAAAATATAAATACAAATATATTAAAGAGAAGGAAACAGAATAGCAGCTATTTATGGCAGGGGAAGCATAGAGAGATTGAGAGGTGATGAGTTTTGTTTGTTTATTATTATTATTATTATTATTGGAATAATAAAAATGTTCTAAAAATGATTGAAGAGATGAATGCACAACTATGTGATTATACTGAATATTATTGATTGTACACTTTGGATGGATTTGTGCTTTATTAATATGTATCAATAAAATTTATTTGTTAATATATATATATAAAGAAATAAATGAGAAGAAACACAATATGATACAATACAAAAAATAAAATAAACATGAAAGTAAGCAATAATGGAAGACTTGAAGGCCAAAAATGGCAGAAGAAAGTCTTGCATTATTGGTAGTTACTTTAAATATAAAGGATTAAGCTGCCCAGTCAAAATGCAGAGATTGGCAGAAAGGATAAAAAAGCATGACCAAACAATGTAATGTTTACAAGAGACTCACTTAAAATTCAAAGATACATGTAGGTTGAAAGTAAAAGGATGGAATAGTTAACCAAAAGAGAGCTGCAGTAGCTTAACTAATATCAGATAAAATAGATTTTAAGTCAAAAAAACTGTTAGAACAGACAAAGAAGTCCACTTTATACTGATAAAGGGGTCAATTCAACACAAAGAAATAATTATAAATATATGTATACACACCTAACAGCAGAGCCCCAAAATACTGACAGATTTGAAGAGAGAAATAGACAGTCCTACATTAATAATAGAAGACTTCAACACACCACTTTCAATAATGGATAGAACATCTAGACAGAAGATCAATACGGAAAATAGAGGACTTGAATGATATTCTAAACCAAGTAGACCTGACAGACTTATATAGAACAGTTCACCCAACAGCAGCAGAATACACAGCAGCAGTCTATTCTAGTGCACATGGATCATTCTCCAGGATAGATCATATGTTAAGTCACAAAAGAAGTCTCAATAAATTTTAAAATATTGAAATAATACATTGTATCTTCTCCCACCACTGTGGAATGTAGCTAGAAATCAATAATAGAGGGAGAACCAGAAAATTCAAAAATATGTGAAAATTAAACAACACACTCATAAACCACCAATGGGTCAAAGAAGAAACTGCAAGTGGAATTAGGAGCTACCTTCAGGCAAATGAAAATGACAACACATCATACCAAAACTTACAGGCTACAGTAAAGACAATGCATAGAAGGAAATTTATAGCTCTAAATGTTTACTTAAAACAGAAGAATCTCAAATTAGAGACCTAACCTCGAAACTGGAGGAACTAGAAGAGCAAACTAAACTTAAACCATGCAGAAGGAAGAAAATAAAGATTAGAGCAGAGATAAATGATAATTAATAGATAATTAAAAATAGATAATTTTTCAAAACCATAGGGAGAACCAGTGAAAACAAAAGTTTGTTCTTTGAAAAGATCGATAAAATCTAAAAACATTACCTAAACTGACAAAAAAGAAGAGAGGACACAAATAACTAAGATAAAAATGAAAGGGGGCCATTATTACCAACCCCACAGAAATAAAAAGACTGTAAGAATATACTATGATTGTACACCAACAAATTACATAACCTAATGAAATGGACAAATTCCTAGAAACACAAAAAACTGCACTCAGTCAAGATAAAATAGATTTCAGCAGACCAATAACTAGCAAGAGTACTGTATTAGTAACCAAAAACCTCCCATAAAGAAAAGTTCTGGACCAGATAGCTTCACAGTGGAGTTTTACAAAGCATTCGAAGAACACCAATCCTGCTCAAACTCTTCCAAAAAACTGAAGAGAAGGCACACTCCTTTATTCATTTTATGAGGCCAACATCACCCTAGTAGCAAAGCCAGATAAAGATACCACAAGAAAAGAAAAGTATGGACTAATATCCTTTATGAATGTAGATGCAAAAATCTTCAAGAAAAAACTAGCAAACCAATTCCAGCAGCATGTTGAAAGAATTATACACCATGATCAAGTGGGATTTATCTCATGTGTGCAAGGTGGATCAATATAAGTTGATTAATGTGTGTAATATACCACATTAACTGAATGAAGGGGGGAAAACACATGATCATCTTAATTGATGCAGAAAAAGCATATGACAAAATCCAGTATCCTTTCTTGATAAAAACACTTGACTTTCTCAACATGTTAAAGGACATATATGAAAAACTCACAGCTAATATCACACTTAATAGTGAAAGACTGAAAGCTTTCCCTCTAAGATCGAGAACAAGACAAAGATGGCCCACTTACCACCACAGTTATTCATCATTGTACAACAAGTTCTCGCCAGAGCAATTAGGCAAGAAAAAAGAAATAAAAGGAATCCAAATTGGAAAGGAAGAAGCAGAACCTTCCCTATTTGCGCATGACCTGACCCTGTAAAGACAATCCTGAAAAATACACAGCAAAGCTACTTGACCTAATAAATGAATTCAGTAGAGTAGCATATATAAGATCAACATGCAAAAATCAGTAATGTTTCTATATACTAGTAATAAACAATCTGGCGAAGAAATCAAGGAAAAAGTTCCATTTACATAGCAACTAAAAGAATCAAATATCTAGAAATAAATCTAACCAAGGATGTAAAGGACTTATACATGGAAACTATACAAAGAAAACCAAGAATTGAAAGATATTCCATGTTGGATAGCTAATTATTGTTAAGATGTCACTTCTACAGAAAGCTATTTACAGATTCAATTCAATCCCAATTAAAATTCCATCAGCCTTCTTCCAACTAAATTCCAACTAAAAAATGGGCAAATATATGAGTAGACATCTTTCCAAGGAAGATACACAAATGGCAGCAGGAAAATGCAAATCCAAACCACAATGAGATAACATTTTACACCCCCCAGAATGGCTGCTATTTTTAAAAATGGAAAATAATAAGTGTTGGACAGGATGTAGAAAAATAGGAACATTTGTTCATTGTGGAAGATAGTTTGGCGGTGCTTCAGAAAGTTAAGTATAGAATTACCATATGACTCGTCAATCCGACTTCTGGGTTTATACCCAAAAGAATTGAAAGCCAGGTCTTGAACAGTTATCTGCACACGGATGTTCATAGGGGCATTGTTCACAATTGCCAAAAGATGGAAGAAACCCAACCATCAACCAATGAATAGATAATCTAAATGTGATATATAACACAATGGAATATTATCCAGCTGTAAAAAGAAAGGAAGTTCTGAGCATCAGCAATATGATGAACCTTGAAGAAAACATTGAGTAAAATAAGCCAGACATAAAAAGATATTATGTTGTGTGATCTCACTGATATGATATAATTAGAATAAGCAATTCCATAGAGTCAGTAACTAGAATACTGATTACCAGTTACTGAGTTTGGGTTAAGAAATGTAGATTTAATGCTTAATTGGTCCAGATTTAATGCTTAATATATCCAGGGGTGATATAAAAGTTTTGGTCATGGATGGTGGTGATTATAGCACAACATTGTGAATGTAATTAACACCACTGAATTATATATTTGAATGTGGTTAAAAGGGGAAATTTTAGGTTGTATATATGTTACTAAAATAAAACCATAGTACTTTACAACACAAACAGTGAACCCTAAACTATGGGCTATAGTTAATAGTACAATTATAATAATAATCTTTCATCAATTGTTAGAAAAGTACTACACTAATGCAAGGCGTTAATAATAGGGGTTAAATGGGAACTCTGTATTTTCTGCATGATTTTTCTGTAAGCCTACAACTTCTCTGACATAGAAAATTGCATTTAAAAATTTTATTTTGGCACCCTCTGCTTGGCAGGAGAAGAAACATTTTTGAGGGCAAATTCGTGTTTCTAATATAAAATAAAAGATTTGGGTTTTTTTCTTTTAACTCCCATGACTCTGAGAATTACAGGTTTAGCTTCAGGATCTTATTTGGAAGTTTATTTGCAAATTCACAAATTCTATTATTTTTTCTCTTTTTCACCAGGAACTGTGTATTTGGGTTTAGCTGTACAGTAAGTTTTAGTCATAAGGGAGCAATCACTTTTTATTGAAAATATCTTAATTATCTGCATCTTGACACCCTTTTGATTACAAGACAAAAACCAACCAAACTAGGCTCATACTGCAAGAGAATATTTCTGGATCATGTTTCTGAAAAGTCCAGGTGGAAATTTGGCTTTGGTCACCAAAGTTCAAGTCATGTCATCAGGACCCAATTTCTTTCCACATTTATTCCTTTGCCATGGCAAGAAGGCTGTATGAAAGCTCCAAATTTACATCCTCACAGCTCCCAAATAAACACAAAAGATCATAAGTAGGCAAAGGTTTGGGAATAACTAACTGGATTGAATTTTGCTTAGCTTGGGTCACATGCTCATTCATGAACCAGTCATGTCCAGTAGATACAATTCTCTATCAGCCAGGCCTAGCTGTGCCCACTCTTTGAGCCTTACCCAAGCCACATGAGTAACAATAAGGGAGGTATGTATATTTCACCAAAGAAAATGCAAAGAATTGTTGGCAGAAGAGGAGATATTGTATAGACAAAAATAATAGATGTTCAATATAGCATTGTTTCATCAACTAACTAAACAGGATAAAGAAAAAGCAAACTCCTTCAAGGAAAAAAAAAGTGAGTGACAGGGCTTAAAGAAGTACAAATATTTTACTCCAAATATGCTCTGCTGTCTACACATAGGTGCTTATCTACCTAAAAGAGCATTAGAAAATAAAATATTTTCAACTTTTCACTGGCACAGATAATATCCTGATGTTTCCCTCCCTGATTGCTAGTAAACAAAGCATGTAAGATAGTTTTACATTTCACAATTGAAGAAAGCTAGTTAGCTAAAATGTTACAAATCATTAAATAAAACAAAAAACCTCTAGCTATTCTTCTTTACCCCATACTACAGTGTCAGAGCCATAGGGATTAAAAGTCCGAATAACTGGGTTCTCGTCACAGCTCTTAAATGATCTGTCTTGCTTAACCAGACAATATCTATGGCCCTAACTTTTCTCATCTATCAAAGGAAAGGTTCTTCTAGCTCTAAAATATTATGTTTGTGCTTCTTTGTCTTCTGTATCTTCAATTTGAAGATAAATTACATTTGGAAGAATCTGGACATTAAAAGTGGAGAGCAGTTTGGATAAAAATAAAGAATATGCATGAACTTTTTGAGGAAAAAGGAGTAGACTATTAGTGACTGAGAGGGAAGACAAAGAGAAAAATAAAAATGAAAAAAGAGAAAAGGGACCATTGTGTGTAGAGGCTTTGAATGTTGAGAAATCTGAATTTATTGTTACCTATGTGGAAAGGAGTTATGTTTTAGGAAGATAGTATATAAAATGGATACAGCAGGGATAGTAATAGGCCTAATAAAATGTAATCGTGGGTATTCCTAAAAAGTTAAACATAAAATTACCATATGACCTGGCAATTCCATTCCTTAAAATGTACCCAAAGATTTGAAAATAGAGGTACAGATACTTGTATACCAGTGTTCTCAGCAGATTATTCACAGTAATCTGGTCAAAACAACCCAAGTATCCATCAATAAATGAGTTGGATAAACAAAATGTGATATATCCATACAATGGAATACTATTCAGCCATAAAAAATGAATAAAGTTCTGCTACGTGCTATACCATGGATGTACCTTGAAAACATTATGCTGTGAAATTATCCAGATTCCACTTTTATGAAATATCCAGAATAAGCAAATTCATAGAGACAGAAAGTAGAGTAGAGGTTTCCAGGATAGAGTGCTATGGGGTATTATTGCTTAATGGGTATAGAAGTACCATTTGAGGTAAAAAAAAATTTGGTAATAGATGGTGGTGATGGTAGTACAACATTGTGAATGTAATTAATGCCACTGAATTGTATACTTAGAATGGTAACTTTTATGTTCTGTATTTGTTACTACAATAAAATGATAATTTTAAAAAGTAACATAAGACTGAAGTAAAATGGTGATAAAAGAAGTGAAAGAGAGACATTTCACCAAATAAAATATAAAATACTTGGTGACCTGGTGATTTGGGGATAAAGGAAAGGAAAGGAAAAGATGATATCAAGCCTTTGAAAATAGTATTTGAATAACATTAAATAAGCTAGGCACATAGAAGGAAAAGTTGGTTTAGAGGGTAGACAATTTTTGGAATCTTAAATTTGAAGCATTTTTAGAATATCTTCTGTTCTTTCACAATGCCTAATGCATATTTCTACAATTGTGCTTAGCACATTTTGTATGATTTAAATCTATAATGTTAAACCTCATTTGAGTCTTCTCTGCTGCCTGATGAGCAATTTTTTTTTCTCTTCTTTAGTCAGTTATCTTTCCTTCCTTCCTCAGTGGCTATTACAGCTCTTTTTTATTCTCATTGTGGCTCTTCCTCATCTTTGACACCATCTCTATGAGCTGAAATTTCTCATATTTTACAGAGGGAAAAAAAGACCATTAGATTCAAATTCCTTCAGATTCTACCCTTCATCTCTAATATTATCAGACCTTTAGTCATCTTTCTTTTCTCTTGTCTCAGAAAAAGAAATATTTTTCAATGCTAACCTATTTTTATATTCTTTTTATTCTACCTTTACTTTGCATATCTTGTTCATTCATTTCTTCCAAAGGAATCTTCAGTCTTTCCTTTACAATTAACTGTACTTTCCTCTAAGGCTAAATCAATGAACAATCTCAAGACAAACTTAACCCCTGTTCCTCTATTCCCCTACAGTTGGGAGGTAGTAACTGATAGAAAACTTCTCCCAACCCTCCCTTAGTCCCAAATCACCATCCCATCTCTCGCTTTCACTCCTTCACCACCCATCCTACTAGACAAAAAAATTCCTTGGCCTTCCTCTCTTTTTCATCACCATATGGAATTGTAGTGCCTGAAACATAGGAGGTGATGAATGAAGATGTAATGAATTGACTTCTCAACCTATTTCAATTCCCATAAAAGTCCCATTATGAAGGTTACTAATGACCTATTTACCAAACAAATAATAATGACTTATTTTTTTTGTCCTCATTTACCCAACCTCTGAAATATTTAACTCCTTGGGTTTATATTAAATGTACATTAATTTCTTTTCTTTTCTTCATTTTAATAATGTTTCATTGTTTCCATATTTTTAATTAAAGTATTCCTTTTTATTATTTATTTGTAGGTATGTCACAGAGAGGTTGAAAGACTTGAGCCTGACAGGGCATTTCCTTGCAAAGCTACACCCACTCCCTGCTTCTGGGAAGTCTGACTTGCTTGAATTTTTACAATATATTTTCTCCTAATTTTTCTCCAAATTATCTACCCTTTCTCATTTTGTAATGATCTCTGATTCCATTCTTAGGCCTCTTTTTTTTTTTTTCCTTCATTTTAATGTTTTCACATGGCTTCCCTAAATCTAGTTTAAATTCTAGATCAAGTGTTATGCCCAGCACAAAGTAAGTACTCAGTAAATATTTGTTGAATTGAATAGAAATTTATTAAATGAAGCTGTATCTCTAGTCCTGATCTCTAATAAGGTCCAGATCTATATTTCTAAATGTCTGTGGATCATATCTACCACAGTGTCTTAACAGTGCTTTCAAATTCAACATATCAGACATTTCCCCAAACCTGCCCTCCATTCTGAATTCCCTATATAAATTAGTAGCATCATCACTCACCCAGTCACCAAGTTGGAAACCTAGGAATTGTCCTTAATTTCTTTCATCCCTTGTCCGCCACACCCAGTTCATCACCAAGCCTGCCGAGTCCATTTATGAAATGTCTCTCAAATACTCTTAACCTGATTATCACTGCATAGACCACTTTGTCATCGTCTCTTGCCTGAACTTTCTGCAATAACCTCTAACTTGTGTTCATGTTCCATGATGCTTCTAGAGTTATCTTTCTAACACACAAATTTGAACATGCTCTCTAACACCTGTGACTCCCTATTTCCTACAGCATAAATGCATTCACATTCTGACTATAGCTTCATTATTTACCACAACCCCCGTAAGTCCCACACTGCAGCAGCTAAATCACATGAGCTGTGTACGTCACATTTCCTTTCTTTCCTTTTTTTGGTGGTGATCCCTCTCTGTCTTTTATATCTTTCACACTAGGCTGTCAGATCCCCCTGGTAACTTTAAAGAGTGCAGATTCAGTAAGTACTAGGGGTAGGAACCAAATTCTGGTTTTAAATGAGGACTTGGAAGAATATGAAGTAGAAAGAGTATGGGTTAGCCAAAATTAAGGAACTTGATAGGGCAAAATAGAAAGAAACTGAACAGCTAGGTGAGATAATACAGTTTTAAAACTATTTTTAAGTGTTTATTTAACTGTTTGAAGGACCCTTGAAGAGAGAAAATTTTAAATATAAAAGAAGCAAGGGGGGCGGGCAGATGTGGCTCAAATGGTTTGGCATCCATCTGCCATATGGAGGGACCTGGGTTCGATCCCTGGGACCTCCCGGTAAAATTAAAAATATATATATAGAAGGCGCATGGGCTGCCAGGCTCTGTGTGCCCGTGAGTTGCCAGGCCCCGGGAGCCATGCAGCAAGATGATGACGTAACAGGAGAGACAAGACGAGATGCTCCAAAAGCTCCAAAAACCAGGAACTGAGGTGGCGCAGGTGGTAGGACACTTCTCTCCTACATCGGAGGTCTCCAGGATCGAATCCTGGTGAAGACTGGAGGACGAGGATGAGAAGAGATGGCAGGAAACAGACACAGAGAATTGCCCAGCGAATGGACACAAAACAGCAAATGGGGAAGGGGGAGTTTAAAATGGATAAAGTAAATAAATAAATCTTTAAAAATAAAAAAAAAGAAGCAAGGACTTGAGAGTAGGATGGTCAAGAGAGGCTAGCTGTGTAAACAAACTGAAATCTTGTGGGTTTTTTTCCTCCCTGGGGTAAATGGATAAAAATATAAATCTATAAACAATGAACTAAAGATGAAGGCATAGTAACAAGAACTTGATGGCTTTCATCTATGACAGGAGGGCAAGGTATCTACTGGGATCATGGAATCACTATAAGAGCCAGCTCACAAGAATCAACTGTTAAATATTTAGGAATTTTGTGAAGTTGTTGTTGAACTATTGATAGTTCGAAATCTGTTAAACTATTGATGGTTTGAAATCTGCCATGATGGGAATATTTATACCAAAGAAATCAGCAAGTACTACAGATTGGGGCATTTCCCCCCCAAAGTTTACCTAGTTTACCAACACACCACTAGAATGCCTCAGGGTTTCCATAAAGTCTGAGACAAAATGCTTCCAAATATTAGTTAAGCCTAGGTTGAAGTTAGAGAACATTATTGTATTTTGGAACTTGTCAATCTTGTTTTGTGTTTCCCCTCGGGAAATCTCTGCTGTTAAGCAGAAAACATGACTAGGGGATGATCCAAGAGATGGAAATTTTTCAAGTAGGCTTTATGATAAGGAATCTTGAGATATTGGAGAGAAAAATAATAGATACTAGCAGAGGTATGGGGAAGGGGCAGAGGCAACTTAACTAGTAGGAAGCCAACAGGGAACTAATGAACTAAAGGAAGCATAGAGGAATTGTGATGGAAGAAGATTCTGGTTGGAATCTAATTTTTGTGAGTGTCATCAGGAATAAAAAGATATCAGGCAAGGGAATTGTTCAGAAGAAAAGGAGATGGTAAATAAAGATCACTGAATTAAAGAATCTAGGATGTGATCATGCTCATAAATGGAAGAGAGGGAAATGTAAAATAAAGGAAGACAATGAAATGTAAATTCCAAAGATCTAAAAGGTGGTCAGATTGTTTCTTGAAGTTGCTTAAGAGTCATGGTGTGTAACAGAGGCAGAGCCAGGTGCTAAAGTCATAGGGAAATGAAAATTGGTCCTAGGAGCAATAGATAAGTTAGTGATTTGAGAGGGCAGATGCACATGTTTCAAATGGTGAGAATCAGAGCATGGATGATAGATCATGAATGAAAGGGGCCCGAGAGAGGAAGGGTGTGTTCACTCACCTAGTCCAATAAATAGAGAGCTCAGTACTCATAGTGGAAGTAATCTCATCTCGAATGATTCTGGGCTCTCTAATAGTGGCCATCTGCCATGCTGAGTTATCCACAGGCACACTAAACAGGAGGTTCAGGGACATGTGGGCTGTGTTCAAGGCAGAGCAAGGGCATCAAACAATGGGGAGGAAAACTGTTCAAATGATTTTAATATTAAACATTCTCAAAAAAGCACCAAAGTATTATTCATCAAAGAGAAATCATAAGTTTGTTGGACTTCCTTATACTTGGTGATTTCATATTATTTTTATGTTTAATTATATGGCACTTATGGGGTAGAGGGAGGATTTACAGTATAGGCATTATAATCTTTTCACTATTCTAAAGGTCCTTCTCTTGCCCTGCATGTCTGACTCCAAATAAACAAAAATTTATTGGCTCTTTTTCAGAAGACAAAAATATCTTTTCTAGCTATGGAGTGTAGTCAAGCAAGTGAACTTGTGTAAAAAAGAAAATATTTGAATTTAACTTTCCTTATTAATATCCACACTCAAAGGCTGACTTTTAAATATATGTTTTCCACTTTTTGAAATAATTTCTGAAATTATCATATCAACGTGATATTTCTGCCTTCTAATGTCTAGAAAACAGCTTGGTTAAGAGATTGATATGAAGATAGAGTGGGGGATTTGTTACCCGTATATGATTCCTGCAAATCAGTAGACGTGGGGAATCATATTATCAAACTCTTTTTCAGTTAAAATATTATTTTCTAGTAGCTAATGAGAAAAGGAAGAGGGAAAGGTGAATTCTATATATCAAGGATCAGCCTCTTCTGCATGAATGTAGTAGCCTGAAACCTGTCTTTAAAGAAAATGAGGCTTCCCAGAATGCAGACAGCCTAGAGGTTTTATCTGCAAAAGCTAATAATGTGAAAACTTCTAGTTTCTGGTTTTTAGCAGCACAAACATGTATCTTTCTAATTACAGAATAAGTGTCATTGGTATCAAGCAGTGAGTACAATTGCCCTGAAACCAATATAATTTGAAGCTGTAATTCTGTCTGAATTCTTCTTGTATAAAATGCCCTTTTTTTTTTGGTAAATCTAACATAATAAGTTATTCAGTTTTCTAGCACTCAAACAAATTTAAATGTGCTTTTTTCTTTACCATCCTTTTTGATACATTTTAAAACTTAATAAAAGTCATGAAATAAATTCATTTTAAGTCAGGCTCCGTACTGCCATACAAATAAATATATATATAAATTTTGTTTGTTCTAGATACCATACTCCTCAGCATCTCCTGGGAATTATGTAGTAAGTACATTTGGGTTTGTTCGCTCATAACAATTGATGTTACGTTTTATCTGGGAAATGAAATAGTTGTCCAGATGTTAAGAAGAGCCGCTGTGTATTGGCCAAGAAGTGAACATCTGATCATTATTGAGTTGTTTCGTCTGCATACATATGTTGATGTTCATTACTGAAACAGTTATCAATCTGGCCAGAATTTCCCTGAGTATTTTGTTTTACTTCAACATATGTTTCTGTAACCAGTATTATACACACTGTCCAATCATGAAGAGAGCCATACCCATTGTACAATGATATGCTTGAATTTGCAGTTCCTTTGGAGAATAGCTACACCACTATCCCCTCTCACTCCCACACCACTCCTACCCAAAGAAGGCATTGGGAAAAATATCTCCCAATCACAAAGTGAATCATATAGCAGAATGATGCCTAGTAATTTCAGGGAAACTTTTAGTTTTTTGTCATTCTTAGAAATTCAAAGCACTTATTTTCTTATTATTTAGTACATGTCAAAGGTTTTCCAATGATTTGTATAGACCTGAAGTCAATTTAGCAGGTTTTGCTTCATCTCTTGAACTTACAAATGGCTTTTAACCATCATCACATTATAATCCTTGCTACATCTCAAGACCCCACCATGGAGGATAATCTGTTGTAATATTTAGGGGGAAATGCCTAACAGAGAAGCAAGGTTAAAATGGTAAAAGGGGAAATCTTTCCTAAAGAAATTTTCGGAGGATTGTGGCTAACTAGAGTGGGAACAAGTGAGTACTTAAGAAGATCAATGATTGTTTACTCTCTATGGAAAAAGTGTTTTAAAACCATAGTGAAAAGCACACACTCTTTTAGACCTGTGAACTTAGTGCTCAATATTCAATAAAGAAGTCTAACCTTTTTCACATTTTCTATGAAACAAAAACAAGAATAAGAAATTTGGATAGGGAAGCGGCTGTGGCTCAATCAGTAGGGCTCCCGTTTACCATATGGGAGGCCCCAGGTTCGGTTCCTGGGGCCTCCTGGTGAAGGCAAGCCCGCCCGCACGGCGTGGTTAGCTGACCCAGAGAGCACAAGCAGCAAGGGGGGGATAAATGAATAAATAAATAAAATCTTAAAAAAAAAAAAAAGAAATTTGGATAAAACCTACTTTTTAAGTCACTTAATAAAACTGATATATAGTTCTGCAAAATTATAGACTTTTATTTAAAAGGAAATTTAAGTTGTTTCTTAAGTAGCAGATATTTAAAATATTTGGTAAGCTGTGTCTATACAGTCAGAATAAACAAAAATGTGGCCACTTAACTTCATCACAGTATATATAGCTTCTGAATAGCTTAGAGTCTAAACCCTATTGCTTGAATTATCTGTTTTGGTTATCTGAAATAATTGAATTAACTTTAGAATTATCTAATCTCCATTTCAGTTTGATTGTGTAGCTGCAGCCTTAGTAACCCACAGTATTAGCCAATATTACACCAGAAGCTTTGCAATCGGTGTGATTGTCCAAAGGAAGAAATAGGATCAACATAGTTTCAAACATTTGAATCTCTAATAAAATATCTTTTGGTTTTTACTTTCTGGTACAAAATGTAAGAAAATTGCAATAAACTATATCATAGACACACATGAATTATTTCTATTTTATGGATTTGTAAAGGCCCTATTAAATGGTTTCTCCTTACCCTCATTATATCCGATGTGATTAAGTCATGAATAATGAATCAGTGTTAAAGGCTTGTTTTTGGAAACTTGTCAAAATAATTTTAACATGTTTAAGCTAAATTATGTTTTGCATATTATTGAAGTAATTGTGCATGCAAAGAAAATAAATATTTCCTTTGCTATTTTCAAATTGGATTATTATAGAGATAAGTCTGACTTTTCTTCTGTTTTTTTCTTATGTTGTTGAATGAAATGACTTATTTTTACTGAAATTTTGTATAATTATGTAGGGTCCTCCAGGAGGTGGAGGGCCACCAGGAACACCCATCATGCCTAGCCCAGCAGGTATTGTAATCCAACTAGCCACATGGGCATTTGATTTTTAGAATAGAATCACAAAATATAGATACTGCTTTTAGAAGAAGGTTAGCTCATGATAACTCATCACTAGCTCATTATGATTACCAGAAGTATATTAGAGATAGCAAGTAGGAAGAAATAGTGCTCTTTAATAACTATTGCCTAATTACTTTAACATTTAGAAAATTCTTGTTATCTGGGTAACAGACTTAATCAGGATGAAACCTGTGTTGATCTGTATGAGTTGCCCACTAATTGATCTGACTAAAAGATTCCTTGAGACTGAGAAAAAGAATCAATATATCCAAATCTCACAAATTAGAAAAATTCTACATAAATGAAACATGAAATACATGAAACCATTAGGTTAAAAACAGTAAAATCAGACCCATTACATCTGTCTTCTTACTAAGATGAATATATATGTGCTTACGGATTATTTTTCGTACATGTCTATAGGTATTTATTAGTTAACTAATCAATCCACTAGGTAGTGGGAAAAGCTTTTTTATAATCTACTAAACTACTAAAATATACTTCTATATTTCCTTAACTATTTTATATAATATTTTTAAAAGCTTGATCTTTTCTTTAGTAAACTCTAATGCAGACTATTAAATGTGTTATGTCTTGGACACTCTAATGGTTGGAGTTTAAATTATTATAACCCTCCAACAAATGCCCTGGCAACATGTATCCAGAGCCATGAAAATATTCAGATCCTTTGACACTACAATCCTACTAATAGAAATGATCAAAAATACAATCCAAGATTTGAATAGATGCAAGCTCATTTGTTATATAGTTAACGGTGAGATAATAGACACAACCTTCACATCTAATCCAATTATAGTGCATTTATTAAGTAGATTATTTATGGAATATGGTGGAATATAATGTAGCCATTAAAATTATTTTCAAAGAATGTGTAATGACATGGAGAAATAAATGCTCACAATTCAATACAATATGATCACAATTTCAAAACTGTGTATAACACAGAAATCTGGGAATTAGAAAACAAAGAAATAGGCTAAAACAGTATCAGTAGTTATTTCTGGGTGGTGAAGTAGATGAGAAATTTTTATTTTATTCTTTTTACTTTGTTAAATTTAAAATATCTCACACAGTACATATTATTTTTATAATTAGAAAAAAGATTTTAATTATGTTTCACTGTTAAATTCCTGTCTTAACTAGTTTGTTAAAATCTAAAATAAAGAAGTTTGAAATGAAGTATGAATTATACCAATAAATAAAATGTTTTATTTTTAAAAGCATAAATTTCATAATTAAAACAAAATTTTACTTTGTTTCATTAACTCCTTGCAATATATCCATAAATATTTCGTGGGTTTCAGTCCTCAAAACATCTTCATTGGAACTAAAAAAGAATTCATGGAAGATAGAACTATGAGAATTGATCATCATGCCCATATTTGCTTTCTTATATGACCTCTGTGAAGTAAATGTTTAATTTATGAAGTTAGCACATGATTAATAAATGCTTCACTACAAAACTAAAACCAAAATTTTAGAGTAACACTAAATATTGCAGGTAATAACTAGTCTGAGCATTTCTTCCTTTCAAGCCTGGAACTGCCACCAGTATGTTTTCCAAGACATTTTGCATGTTCTTATGTACTAATCCTTTATAACATTCATTCCCCTAATTATTATGCAACAGCCTTCCCAGGATAGATGCCAGAGGTCCACTTTATTGTAAAATTTTTCTATAAAAGATGGAAAATCAGGAATTTCCAAGAAAATTTCTCTTCAAATACCAACCTTATTCCCCTCAATGTTTTTTTCAGATGAAATTTTATTCTTGGTTGGTCTTAAAGATGATAAATTTCTTTTTTCTTTCTTCATAATTAAAATATACAGCCCAGGGGATGGATGTGGCTCAAATGGTTGCGTGTCCGCCTCCCATATGGAGGGACCTGGGTTCAATCCCTGGGACCTCCCATTTAAAAAAAAAAAAAAAAATACAACCCATTTTCCTTTCACCAAGAGTAGGGCTAATAAAATTGAAAATCCATCTGAAGGCTTTCCATGTTTAAAAAGCAATCCAGTCTTTTCTGAAAGATAACTTTAATGGGAGATCAATGAACCCATTAGTTTAATCTAAGTTAGCAGATATGTATTAAATGTCATACACAAGGTTAGTTAAGACATGGTCCCTTTCCTTCTCTCAGTGGTTTATTATAACCTAGTTAGAAGCATGAAAGAAAGAATAAGTCAAATAAAATATTAACTTTTAAAAATATTTCATCTTGTTTAAAAATATATTAATTACTAACAGATAGGTGTCGAAAGAATATGAGACTATATGTGAGATGGGTATTTCAACTTTTTCATCATTATGACATATTAATGTAAAAGTAAAAATTAATGTTTAGATTTACAGATCACTATTTCCAAACAACTGGTAAATGACATCTAACTTACTCTGTAAGTGGTGCATACTAAAATATAATAAACTTATTAATGTCTAATACATAACCATATAAGAAAAGGAAAAATAATTTCCCATTTCTTACTCTATGGTTACTGCTCTGAGAAAGCAAATGATTTTTTGCCTTCTGCCTTGAATCAGAAGATTTTGAAACACATTTATTTCAAAATAGAGAAGCCTACTACATTATGTTTAACAAAACTGTGTAACTGTGAAAAAATAGAAACCTATATTTCAAAGTTTATATTTCTTCAATGTAAAACATTCAGCCTTCTACTGTAGGTTTTACATTATAAAAACACCTGTATACTCAGAGAATTAACTAATAGACATGAAATGCTAATTATTAAAATACTATAAAATGTTACATATATTTATATACATATACTCTACAGTTATTTTATTATAATAAATCAAGAATTAGATGAGTGACACATGTATATTTTAAATCAAATGTGCTGGAAGAAGCTGACTTTTACCTCAAGCAAGGGAACTTTTCATCTAATTGTATAATCTTATTCTATTTTCTTTCTTTTGGAATTAAGCCAGGATAGTCTACCAGCTTTTATTAATTACTAATTACTAGCTAAATAGGCTGCTTTTTAATTGGTATATAAGAAGCCTAAGAAATTAAGAGAAATCCAAAGCTACTAAATCTGAATTTTTTAAAATTTGTGTTATATGTGTATATATAATTGCTTAAGTAGAGAATTCACATAGATTCTGTGTTTTGGTTTTTTTTGAAAAAGAAAACTTCACTGTAACTTTCTAGATTTTTAAAGTAATGTTCCTTTTGACTTGAATTATTCAAGTAATTATTTCTTTTATCATAAACCTAATTTACAACCTCAGAATGATAATATTGGAGTAGAAAATGACTGCTAGGTATTTGTTTCTAAGCACTATTAATGACCACTTCAAGTGCTATAGCTATTAATATGAATATATGTCTGTATTTTCTTTATTACTTTGTGATGAATTGGGTGTAGTTTATAAAGAAAGGTATTGATTAAATAATAACTTATTTCAGATTCAACCAACTCTGGAGACAACATGTATACTTTAATGAATGCAGTACCTCCTGGACCTAACAGACCTAATGTAAATATGAGGTTTTTTTTATTTTAATTTTTAGAATATATTTGAAGATTTTCAAATCTAAGTAAATTCCATTCTCTAGACATTGTTTAATCTTTATATTTTACTAGGTAGGATCTTATTGGATATTTAAAAATTAAATTCTCTCTATGCTGTAGGTTGAAAAAACATAATACACAACATATATAGTAGAAGATTTTATATCAATAGAATTGACATGTAAATCTGAGCCTAATCAATTATCAAATGTTGGTGCCTGGTCTTATTTTACCAAAGAATACTCAATGGTTAATACTGACTATTTGAAAATGACAAGTAATATATAATCATTTATGTTAAACTCATTTTTTAGCATCACTAAATGTCTTCAATGTATTTATTTTTTATCCCAGTAAGATTGAGAATAAATTATGAAGTTGGATAAGCTTGGGGAGTGTTTTTTTTTGGGGGGATTAGGAAATCTGGAATTTAAATATAGAATTGAGACAGTTTTACAGCAACAGTTTGGGTGTTCTTAATAAATAATATGATCGTGATTTTTTCATGAAAGCTTATAGTGAAATAAGATTTTATCTGTGATATAATATCTATATGTCAACAAAAATATTAACAATAGCTTATGATTAATACACAAACACATGCATCTGGGTAGCTCAAATTAAAGGAAAAAATAGAAAACATGTATAGAATTGCCATAGTATACCAAAAATCAGGAATGAAATAATTATTACAATTTGGCTTCCTAACAGTGAAAACAACAAAGGGAAACCTTATATCTGTGTTTTGTCCAGTATAGTACCCAATAACCACATGACTATACAGTAGTTGAAATATGGCTAATTCAACTGAAATGTGCTATAAGTATAAAATACAAGCTGGATTTTGAAGACAGTATGAAAAAAATAATGTAAAATATCTCATTAAATTTTTAATATTTTTATAAAATTGTGATATTTCAAATTGAAATGATAAGTCTGATATATTTGGTAAATATATTATAAAAATTAATTTCAATTTCTTTTTACTTTTTAAACATGGCTACTGGAAAATCTAAATTTATTTATATAGCTCACATTTGTGGCCTACCTGTTATTTCTGTTGAACAGCACTGCCTTCAGTTATCTCCATTCTCCTTATATGATCAAATAATTGTTTTTCAGGAAAAAGAAACAATATCCTGTCACAAATGTCTATAGGCATTTTCACAGAAATCTAAACACTAAAAATAATGAATATTTTCTTTACAAATGGTGCAAAAGATATAGAAAAACTCTTTATACTATAATTTGCTACCTTAAAACTTGATTAATATTTGGAAGGGAGAAAACCAAGATCATTTGGTATTGAAGTCATTTTTGTAACAGTGGGGGGGTACGGCACAGATAAGGGGCCAAATCAAGTAAGTTCACAGACTATTGAGCTTACTGGCACCAATTTGTTAGCCCAGATCTAAACTATTCTTTTGAGAAAAAGCTTAAAACACAACAGTAAATCCAAAGTTAATTTCTTTGACCTATCATTGAGGTGTGAGGTGCATATATTCCAAATTGTTTACTGAAAATCAAAACATGTGCATTTGGATACTCAGCTTTAGGCAGCAAAATTGGCTGGCATTCTCTTGAGAAAATTCATAAGCACGTGATTTCTATGCTTATAGTGGTAGGATGCTATATTATTTCACATAGAGGTGGTGATATGCAAGGCTGTCTGCTGAGGGCTATTTTTGTTTTCCAAAAGCCTGTATGATTGGTAACCACTACCCCATGTACGTATACACACACCACATTCTACATTCTGTACCATAGAACATGGAAGAGATGACTATGGCATGGAAATTTTCAAGAGCAAATGTTTTCAGTGGGCAATCTTAACTGTACAAGTGAGGAAACTGTAGATAACTTTGTCTTCACATTAGGCTTTGGGTTTCCTCCTAAGTATTCCAGGGAGATGTGGGGAAGATTAATGCAGGCAGGCCATGGGCTGTCCACCTTCAGTTCTACCACAACACATCTGTTCACATCTGTTTTTACTGGCCTTCTATTGTAAGAGTCCATTTGGGAGGAAAAAATAAGAAGAATTCTACTCCTTTCAAAAACTTTATAATGTAACTGCTGTAGAATGTCCAACTGTCATTGAACTCACTTAGTTGAGACTGCAAAGAAGGATTAGCTATATTCTGCTATCCCCTTATATTTAAACTGTAAGATGAAATGGTTTATTATATTCTTTTGAACAGAGATAGTCTGTTAAGAATAATGTTAATATTGACATAAAGATGTTGAATAGTTATTAATAAGCCAGCACTTTTACCTGCTTCTTAAAAAACCCCTCTGTTTCTAATAGTAAAATTTGCCCGTAGCATAGAATGGAATACTTATCTTCTCATTTGCACTAGAGAGTATAGTCTTTCTAGTCAATGATATCTGAAGAAAATTTTGGATTTGATAGGATTAGCCTGAAGGTCTAGAATGTAGAGAAGATGGAAGAGAAAGAGGTGAAGATTCAGTTAGTGAATCTGCAAGGCAGAAAAAAAAACTTGGAAAAAAATCTCCATAAATTGAAAGTGAAAATAAGTTCTGGAAGTGTCTTACAGTGTTAAAAATAGATACTGCAACATTGAGGTAAGCAATTGTTTTCAATGTGATCACAGTCATTTTCTTCATTTTTTAAATAGTTTCCAATGGGCCCTGGGTCAGATGGTCCCATGGGTGGATTAGGAGGAATGGAGTCACATCACATGAATGGCTCTTTAGGTAAGGATATTAAACTTGATGTTTAGCAATAAATTCCAAACAAAAACCTTAATTGTACATAGTGGATATTATGGTTTGCAAAGTTCTCCCGTATATAGCACCTCATTTTGAAGTGCTTCAACTTTTATCTCACATTGATAGTTTCATCTGGAGTATATTGGTTGTGATGACTGGAGATCATTCAAAAATTAGAAATGTGAAAATTGCTCTTAAATAGCTCGTCTTCACAGGTGTTTACTTTATCAAAATCTGTGACTATCAGTATTTTATGATAGAAGGAGGCATTCCTGCTTTGGGCATATATCATTACTACCTTACCTGGAGGACTGCAGTCTCCTCCCAACTGGTTTCTTTATCTCTAGAGATCCATGGACACAATGTTAGAAGAACTGTAGTTCTCTGCGAGAATTTCTCGATTTTGTTATCCATTTTTAATATTTGTCTCTTTTTAAAATAAAATTGGGAATTATATTTTAGATAATCTGAATGATTCCCTTACGAGAGAGCACTGCCCACTTTGTGTTAATGATTAAACTGATTTTAAGTAGTGTGATTTTAATGGTTGAAAACATACTTTATAAAGTATGCCTTCATACTAAATGAAGGCATATCTCTGCAAAGTGGACAGAAAGTGTCAAAATAGTGAAGCATAGAGGCAAGCAGTACAGAACTGACAAGGTCACATAGCACACTATGTGTATAGACAGGTCAAATGAAAAAACAAAGCAAAAAGATATTTATTTTATATTTATATATATAAATAATATTATAGTAAACTAATTTAAAGCTGACAATGGAGGTAGGAGTTTGTGATGATTTTTTTTTCTTTTGAATAATTCATACTTTACTTGAATTGGAGAAACCATGTCCTTGAGTAACTTACGTTACACCAGATTTCATTCCCCCACCCCAAGGTCAAAAACTACCTCTTTCTGTTCCTGGAAAGCGGTGTATCAATAAACCAAGAAATTATTTGCAATACATTAATAGACTTCCATGCCTTAAAGAATCCATACTTATTTTGCCTAGCTTTCAAAGTCTTGATCTGCACTGTCCAATTAGTAGCCACTAGCCATGTGTAACTATTTAATTTTAACTAATTTAAAATTCAGTGTTTTGGTTGCACTTAGCCACATTTCAAATGCAAAATAGCTACATATAGCTAATGGCCACCATAATGTACAGTACACAGAGACATTTCCATCATCACAGAAAATTTTATTAGCTCAGGTCTAAAATTTTATTTCCAATTTATTGCAAAGCAATTCACTTTCCTATATTATTAATTTTTAAGTTATTCACAAAACATGACATTTGGTCATAGTCAAAAGATTTCATACTTTTATGATTCACTAGAATAGAATTTACATTAGAGCAAGGGTTCTTAACCTTTTTTGTTCCACAGACCCCTTTGCCAGTCAGATGAAAACCACAGACCCCTTATGAAGTCCACACCAAACTGTGTATTATTTAATAAATATATCATGCCTGCACCAACACGTCCCCACAAGAATAATGTTTTTTGAATTTCAATTCAAGCTCACAGACCCCTAGTTAAGAACCCCTGAATTAGAGTGGCACATGTGCTTAGCATATGGCTCATTACTTTCTATAATAAACATTATTTCATATATACATATATATACAAACACACATTCTATACCTAAATTTATTATGCCTGTTTATTTACAAATTAAGTTAATAATCTCTAACTTTATTTGTGACTGCTGACTGAATATTGTACTACTAAAATATATTAATATTTTTATGCCAGTAAAATTAATTATTAGGATAAAACAGTTTAAAATAAAGCTAACATTGTGGTAAAGATCTGATTATTGTTCTTTGTTACCTAGTATATGATTCCATTTCCTACATAAGAAAAGAAATTGCTATTGATTACTCATTTCTCCCAACAAGCAAAATGAAAACACAATATTGTATTTTGAACTCATTTTTAGGTTCTATGGATTACCATGAATATTGATTGGTGTCAACTATTTACTATTACTAAGAATAATTATATATATTGTACATACATTTTATCATTTTGGATTGAGTACAATATATAAATGATCTCTCTAATATTTTACTTTCAGGAATCTATATGATTATGTTTATTTTCTTCATTCTGCAATTCTCAAATAGAAAAGAAAAAAAAAGGTTGACAACTTAAGGTAGAACTCTTCCTTGTATTTACCATCAGGTGGTACTTACTGAGCACATAGTACAAGAGAAAACGAATTTTTTATATTCAAAAACTCAAGAGATATACGTGGGAAAATACATACAACATACTACATTTATTTAAATTAAAGTATCATTAAGTTATCAATGAAATCACTTGCTAAAGGCTTTGTTTTCATATTTTGTTTCAGGTTCAGGAGATATGGACAGTATTTCCAAAGTGAGTACTATATGTTCTCTATATTGTTTGTTATCAGTATTTTATTCCACATGGAATTCTCTTGAAGGTCGCAGAGTAACCTTAAGAATTTTGTTCCTGAACAAGAGTTTGAAAGTAGAAAGCCAGATATAATTAAGTGGAATTTAGAAATATTAATGTATAGAATATATGGGAAAGTATAAAAATGAGTCTTTTAAGATTGTTCCTAAACATGATAAGGTTCATTTACAGGAGTACTATATGAAATAAATTGATATCCAAGTCATAATCAATCTAATCACACCAAGCAAAGTGACATAGGTTAGATAATCTGTTGAAAACATAAGGAACCCTAGAGCAACATAAACAGAGGCAAATTTGAAGAAATGGCTTGGATATGTCATAAAGACATTTCATTTATACATCTCATTAGGCTTCCAAACCTTTATTATGTAATACTGTTTTCCTTAATCATGCTGATTCCCCAAAACGGAGTAAAAAAGTAAGTAGAGAAAAGTTATTTTAAAGCAAACAGAAAGTGAGCCTTCTAATAGTATGTATCTCTGTTTTTCCTCCCTCAGTAGTTTAGATCTATTATAAATCCTTTGCTTAAATGCCTTATCATTTTTTAAAGAAGAGTACCTAAATACTTTTTAGGTCATGAATTTCAATTAATTCTGTGCAGGTCAAAAATATATTTAGAATGGCTGATAAGAACTAATTATTAACTACCATTACAGTGACTCTTAGAAGTCAGCATTATAGTGATAAATACAGAAATTCGGTAGAAGATGGCTTCATTTTTAATTGTTTCTAATTCATATTCATGTGTAGTAATGTAAAATTCCTGATGCCAAGGAAAATAAAATAAGATAAATGAGAAAATAAATAGGATGTACAAAACATTTTAAATTAAGACTTCATGCTGAAAAAAAAAAAAGTTATTGGCATTCAGACATTATACCTGCACTGCTTGGCCTAACAAGTGCTACACACACTTTGGATGTCTGTATTTAGAAACAGTAATTATTTATAATGGTCACTAACTTACCTGTGTGAGTGTTAGGTAACCTTTCAAGAAGTCTGTTTGCAAAATGAGATTCCCTGTATAATTCCATTAAAGCCTTCTCTCTGTGAAGCACTTTTGAAAGTCAGATGAGCATGATTGTATGGTGATTGTAACAATTTACATTGTGTGTATTTTAACACAGTGAAAAAATATTAACAATGCAATGTTACTTTCAAATTCTAACTATTTTTAAACCAACACTTTGAGTCAGGAATCAGACTCAAAGCTTAGTGAAGTCCACTAAGCTTTTAAAATTGTAAATCAAGAAATGACATATGAAAGTACTGCTGCAGAAAATGAGAGCATCCCAACAGAGTCCAAGAGATTGTATTAGCTGAATTGTGCTTTGTGGTCACCAGTAAAATTCTAACATATTTAAGATGCATAGTCTATTATCTAGAGACAATACTTCATAACTCAAGGGTGGATTATCTACATTGCTTTTGGCCATATTTCTAAAAATATCCACTAACAACCCGTAACCTTGTATATTAGATATAAACAGAATTTTATATGTGAAAGTACTTTGTAATTTCACTGTAGAAATTTAAAATAAAGTCATAATGATGAATTAAATGTCATCTTCTAGTCTGCCCTCATATCAGACTATTGCTATTCCTTTGGTGCTTGTTTTTCCATTCTTATTCTTGGATACGAGGTTTTTCCACTACACTGTGCCCACTGCTGATAGCATTCTCCCACTTGATGATATACTGGTTATTCTCTAAGCATTAATTGACCACCCATTGTGCACTTTTGTGCACTATGGGAGATATAAAAGACTTTTTAAAATACAAACATAATCACTGTCCCCAGGTACTTCGCGCTTAGGTAAGAAGAGTTCTCTCATTCAGTAAACATTAATGGGCCAAGGGATTACTCTGGGCTCTCAGAATCCAAAGATGAACAAGATAAGGTCTCTGCCCTCAAGAAGTTCAGTGTAACTAAGGAGATCAAACAAATACAATAAGGAAAAACTTACAAAGTTCAAATGAATTTAAATTAACAAAAGAATTATCCCTAGTAATAAATATCCCACTTGGCAAAGTACTAGAAATGGCTAGTTGCATCTGCATTCAGATGAGCTCCTAGGCAGCTCATTTCTGCACTGCCCTCTCACTTGGTCACTCCAAGTTCATTGGTTTCAAACTCTAAACAGGCTGGGACCTGGGTGATGGTACCACTAATGCCTGTCCCATTTCCACTACACTATAGGCACTGTCTTATCATCAACATCATGTACACTAAAGAGCACTCCCCCACAAATTGTTTTTCTCCCTGCCATTCACAACCTAATGTTTCAGTCTTTTACTCCCAAGTATGCACATAGTTACTAACTACACTTTTACCAACCTTCCTCTTTTCTCATATGTTCAGCTATCTCAAGAAACTCTCTCCGTTTTCTATATTTTCCTGAACTTCTTCCTTGCCCTCCTATTCTTTTTGCAGTCATTCTTTCTGTGAATCAAAAGCAAGCTATGGGAAACGGATGTAGCTCAGTGGTTGAGCTTCTGCTTCCCATGTATGAGATCCTGAGTTTTTCCTCCTGAAAAAAAAAAAAAAAGACAAGTTTGATCATTACTGCTAAGCAATTATGTTTAAAATCTAGGTCTCCAGCTACATAGTCCCAATTCTCCATTTTAATCTGACTTCATACTTGATTTTTAAATATTGTTGGTTAATACTACTTCAACTCTTTTCTACTTTTTATTTTAAATACACTATGATTTATCCATTTTATTTGTGAGAGAAATAGTACTAAATTGAGAGCATGTCTTTTGTAGGGGACATGATTCAATCCCCAACATAATTATAGAGCCAGAATTTCTTTAGTTTCTGCTTTTTTAATAATAGTTGCAAAGGTATGAAATACTTTCTGAACATGGGTAGAAGAAGGGACAATAATTAACTTTAAGAGAGAATATGGATGAATACTTGCAAGGTAAAATCAGAAAACTAGATGAAATTGTATGCATTCTTATAACATATGTCATTATAGCTTAAATAAGGAAAAGTATTCCAAATTTAAAATGTAATAAAAATCCCTTAAAGGTGGGCTCAATTTAATCCTAACTGTACTTTTTCAAGCTAATTCTTAGAGTATAAGTAGGGTTTAAAGATTACATCAACTAAAATAAGAAATGCAGCCAAAGGGCCTATTGTAGCTAAGAGAAATCTTTACTCATATTCATCTGTTCTCCCTACTCCCTAAATATGTATGCAAGCAACTGAAATGCCTTTTGACCAACCGTAGCCCTTCCTGAGCATTACATTCTTGTCTTGATGATGAAGAAACCTACTGTAAATGTAGCTGTAGTTAAGTGTAACACATACCCATTTCTTTGAACCCTCGTAACATTTTCTGGGCTGACTTTTGCTGCTATGGGCTTGGCTGTTCCTCAGATACGGTTATTGAACATGCTCGTTAGTCTTTTATTCTCATCTTGTCACTCAATGACCATGAACTGCAACAATTTCTCTTAAGACTCCCCACTAAGGAGCTTTTGTTTTCACTACATTTTTCAGAGATTACTTAAAATAAAAAAACATTTTGCCCTATCATTTTAAGCTTTTCAAAATGGCCTTGTGAGCTGGTTAAGTATAGTTTCAGAGATCTGATATTAGCTCAGTGTTGTATGTTGAATGCACCCCTTCAATTTTTTTCTCATTGTCCTTATATTCCAAGAAAAAAAAAAGAATATAATTCTGGGCCACCACGCTATGAAGAAATTGCATGAAAAACAGAAATTATAACACTGGAAGTATTTTTGTAAATATTTAAAATATTAACAATGAAGACTCAGAAATTCTGCTCCTGGTATATGTCCAAAAGAAAATGGGTACTCAAACAAAAACGTGTACATGAATGTTCATAGCAGCACTATTCACAATAGCCAAAAGGTGGACACAACCCAAATTTCCATCGTCTGATGAATGGATAAACAGATAAACAAAATGTGAAATATCCATACAATGGAATAATATTCAGCCATAAAAAGGAATGCAGAATGTATTAACACACTGCAAACATGGGCAAACCTTGAAAACATTATTCTAAGTGAAAGAATCCAGACACAAGACCACATATTGTATGTTTCCATGTGTATGAAATGTCCAGAATAGGCAGATCCATAGTGATAGACAGATTAGTGGTTGCCAAGGACTGGGGTAATGGAGAGGTGGGGAGTGACTGCTTACCGGATACTGGTTTTCCTTTTGGGGTGACAAAAATATTCTGGAACTAGATAATGGTGTTGATTGCACAACATTTTTTGAACGTACTAAATGTCACTAGTGTAAAATTTATGTTATGTGTATTTTACCACAGTGAAAAAATATTAACAACACAATGTTATTTTCAAATTCTCAATATTTTTAAATCAACACTTTGAGTCAGGAATCAGATTTGAAGCCCATTAAGCTTTTAAAATTGTAAGTCAAGAAATGGCATATGGAAGTACTGCAGCAGAAAATGAGCGCACCCCAACAGAGTCCAAGAGATGATACCCCTGTCACGGCACCTCATACATTACTGAGAATGTGAATGTTATGCAAGAATGAAAGGTCTCATTTCATTACATTTATTTAAATATGTAACCTTTTACATATAAAACATGTTTACATATAAAGCATGTAACCTTTTACATATAAAATACATGTAGCCTTTTACATATAGCTTCCAAATGCATGCTAAAAATTCCTCATATATGTATCAGATTATTTTTTTTCTCTAAAATTACTGATTTCTCCGTTGTATATGAAATGGGTAAAGGACTTTTAGATTTTGTGCAAATCTTACAATATTTTTATAAATTTAATTTCCTTTTTGAACTAAGTTAGCTTTGTCATTCCTGTTTTCAAAGCACAGCTTATTTAATAAATACTTAATGAGTTTTATTTTAAGATAATATATTTAGTTAAATTTAATGTGTTTTTTTCCTTCAAGAAATCAAATTATCCATGTTCTTTTCAAAGTACAGTTGCTTTTCTATATACTTGGGTAACTAACATTTTCTGAGAAAAATCTTTATTTAAAAAAGTAAAATCATCTTTATGCTGTTAACTGTGGTTCCTCAGCCCTTCAGTTCAATGGCACGTAGAACTCCCTATGGACCTCAGAGGATCTTGATTGTCAGATCCTCCCTGTGGGGTGCACAGCAAGACAAGATACAAGCTGTATTTCTACCAGTTCATCTACCTGTGCCTGCTTTACAGTTTAACCATAATCTAAAAAAATACATATTCTTCTGGGAGTAACTCATTCATGAAATTTTAATTTTTATGACAACTTGGTTTTAGTTAAGTGAAAATCCTCTGAGCAATTTTCTTAAAACTTATTCCAAAACAGAATATAAAATGGCAATGGCTTAGGGAAAAAATCAAAAGCTTTCTTCAATTGAGTTAATAAAAATTTTTAACCCTTAGGTTTTATTACAAGCCAATAATTTGAACCTTGAAAAAGAATCCCCTCAGTCACAGCTGTAATATTATATAAACAAATTTTATATGCCACTATTATTCTTTTTTTCCTGTTGATGTTGGAGTATCAGATATCCTGGCATAATGGCAGAAAATGCACAATAATAATGAGCCTGGCAAATTTAAATAGAGCATGAGCAATGTACTGCCTCTTAGTATTTGATTAGATTGCTATTATCAGCCATTTGTCTTAAAGAATAGTTTCAAAGTAAGTCTACCTTTAAACAAATGATAGTAAAAGATTCTCAAACAGTTGACTTTTAAGCCTTCTTTCCCTTTTAAAGTAACACTTCTTGAGTCCTAAAGTGTCTCTCTGGAACTTAACAACATAGGTTAACTATCTTCCTTTTTTCTTGATGATTCACTTTTTAAAAAAAGAGTTGAAGTGGTGATATATGAAAAGTGAATGTAGACTTAAAGAGAAATATTTATTAGAATAGTGATCTTTTGAATTTTCATTGGTAGCATTACCAAGGTAAGTTATTGTTCCGTTTTGCCTCCTCAGTGGGTGGGCTTTCTTCATCATGACCCTACTGGGCATGTGGTTTAAAGTCTCTAGAGTTTTCAGAACTCTCCAAGATGAGAGTGGGGAATAAAATAAATATTGATTCTGAAACCAAAGAAAAATAAATGTAGTGGGTTATTTTGAATTTAGGTGTATGTTGTTGTTTTTTTAAACTTCATTTGGGGAAGCATTTGTACTTGTCAAGGTACAAAGGATGAACTAACATACATGGCAGAAGTATAAGATTCTAATTTTAAGTCTGTTTTGCCCTTAGAGATGCTGCTATAGATTTCATTTTTGAAACAGCATAATGCAAGAAGGAAATTAAAATCTTCAACAATGCTTTGTTTTCTAAATCTTATTTACAGAATTCTCCCAATAATATGAGCCTGAGTAATCAACCGGGCACTCCAAGGGATGATGGCGAAATGGGGGGAAATTTCTTAAATCCTTTTCAGAGTGAGAGTGTAAGTATTCCCTTAAAATCATGTTATTATATCCAGATTTTATTTCTGAAGCTCTTCTATTAGAATAAATGCATAAAGCCATTACTTTTTTTACTTCTATGCACACAGTTACAAAAACTATAATACTAGTTTTCTCATAGAGAACATCCACTAGGAAACATTATAAGTTTTCATGTTACTAAAATATCTCTGGTCTCAGCAAACCGAGGGCTGTTCTCAGTGCTGGCTTTAAGGCTGGTTTGCTGCAGGACTCTGGACAAATTAGTTAACTTTCCTGGGTTCACTTTACTCTAATTAGAGACATTTATTTCTTCTGCTTATTCTTCCAGCAAGAAAATGTTATAATTCAGTGAGGTCTATGATAATTAATTCAGTTTAATATTTCTTGAGCCTGCTATATGCAATGCACTAGACTAAGGACAAGGTATTCTGAGATCAATATAACACACTCCTACCCTCAGAAAACACAATCTGATGGGAAAAACACATGCTTACACAGCTAACTAAACCATAAGTCAGATTAAGAAGTGCTATAATTTATATAAACCATGTATTTTTAAAGTACAGAGGAAGGCATCAATTTGACTTAGACAAAAAACTTTTTTAAAAAGGCTCAGCATGACTTTTAACTTTATGGGCAGGAACAAGAGGAACCCTTCCTTCTCCTTCCTTCCCAGGTTTTCCATGGGTGACTGCTAGCTATCTTGTTTAACAGTCCAAAAAAGGGTGCCTTTTCAAAATTGGCACAAGAAAGCTTTTTGTGGGCATCAGAATATCAGATAAAGCAAGACATGAAGAACTTCTTTGCACAGGATAAACACCTTTCACCCCAACTGGACTATGCACACGCAAAACAGCGGATCCGTTTATGAATCGCTTATAGAAGAGAGAGCACCTGAAGCAGGGCTTGGAGCCTCCCTGACTCCTGGCCTGCTTCTTTGTCCCTGAACCCAACAAGAAGGTAAAATGCCAAACCACAGTGCAGAGTTATCAGAAAACAAACTCCTTCTCTACTCTCTCCCTCCCTATCTCCTGTTCCTACCAGAAAAGTCCCCAAAGGAAAAATAATTGGATGGTAAACTGAGAAACTGCACCACTGCCCTGAAAGGTAGTGAACCTTGGAGGCAGTTTCACGCTGGCTGCTGGGTTCTTCCGTCTTTCTAGAGAGCAGAGCTGCCATGCTCTGAGTGGTGTAGCTTCCTCTATCCCATCGCCACACAGTTTTGTTTACACCTTTTTAAAAAATCGAGAAATGAGAACAAAAAAGGAATACAAAAGAGATTCTGTGCTGACAAATATAATGATTTAAAGAAATAAAGAAGCGAGATTTCTAATAAGTATATTTCACTCTAATCAGGGAAAAGCAGAACTATTTAATGAGTTAAAAAAGAAAACATTTTCCAGTAAATGAACATGCAGATTCTAGAGTTTCCTAACACAAGTAACTCTGAGAAGCACTTTTTTTTCCTTAGCATTCTGCTTTTTGAGGATTTTGGCAGTTTTTATATTGAAGTTAAACCACAGAACGTAGGCTGGGAGGGGAGCAAACATCTAGAATGCTTATTATGTATGTACCAGGCACTTCCTAGGCACTTCACACATGTGACTTCATTTAATTAATATCAAAATAACAGTGTCCAACCCAAAGTCAGAAACTTTGTAATGCCAGCATGTTTTACAGAGCAAAATTTGAAACAGACTGTTTCACTAGTCAGCCTTATTTTGGGGATCATAAACAAGGCCCTTTATTTCAAGAAACAAAGATGCCCCCTAGTGTTCAAACACTGGAAAAAAATGTTTGTTTTTGAAAATACAGAATATCCAGCTTCTTTCAAAAATAGTTTTTCATGCATTTCAAGTGAAGAAAGCAGTTGCTCTTATTTTTTTAATTAACTTAACAGAATATTTTCCCATGGCATTAGACTAGAATCAATTGAATAAACATGATATTAAAATCATGGTGGGGGGGCGGATGTGGCTCAAATGGTTGGGCGTCCGTCTGCCATATGGAGGAACCTGGGTTCGATCCCCGGGACCTCCCGGTAAAATAAAAAATAAAATAAAATAAAATAAAATCATGGTGGCAAACAGAAATTACCAAACCAGGAGGTGGATCATCTCCTATTGCCTTTACTCCTCTTTGTCATTTTCTGCTATTGTAAAGAAATTTTATAAGCCCAAATTGGTTTATGTAGTCACATAAACACTAAATCTATTTCACTTCAGTTCAGCTCTGAGTAGCTGAACTATTCTTTATTTCTCTCTCATTAAGAAAATAAAATATATAGATGCTTAGAAATAGAAACGTAATAAGACTTGAAGTGTCCTTGCGGTACATAAACAGGAATGTATACACATTGTTCAAAGATTTAATGGACATAACTGATGTATTCCATAACATGGAAACTAGGTATAATAAGAGAAAAATCACAAATTCTCTAGTTCATACCATTTCAAAATATACTTCAAAAGGCATGCCATTTCAAATATATTTTAATTTAAAAAGTAAAACAAGTTGGATTATGTTTAAAATACAACTTTTTATATATATATATAATTTTTTTTAATTTTTTATTTTTTTTGCTAAACCAAACAGTAATACTGCCTACAGCTTTGCAAGAGCCATTTTATTCTCTGATCGAGGAGAACCAGACTAACCGTATAATTTTTTAAAAAGGGCAACCTGATATCACAGCATTTTGGCACAAATATTATAATATGTCATTGCATATTGATGCAGCAGTACAATAGAAACATTGCAGTGTGGTCTCAGGGCAATACACTATGAATATTTTCTGTCTCTAAACATGATTTAACACCTCCTCTTCCATTATTTCTGGAAAAGTGCAAACCTCTTCTCTTCTACTTTGAAGAATAGTGGTCAAAAAAGAGCTGAACTTCTTTTTTGCTTGTTGTACATTCTGGGAGTTTTCTTAGAAATTTTGTGATTTCCTTACATTTCACATAGTTGACGCAGTTTCAACAAAGACAGCATCAGATGAGCAGTTTACAGCCTTGGGGGTGCAAATAGCACATTGCTTATAGAGACACTCAGTCATAACACACAATCCCTTTTCCTGTACCAAATGCATTTAGGGTATAATTTAACAGTTATTCATATTACTCAGCAATTAAATTTTATTAGATGCTTGCTAATTTTCCTGAGTCGTATGGCTTGGAGCTGATTCTTCATCCTTTCTGACTGAATCTGGCCCTCATTTTCCATATTGCTGTACTCTTATTTTTCACTCAGTTGCCTCCAGTTGCCTCCTCAGGCATACCTAGCTCTCTTAACTTCCCAATAAATCTGTAACAAGTTATTTTTCTGGAAGATTTGTTTAAGACATTTGAAATGTCACTAGTTAAAATGTTAACAATTGCCAGTGTTAAGAGATGGTAGCAACCAATAAAAATGATTGATAACAAAGTATGTGCATATGTAATATTTTTAACCATATTTCCTAATGTTACATGATATGTGGATGAACTGAAAAAAGGATTCAAGAATTTTCTAAACCCTGATTATTCAGATGTGCATTAAATGAGATAGTCTGTTGAGTTAATTATGGTTTACCAAGGAAATTTTTTTTTCAAACATTTCCTTTGATAACCTTTCTGAAATGCTCTAGTGTCTTTTACTGTTTTAGATTACTGGCACAATATACCTCATAAACTGTTTGCTTTGAATAATGATTGATGATCAAGCATTGCTATTTAAATTAATTCAAATTAAATGCATGAAGTTTTCAGTTCCTAAGTTTCACTAGCTACATTTCAAGAGCCCGGTAGCCACACATGGTTAGTGGTTACTGTATCGGACAGTGCAGAGTAGAACATATCCATCATCACAGAAAGTTCTACTGGACAGCACTGATTGGGCCATCAATTCTTACTGTATATAAGAGTAGCTGTAGAGGGCATAAATTAAAATTTTCTATGCCCATTTTGGATTATTCCCTGAGTTTCTTCCTTTTAATGATTTAACATTGATATCCATTTATTTCCTTGTTTATTCTTTCCCCTGAAAGTCAGGCACCCAAATAAAATTTCAGTTAGTCAAAGGCTGTGGGTAGTTAATTGAGGTTTTCTGTATTAGTGTGAGACTTTGCATGGTATCTTGTGGTGAAATAGGGGTGAGTAATAGGGGTATATTCCCCTTCCAGCACAGTCTGGAGTGGTCTCCATTTCACCAGTCCTAGTCTATGATTTTTTATTTTGTTTTGCTTTGCTTTGCTCTCTGGTGCCACTACCAACAGTGAAAGGGGGAGAGTTTTTTCTGTCACACAAGACCCTTTCTGTTTTCTCACAGTCTTACTTTTTATCATCCTGTCCACTATAATCTAATGTACAGAGTCAGTTCAAAACAATTTAGGTTTTCTACAGTGAAAGAAAATTTTAGGCGATTAAGTGGTTAACAGTGGATTTTTCTTGATTTGGCATGTGTTTAAAGGATTAGCAGTCTTCTTCCTATGGTCCAGTAACCCTTTTTCCGGGCCTAGATATCTACCTTTACTAAGGAACCATGCTTATTTCTGTTTTGGTTTGGTTTGGTTTGGTTTGGTTTGGCCCTAGATCTACCCCTAATGACTTCTAGTCCAAACTTTTGCCAGCTGAGCCATTGCCACCATGAGCTCTTCCCTGGAGAATCCTGCTTTCTCGCTATTACCTCCGTAAACACTTTATACCTCTGGTTCTTGCAGCCTACCTCTGCTCCTCTGGGATTCACTTCATTGTGTTCTCCTGTCTGCTACTTTTCATAAAAGTTTATTTCTCCTTGCCTCACCCATATCATCAGTGTTCCTGGTAAAGCCCTGCAGCCTGGAAGCAGTCCCTCCAGCTTTATCTGCCCCTTTGAGTAAGACACATTCATTAGTAGCATCTTAAAAGGAAACCCCTTTTGCCCTATTCCTTATTAATAAAGCTTTCTAAACAAACATTTAAAATATTTAGGGATTCAAATTTACTTTTTTTTTTTTTCTTTAGAAACCCTCACTTGGACGTCATTACCCCTGGAAGCCCCTCAGATATTTTATAACTGCCCTGTCCAGAAGTCACTAGCCACTTGTGGATATCTAAATTTAAATAAGTTAAAATTAAGTAATATTTAAACTTTAGTCCCTCATCATACTAGCCACATTTCAAATGCTTAACAGGTACATGTGGCTAGTGATCTGTGTTGGACAGCAAGGATTATAGAACACATCCATAATTGAAGAAAGTTCTATTGGACAGTGCTGCTCTAGAACCTCTTTCAGTCTGTTCCCCAAGATTATGAGGATAGAGTGGCATAATTATCAAAATAATCGCTCTTTGTTTCTCTCTAAATCATTGTATCAGAACAGTTTTCCAAACTTCGAATGTCTCACCTTCTATCAATTCTCAGCCCCATCAAACTGCCACAAGTATGCATATAACAACAATGCCCCCACTCCCACCCAAAAATGATTGTGAAATGCAATTGGAGCCACAGATTAGTGACAAAAGACTTACATGATAAAGTATAAATCATACTCTTAAGTATCTTAAATGCTTTAAGTAAGAACTTCTCAGAGCCAGCTGGGGGGTGTTTTTGTTTTGTTTTGTTTCCTTGTACTATACACCCAACATTTACTGAATACTTTCTGTGTATTCAACAAATACATATTTTAAGGTTTTATATTTAATCCTCCCCAAACTCCTTTAAGATAGATGCTATTATTAAACCTATTTTACAGGTGAGGAAATAAAAGCACAGAGAGGTTATGGTACCTCCCAAGTTTACACAGCAGAGACTATTCCTCATACTTACTTCATTATGATTCAGCCTTGGACTGAATTTACCCAAATTGTTGCAAGTGCCTGGGAAACATAAATCTGGCTGGAAGGAGGCTGAGGAACTCGGTAAATATCAACATCCTTGGTCTGGGAGAGAATGGGTCTGGTTGATTTCCAGAAGAAATATTAAAAAGTTTAGGACCGAGCCAAGTTTATTTAAATATACTCTTTTTATAATTTCTTTTTTTTGTTGTTGTTGTATGAGTTTAAAAGCTTGAGCATAAAAGATTATAAGAAATAAAACTTCACAGTTACCAGTGTTGCACCAAGATTCTTAGTGCTCTATAGAAGAATTGTTAAAATATGAATTCTTCTCTCCTTCCAGTATTCCCCCAGCATGACAATGAGTGTGTGATCCATTACCAAGTCTCCTCATGAAAACCACAGTGAGTCAGCCCTTCACAGAACTACTACGGAAGAAAATTATTCATCACAGTGTACAGTTAAACAAAGGAATCTCAGTCACACCGAACCAACCTTTTTATTTCCTGCTCTCTCCCCTATTTTGTGAAGAAAGCGGGTCCAAACGTGATTCAAATAACTGTACAGAGCGGCATTTTAGAATTGCCCTAAACTGAACTGCAAATAATTATCTGTGTATGTATATGTGTGGGAAAGAGAATGTATTGTATATGTGTATGTTATACAAACATATGCACATACATACATTGACCCACAGGACATTGTAAAATATTATCACATGACATCTTAAGTAGAAATACGTAGGGACTTTTATTCCATCCTTTTTTTCACGTTTACATTTTAATTATTAAAAGTTGCTCCTGCCCCTCCCTGAAATATTTTGTGCTGTGTATATCACTGCTTTATATAAGTTATTTTTTAAGGTGAACTCAGATGTTATGGTTTTGTAAATGTCTGCAATCATGGATAGGAATAAAATTGCTTATTTGAGAGCTTTCATTAAATTGCGTCTGATGCAAGTTATCCTGTGAATCTCAAAGTGTACTGTCTCAAAAAATAGAAGAAAGTGTGTCTTCTCTTTATGTTAAAGCAAACAGTTTCTCGGTTACCTTCAGTGAAAAATATTTTTGTACTTTTTGTTTAAGAAAAACAATATCAACAAAAGCTTAACTGGGGCCTAACATAGTATATTTCTGCAATAACTACTTTAAATGGAGTTCTTCATTTGTTTGTCTTAGATGATACAGAAAATCATTAGTTAGCCACAATTGCTTAGACCATAGCAATAAAGTAAAGGGGTTGTCATACTTTTAGCAGTGTGTTTTCTCTTTAACATGGTAAAGCCCAGAGGTGATATGAAAACCAATTTGTCACTTAGCAGGAATACTAGAGCTGAATTTTTAATAGCACATTGATGTGAAATAGTTTCTGATATTTATTCAGACTTCTTGTGAACATTTCCACGTAGACATGACAAAGCAGATACATTGAAATGATTGAGAATTTCAACACAGGGGAAAAATGAACTGTTACCACACCTTTGGAGGCTCTGAAGCTCTACTTGTCTATCCAGGTATCTTTCTTATTAGCAGCAGAATTGACTAGTAAGAGTCCATTTTGTGAATACCTTCTCACTGACAGTAAAGCACCTGCTCTGTTCCTGGGATATAGGGCGGTTAGTCAGAGGCAAATCACCCATGGTAACTTTGGTTCATCTGGCCAGCAAACTTAAGGCCAAATCCACATTTTCTAACGGTTTAAAAAAGAGTGAGTAAACAATGTTGTTGTTGTTGTTTTAATTATCCACTTCTCTTATGAAAGGATCTTGTTCTATGACACTTTCCTGATCTGTGTGTGTGTGTTTACTTCATTATATGTACAAACACCTAAATCATAACAGAAAAGTGTGAGGATTTTACATTTAGAATGTAAAAGATAACACCGTGATCCTTTCTGTTAAAATTGTAATACAAATATCCTTTGATAAACATCAACTATATATATCCAAACTGCAGACACTGTGGAAAGCATTGTTTAATCTCAGATAAGAGGAATCCTCTATTTCCTTTAGACTTGTGATCTCTAAAGTGAAAATCTGGCAGTATATTTGGTGCTTCCTGGTTCCAGATGACTATTTCTCTCAAATCCGTAATGATTTATTTCTTCTGAAAAATATGGTGTATGATACAGATGCTGGGCAGAACTTCTAAGGGGAAAAAAAAGAGCTGAATTAAATTTACATTACAAACTTAAACTATAATAAAATGAGCCACCATTATTCACAGTGTGCAGGAGTCTAGGACTACACAGTGGAGAACAGCTTCAAGCTCTTAAGCTGCAGAGAACTTTCTCGAAAAAGTCAAACTAAAAAGTCTTTAACTCAAGCTAAGAAATTAAAGATGAGAATTTGTACAGACATAGAATTTACCAAAAATAATTTTTTAACTTTTATTTTTATGACAATTGTGAAAAAATTGACCCTCCTTTGAATATTAAGCTTGATCTTATGATGCTAAAATTTTCAAACATCTTGTTGACTTTTCTCCATTGTTTCCAATCTTGAATTTCTTTTATATGCCTTCGGAAAAGATATTGTTGCTTACTATCACACAAAGAGTCATGAACTTGATTTTAATTGCCCTAATTCAGGGGTAATTCTGGAATATGAATGGCATCATGGGTCCCATTATTTCTAAACTATTTGGTTAAAAAAGTAAAATTTGATTTTTTTTAAGGTATAGTGATCAACTCATAAGTTTATTCTTTTTCTGTCTTGGAACTTAGGAAAAATAGCTATTTCAGGTAGAAAATTTCCTGCAATATTTAAAAAATTATTTTTCAGGAGAAAATTGTATTTGAGAATACCAGTAAATAAGGATACTTAATTTTGATAGCCAAATAATTTTTTCACATGCCAAATGGAAGATAGTATATCTGTATATTAATTTTTGTTTAGGTTTTGAATTATTTAAACCCTATCCTTTTCTCTTGTAAGACCATTTAACCTTTTTCTCTTATTATTTTCCATTTTCACTCATGTGTTTGTGTTGGCCTTGATGTATACTAGCAATTCCTGGGTTTGATTTTACACATTTCACCTTACAGTAATAATATCAGCAAACAAAATACATATACAAAGTGCAAAAATATGTGGGGGGTGACAACATTCTTATTACTCTCCTTTGCATTCTGCTTAATTCACTACAGTTGAAAAATACATGTCAAATTCTTTCTAAGAATATCAGTGATTACTAACCAGCTCTTTCTTGTAGCAAATTTGCCCCTTGGAACAAAGGCTGTGGGTAGCCATTGATCTGGTAAATCCCCAGACATATGAAGGGTGAATCTCAAAGCCTCTTTAAAAGTGTTCCCAGTTTGGACTCAATTGCTAATGAATAGGAATTTCACAGTTAAGAATCTGAGATTAAAAGGATTTCTCTGTTGCCAAAAGATTAACAAGTCAATTCTGCCCCCTCAGCCACTGTGCCCAGAATGCCCATTTCCCACCCACCCCCACAAGAATAAAATAGAGAAAACTTCTTCCATTTATATTTTTATAATCTTCTAAGATACCTGAACTCTGTTGCTTTTCATACAGTCATTCAGATAACACCTTTTCTGTAGTTTAAAAGACAGTACATGGAAATAAGTTCAGTTTGGGCGTGAAGAGCCTCACATCTGACCACACCTTTTCTTCATCATATTCTGGAAATATGCAGTAAAGCATTTGGGATCCCTTCTTCAGCAGGGAAATTTTCCACAGTCCTTAATACTATGAAGTCTTGATGGGCTTATCCCATGGCTTTCTCTTTCCCTCTCTCCCAATCTCTGAATCCCCAAGTAGAAATAAGTTCCTGACTGAATATTTTCACCTTCTCACCCTGACAATTTTCATCTCAGAAACATATAGTTTATAGTACTAATAGTAGTTCTCCCAGGGGAAATAACTGCAATTTTCATTTCTTGATTATCACTGTTAATCAGAAGCAGTGCCACAAATCATAGCTACTTCACTTTGGAATGCATTATAGTATTTTGACACTGGCTTTTCCTTTTTTCATGTTTTGTGTACTATATTTCTCTTTCCATAAAAACACTAATTGATACAAAAAGTAGCCCATGAGTTTATTGTGAGTTTATAAACTCATATTGGAGAAGTCCAATATGGAGGGGAAAAGTTGACATGTATTTTCCTGAAAATAGATTAGTCCTTTTTTCCTATGCTTTCCCTCCTAAGGAAAGAAGACTCTTATTTGCCACAAGGGACCAGAATTCTCCTTTGCTCAAAGCCCCTGAGTCTGTGAGCCATATTCTGAGAACTACTAGAAAGTGAAAGAAAGAGTGGCGAGCCATTATTAATAACACCTCCATTTTGCCACTGAATGTGTTTGTGCACATGCACTGTGCATGGCATGTGCTGGAGTGGTAGTAGGGACTTTGTGCACAGAACACTCCCAGTATGATTTGCATTATCTTATAGCACAACCGATAACTATTCAATACAATTCTTTCCTTTGACTGCTTTTTATTTCAATGGTGAAATCGCTGATAAAAGTGATTCGAGATGGAGAGGAATACAGCCTCTAAGCGGATGGATTCTCCCATGCCCAGCTTTTACTTGCCCGTTAGCTTGCCATAGTAGGCCTTCTTGTGAAGGCCCTGCATCTGAAGGTAAGCACAAAAATCGTCATTTAATCCTCTTTCACTTCACTGGTATTGTCAGGAATCGTGCAATAATTATAGTTTTTTGATGAGGGTATTTGTTCACTAGAAATTGAATTGGCATTATCAGTTTGTTTACCAGAACTGTGAACTTTACCCATGAACTGTAATTCAGATTGAAAGAGATGACATATCGATAAAAAGCACCTAAGACCACTTTGATTACTTTTCTAAACTATATACATTCTAAAAGAGAAGTCCTCAGTTGAATAAATTACCTAATGGGAATTTCCTCTTTTTGGAGCTTCCCCTTTTAACTTAGTATAACTGGTTTTCCTGAAAAGAAGAAAAATAATTTCTGTGAATAGTTTGTGAATATTTTTCCCATCTACATCTTTAAAAATGAAATAGAGTACTATGTAGAGTGTAAATTTTAAAGTGGGAGTTGGAGTTTTCATATATAGAATTACAGTTCGTCTTCTCCCACTTTGTGGATTTACTAACTATTCTCAGGATAAATGTTAAACTCATTTTGATTATCCCAGTCACTGAAATGTTATGATCTGTTCCTATAAATATTTAGCATTTCACTTTTAAAAATGAGATGTACCACTAACATGACAAAGGCGAGTTTTAATATTCCTAGAAAATATGATAGGATCTATTCCCAATTAACTTCAAAATTTTATCCCACTGTCCCTTTTTGCAACAAATGACCTCAGTACATGGCCACGAGAGTGAAATTTGATTCCTCACAATGTCCTTAGAACACAATACAATGTGTTGTCAACTATATTTCTATTGTGTCCTTCTGCTAAAATTGCTCACTTAAACACAATTGCCTATCTACTTATTAGAAAACAACAAGTCAAATAATCTGGGCAATTTAATAATTTGAAAACAAATCTACTTTAAATTTAGTAATGCATTAGAAATTTTCTTAGTATTAACTACCAGTTGAAATCTGTGTATGACTTTCTATCAAATGTTATTTCAAAATGTTTTACTTTCCCTGCATTGACAATTAAAAATGTACACAAACAAATGTTAGAATGAATAATTTAAAGGACATGCTCCAGTTTCAAACATGGAAAGTGGAAAAAAAAATCTTTGTAAATAGAAAGAATTCTTTACTCATGATAGCCATCAGCTTATTGAATTGTTAATTTATCTGATTGTGATTTTAAGAATTTAAGATGTTTTCTTACTACATGTGTTAAATTGTTATGTTTTCCTGAAAAAAAAAAAATAGATTTGTAAGGTTTTTATAAATGCACAATTTATGTATAAATATGATTGGAATCTAGGATGATTTAGTAATCTGCTATTCTTAATTCAACTATGGCCACCACCTACCTGACACATTTTGTAAATTTAGCATCTGTATGTGTGTGTCTGTCTGTCTGTCTGACTTGTTTGTTGCACACACATTATTACATTTTTTTTCTCAAATGGATTTATCACTTGTTTTTTTTTACAAGTACTTGAGATATTCATGTAATGGGAAAAGTTGCCATAAAAATGTACATAAATGTCCCTTAATTTGGCACATGTTTTCACGTTTAATTTTTTTAAAAAAACAGCATTTCATTTATAATTTCTACCCTTTCATTTCTAGCCTCTATTTCATTATTTATTGAAAAAGTAAAGGATATTGTCCATATGAAGCCAGCATAAATGTTTTCTGAATGACATATCAAAATCTAACTAATGTGAACATCTGTGTATATAATTGAATTAGACATAATGCCTCATAAAATCCAGGAATCTATAATATCAGAGGATTGATATGCATTTAAGAAAAGGCTCTGATGAGGGACTGGCCCTCATGTGCTCAGATAACAGAGCTTGTTCATACCAAAAATATAACTACTGTTATTAACAATAGTTACTTGTTAATGGATAAAAGCTCAGTATTTTATTCCAAATAAGATTACACATAATGTGGAAATCTGAAGCAATTATGAGGATAATTCATGTAAAACTGCTTAATTACATTCATCTTTCTCATGAACTATACAAATGGTTGTCTCAGTTCACCATGAACATTTGCCCAAATAGAGACTTTGAAGTAGGTTCTGCATACTATTCTATGAATATACTGATACCAAGCAAAAGCAGGTTCGTTTCCCCTGGTGTGTCTTTAAAGCCAATTCCTGAGACACCATGGTTTCAAAGAGAGAAAGAGTTTACTTCTTTGCTCAAACAAAGGAGGTCAGTCACCTTAGATGGCCCAAAAAACAGCCTCCCTGATCTGCAGAAAATCCAATATTTTATAACATCGGGGTGCTAATGAATAATTGGGATAGAGCTGGAACCAGGTTCCTTCATTAATAAACATTGAGGGGCTGAACAAGATGGAGGTGGACCCCAAACCAGGGGGAGTCACAAAGTTAAATCATTATCAGAGATCAAGGTTCTAGGTTAGGAAAGTACAGAGTAGAGGTCAGTCACAAGGTTTCCCATGCAGATATTAAACAGAGGGTAGAGTGGTTACCACCCCAATCCTAAGCATACACAAGGGTGAGCCTAATCCATAAACAAGGGTCAATTCAATCTAGAATTACCATCACAAGGGTAAGCATACACAAGGGTGAGGTTAAGTCTAAAATAACCATAAACGGGTGAGACCACTCTAGCTAGCTATTTTGCTATTTTATGCTATAAAGGCATCTATATAATGATTTAGTAATCATAATTATGTGTTCATTCTTAACCCTCAGTTACAATAGGACAATGAAGTTCTATGATTGGGATTAAGAATCCATCCTTAGCATCAAGGGAAATACATAAACTGTATTTTCAATACATTCTTAAATACTAGGTTCACATTATTTTTTGTGGCTGTAAACAAAATGGGATCTTCTAATTCAGTGATACAGCACTTTTGTACATAATGATTAGAAAGGATAATAATACTATAAATGCCAGCAGTCCAGGCCAGGATTTGGGGTAGGAGGAAGGGAGAGAGGCAAGGGTAGTAGCAAAGTAATTGAAGGATCCTTGAATTTAAAACAGGTAGAAATCATATATAACTAAGAACTTTTCTGAAGTTGATATTTAAGCTATCTGTGTACAAAAATGGTTATTATCTTGGTAGTAGCAGGGCAGGAGTAGCATAGATAAATTAAATCAAATACAGCAGAATTGGTTCATTCCTCTTGTACTCCTCTTGGTGAATGAGATTTAAAAAGAGAAAAAAAGTGAAACCATCTAAAATGAATTAAAAGGGGAGAGTGCCTTCATAACCCAACCGTCTAGCAATCTGAGTAACCAAGGGTTTGTTCCTATAGCTCAGTGTATCCTTAAAAGTGAAGAATCCCTTTGTGAAAAGGGGCATGAAACTTAAGAAAAATCCCAGAAATTTCATTCCCTACACAAAAATTTTTATGAGAAGTATGGAGCTTTTTAGAAAGTTCTAGAGCCAGTAGACATTGAATAAAGAAATGTTTAGATGCCTCCGTTTACAAAGCTTCCCTTGAAGTAAATGTTGCGCTCGCTTGGCTGCAGCATCAATTCTGTGTGCTGTGCTCTCAAATTTTACTCATAAGAATGTGTCTTTGACGTTTTTAATGAATTTTTAAAACTGTTGTAACATGTATATAATACAAAATTACCCATTTTAACCGTTTTTAAAATTTACACATCAGTGATATGTATTGCATTCACAATGTTGTGCTATCACCACCATCCATTACCAAAACTTTTTCATGACCTTCTGTATCCATTAAGCAATAACTCCCCTTCTCCCTCCCACCCCCAGCCCCTGGTAATCTCTAATTTACTTTCTGTCTCTATTAATTTGCCTATTTTAGGTATTTTTATAAAAGTGATGAAAATATCTATCCTTTTGCATCTGATTTATTTCACCCAACATAACACTTTCAAGTTTCAACCATGTAGCATGCATCAGAACTTTTTACAGATGAATAATATTCCATTGTGTATGTATACACCACATTTTGTTTATCCATTCTGTTGATGGGCACTTGGATTGTTTCCACCTTTTGACTATTGTGAATTGTGATGCTCTGAATATTGGTTTACAAATATCTGTTGGGGTCCCTACTTTCAGTCCTCTGGGGTAGATATGTAAATGTGGATTTGCCAGGTCATATTGTAACTCTATGCCTAACTTATTGAGAAACTGCCAAACTTTATTTTACAGTGTCTGTACCATTTTACAATCCCACCAACAGTGTACCAGGGTTTCAATTTGCCCACATTCTTGCCAACACTTGTTAATTTCCTCTTTTTTAAATGTTGCAGCTAGTTGATTATGTACATTTTTCAAGTTTCATGAAAACCACACGATCCCACACCAAAAATAATACTAATTATATATATATATATATATTCATATATATACATACATATATATATATATATATATTAAGTAGAACCACAGGTCTATAATAAAAAACTGGGAATGATCTTTATGATGATTATATCCAAAAATCACAGTAGGGAAATGCTTGAGTACACCATGCCCTATACAAGTGATAACATTTTTCACAACTAATACATACTGCTTTCAGAGAGTATCTTTTTTTTTTTAATATTTTAAAAGATGTTTAGATTACATAAATGCTACACAAAAATTACAGGAATCCCCATGTTCCCCACCTCCCACACCTCCCATAACCTCCCACATAAACATCCTTCATTAGTGTGGCACATCACCTGCAATGGATATACATATCCTGGGGCTTTGCCACTAAGCATGTACCATAGTTCACATTGTAGACCACACTCTCTCCCACACAGTTCTGCATGTTATATGCTGGTGTAAAATGGCCTATATCTGTCATTGTAATGTCACTCAGGATAATTCCCAAGTCCTGAAAAAGCCCCTGTATTACAACTGCTTTTCCCTCTCCCTCCCCCGAAAGCGTCCAGTGGCCACTGGCTCCACCTCAATGTTGTAATTTCTTCCATGGCTTGAATCACAATATGTCTACAACAGAATACTGGTAAGTCCACTCTAGTCCATAGCTCTTCCCCCAATTCTGAGGAGTCTGGGATGGTGATGTCCACTCCACCTCCAAATGAGAGGGGGTTTATATCCCAAGGGGAAGATGGATGGGATTATCCTGCCTGCAGCTGCAGACTCTCTCCATTCCCTGGGATGGCCGTTGTCCATCATCATCTCTTCGTCAGGTGACTTGGGTGAGTCCATTGAGCTGTACAGTAGGAGGTGCAGCTCCACCGAGATTCCAGACACAGCTGGCACATGGGCAGGCCAGAGGCTCCAGTCTCTGGAAGTACACCTACAAACTCCAGCACCACATATAGGTTTGAATAGAAGGGACTGATGGACCATGTGCAGGGAGGACTTATTTGAGTCCAGCTCTGTCACTCTCAGGAGCACAGATTCCAAAGTATAGCCCACTGATAAGACATCAATCTCTGGAGCTATCCCCTCTTATATAGACCTGGGTGTCTCCAGAGCCCTCAGGAGCCCCTCTGCTGGGGGTGGTATCCACTTGGGTGTTCTATGAGATCCTACTGAGATGTGCATAAACGTAACCTCTTGGATGACCTCCCGACTCTCATTGAAGTCTCTTAGCCGTATGAACTCATTTGTCTTTACCTTTTCCCCCTTTTATTCGAGGTCTTTTTCCAGTCATATTGCCAGTTGGCACTTGGTATCAATCATTGCCAGGAGGCTCATCCCTGGGGGTCATGTCCCATGCTGAAGGGAAGGTAATACATTCATATGCTGAGTTTGGCTTAGAAGAGGCCACATTTGAGCAAGAAGGAGGTTCTCAGGTGGCAAACCTTAGGCACCCCATAACAGTAGGCTAAGTTTCAATTACAAGAGCAAAGACTCGTAAAGCTAGTCATCAATAACAAGAACGCATTAGTGGACCATCCTTTGCTAGACACTGCCCCTGCACTTGATGGATTGTTCTCTCTTGGAGAATGTGGCAGAGCTGTCCAGGCTGGGAATTCAGTATTCTCTCATTTAATTGAGTGATTCTCTACCTGCTGTGACAATGCCCCACCCCTTGATCATTTGAACAATTTTATATATCTTTTATGTATATTCAGGTGAACTTCTTCCCATGAAACCCCCATCCCAGACACCCCCCACCAGTGATCCTCTCCTGCCCCTGTTGTAACCCTTCTGTGATCCAAACCTTCCTTAAAGATGAAGCCCATATAATAGCCAAATACAATTAATAGGAAAATGAAATAATAATGATAAGTTTAAATGTAAGAGATAAAATACCTGAAAACTTTACAAAAAAACACTAAAAATAAAATTAAAGGATTGGGGTATTCAAAAAATGCAAAAAAAAACAAAAAACAAAAAAATTTTTTTTTAATTTTTTAAACATTTTTCCTTTTATCACTGCATTATCGGGTGTCCGATCTGTACCATGGCACATTCCCCCTCTCACTCCTCCGTGTGTCCCAAATTTTCATTTAATTTTCAAAGAAGTTTTTGGTCACAGCAAAGTCACACACATTCAACTAGAGACTCTCATATACCCAACCTCCTCCCCCTTTCCTCACCCCATATTAAAACCTTTTTGTATGTGAATGGTAGCATTGTTATAACTGTTATACAGATAGTGAAGCATAGCTACTAAACATTGTCAACAGTATAGTTTACAATTTAGATGGTACAGTTTAATAATTTTTTATGATGTTTACCATGTCCTGTGTCCATCACTGTAAGGTAATGAAAAGCATTAAGAGAGTATCTTAATAGTGAAAACACTTATGATCTGATGTTAAGCTATGAGAACAAAAACGTACTCAAATTGTTAGTCATAATAAAAACCATTTTGGTAAACAGGGTATAAGGTATTTTGCAAAGATTCCATTCAAAAATAAATTTTTACATCATGATTAAGTAAAGAAGGCAAGAAAGGAATATTTATTAAGCAACTGCCAAGCTTCAGACACCATCCTTTCTGCTTTTCTTATGCTGTCTTAATTTGGAAATCCCACATACCTGAATTTACCAGAAAGGTATTGATAGTGAAACTGTTTCAATAGAACAGATTTTTTTTTAAGTAAAATGAATGTTTTAGAATATTTTGGTTGTATTTGCTTCAGTCATATTAATTTTCTTGACAGTCTCATTCATGTCACAGGCATGTGTTCACAGTCTATTCACAAGTTTCTTACCATTTAGAATGTCATTCCTTCTTCTCTGGTTTGTAGGGTTTTTTCCCAAAAATAAAAGTGGCTTTATAGTTTGTTTTTATGATGAAAGTATTACAAGCTTAATGAAAAAACAAAAACCACAGAAACTTGAGAAGATTATGAAGAATCAGATTTAAATCAGTTATAGTTCCACATTCCAGAAATAACCATTGTTTTGAAGGATATATTTCCAAATTTTTTCTCACATGAATATATGATTTAACAGAAATAAGATTGCAATAGATTTATCTTCTGTTACTCATCTGCCCCACTCAATAATGCAGAGTAAAGACCTTTCCCTCTTTATGAATAGGACCATCATTATTTTTAAGCATCATGTTGCATTCTGTCATACTAAAGTGCCATAATTTATTTAACTCATTGCCTAAGTGAAGGCTATATTATTTCCAGTTTAATATTTGTAAACATTTCTCCTGTAAAACATTCTTTTTTCAATTTTTTAAATTATAAAAGTTGTAGGTTTACAGAAAAATCATGTAAAAACCCAGCATTCCCATATACCCACCTATTGTTAACACTTTGCATTCATGTGGTACCTTTGTTACAAATGATGTAAGAAATTTAAAATTGCATTTTAACTATATTCCATAGTTTACAGTAGGTTTATTTTTCCCATGTACCACCCTATTAACACATTCCATTAGTGTGGTACTTTTGTTGCAATTCATGAGAGAACATTTTTATACTGTATAGCTCATCACTTACAATAGGGTTCACTATGTTATACAGTCGCATGTTTTATCTTTAATTTTTATTTTAGGAACATATATACCAGCCAAAAGTTCCTCTTCCAGCCACATTCACATATGTAATTCAGTGCTGTTAATTACCCTCAGGATATTATGCCACCATCAACACCATCCATTTCCAAAACCCTACAATCAACCCAAATAGAAACTGCAAAGCAAGCATCAACTCCTCATTCCCTACCACACCGCTGCCCCTGGTAACTTACATTCTAGATATTAACACTAGTGTTAGCTTATTAATATTAGTTCATAACAGTGAAATCATACAATATTTGTCCTTTTGTGTCTGACTTATTTCATCAACATAATGTTCATGTTGTCGCATGAATCAGGACTTCACTCCTTTTTCAGCTGAATTATATTCCATTCTGTGTAAATACCAAATTTTGTTTATCCATTCATCAGTTCATGGACACTTGGGTTGCTTCCATCTTTTGGCAATTGTGAATAATGCTGCTATGAAAACAGTGTGGAAATGTCTGTTCAAGTCCTTGCTTTCTTTTGGGTATATACCAAGTAAAGAGTTTGCCAGGTCATAAGGTAATTTTATACTTAACTTTCTGAGGAACTACCAAACTGTCTTCCTTAGTGGCTGCACCATGTTAAATTCTCACCAGCAATGAATAAGTGGTCCTATTTCTCCATATCCTCTCTAACACTTGTAATTTTCTGGATTTTTCTATAGTAGCCATTCTAGTGGGTATGAAATGATATCTCATTGTGGTTTTGATTTGCATTTCCCTAATAGCTAGTGGTGTTGAGCATCTTTTCATGTGCTTTTAGCCATTTTTATATCCTTTTGGAGAAATGTCTATTCAAGTCTTTTGCCCGTTGTTTTAAGTGGGTAGTTTGTCTTTTTATTGTTGAGTTGTATAATCTCTTTATATATTCTAAATATTAACCCCTTAACAGATATGTGCTTTCCAAATATTTTCTCCCATTGAGTAGGTTGTCTATTCATTTTTGTGATAAAGTCCTTTGATGCACAAAAGTTTTTTATTTTAATGAGGTCCCATTTATTTCTTTTTTCTCTTGTTGCTTGTGGTTTGGTTGTAAAGTCTATGAAACCATAGCCTAACACAAGATCCTGAACAAGTTTCCCTACATTTTCTTCCAGGAGTTTTATAGTTCTGGTCCTTATATTTAGGTCTCTGACCAATTTTGAGATAATTTTTGTATGTGGTGTGAGATAGGAGTCCTCATTCATTCTTTTGCATATAGATATCCTGTCTCCTATCACCATTTGTTGAAGACCCTATGCTTTCCCAATTGAGATGACTTGGCAGCCTTGTCAAAAATCAATTTGCTATAGATGTGAGGGTCTGTTTCTGAACTCTCAATTCCATTCATCTATATATATGTCCTTGTGCCAGTACCATTCTGTTTTGACCACTGTAGCTTTGTTAAGCTTTTAAGTCAGGAAGTGTGAGTTCTCTGCTGCCATATCCCTCTGTTTTCCCTCTTTGTGTTGTTTTGTCCCATTTTACCACTTTATATATTACCATGTCCTTTATCAAGAAATATCCCTTTTTCCTGTTCAACTGTATTCTGACTCTTATATGAGTTAAAGAGTAGAGCTGTGTATTGAGGGTATAGTACTATTGGGTTTTAGAATTACCCTTTTAGTTACCCTTACTGATGATCTTCATTTCTTCCTATTTCTCCAAGCCACTCTCTCCTGTCTTTTCCTTTAACCTTGCAGAATTCCCTTTAGTAATTCTTGTAGAGAAGGTCTTTTGTTGATGAACTCTCTCAGTTTCTGTTTATGTGTTAATATTTTAAATTCTCCCTCGTTTTTGAATGACAGTTTTGCTGGATAAAGAACTTGGGGCTTGCAGTTTTTCTCTTTCAGTACTTTAAATATTTCACACCACTGTCTTTTCACCTCCATGGTTTCTGAAAAACAATCAGCACTTAGTCTTATTGAGGGTCATTTGTGTGTGATGAATCACTTTTCTCTTAATGCTTTCGGAATTCTCTATTTTTGACATTTGACATTCTGATTTCAATACGTCTTGCAGTAGATGTATTAGGGCTTATTCTGTTTGGGGTATGTCTTCGTTTGCCAAAGGGCTGCCAATGCAAAGTACCAGAAATAGTTTGGATTTTATAAGGGGGATTTTATTTAGGGTAAAAACTTACAGTTGCTAGACCATGAAATGTCAAAATCAAGACATCAGCAGAGATAAGTTCTCAGGTTCCTGCCACATGGCAAAGCAAGATGGTCACTGATCTCTGTCTGGATCTCTGCTTTATCCTCCAGAATCTACTGTTTCCCAGAGCTCAGCTGTGTGCAACCAGGCATAGGGCTTGTCTCTTACTAGGCTTCCTCTCTCAGTCTCAGCTGCTCCACTTTCTTCCTGAGTTTGGCTGTGATCTATCAGGTATATGGCTAGTCTCTTCTTGAGCTGCTCTTTGGGCCCAGTCTCTTGGGGGCCTCTTTCAATGCGTGTGTTCTGCTGGTTCCAGACTCTGGGACCTCTCTCAGCCCTTGGGCCTTTTTCTATTTTCCTGCAGTCCTTTCTCTCATGGCAGGATCAATAAGGCAGCTTCCTTTTCCTCTGTGTCTCCGTTTATATCAGACCTAGCAAGAGGGCAGATACTCAACCTGAATCAATCAAAAGCAATCTAATCAAGAGATCTAAAGTGAATCTAATGCATCAAAAGGTACCGCACCCAGAGGAATAGATTAGTTTAAGAACATATTCTTTTGGGGATTCATAAAATAACTTCAAACTGTCACAGGGTACATCATGCTTTTTGGACATGTATATTTATGTCTTCCATAAGAGTTGGGAAATTTTAGGCCATTATTTCCTCAAATATTCTTTCTGCCCCCTTTCCCTTCTCTTCTTCCTCTGGGATACCCATAACACATATGTTTGTGCACTTCATGCTATCACTCAAATCCCTGAAACACTGCTGAATTTTTTTTCTTTACTCTTTTTCTGACTTTACAAGTTTAATTGCCCTGTTTTCTAGTTAATTGATTCTTTCTTCTGCCTTTTCAAATCTGCTATTGTATGCCTCTAGAGCATTTTTAATCTTTGTTATTCTGCCTCTCATCCCCATAACTTCTATGTTCCTTTTTATATTTTCAAATTCTTTATGCTCACACATTCTCTTCTTAATATCCTTTATTTCTTTAGCCATATTTTCCTTCATCTTCTTGAATTGATTTAGGAGATTTGTTTTTGAACTTCTTTGATTAGTTGTTCCAAATTCTGTATCGCTTCTGAAGTTTTAATTGTTCCCTTGCCTGAGCCATATGCCATTTCTTGGTATGGCTTGTAATTTTTTGCTGATGTCTGGGCATCTGATTATCTTGATGAATTAACTCTGAAGGTCAGTTTCTCTTCTTTCCTAGGGTTTTATTGTTGATTGCCTTGTGTTAAGTCTCTTGTTTGACACTTGGTCCAATTTATTCTTATCTTTAGAGTAACCCATATTTAACTGTTATTTTCTCAGCTTTTCTTCATCTGATTCTTGCCCTGGATAGGTAGTAGAATTTTTAAGATTGTGCTTTATATGCAATTCTTTCACCTCTAGGAGAAAGCTTCCTTTCCTCTGTTCCTTCTCTGGGAATCTTGTACTGTTCCATTTGTTTTGTGTAGCATTTTCTCCTATGATTTGTTTAAATTCTCTCCCTCACTCAGTGCCTCTTTTTCCTTTCACTTCTCAGTTCTGTGACCCATCCTGTCTTACAGCAGTTCAGTATTTTTCTTTCTTTTTCTTTCTCTTTCTTTCCTTCTTTCCTTCTTTCTTTCCTTTTCTTCCTTCCTTCCTTCCTTCCTTTCCTTCCTACCTTCCTTCCTTCTTTCCTTTCTTTTTCTCTTTCTTTCTTTATCTTTTTTTTTCTTTCTTTCTTTTCTTTTCTTTCTTTCTTTCTTTCTCTTCCTTGCTTTCTCTTCCTTCCTTTCTTCCTTGCTTGCTTGCTTGCTTGCTTTTCTTCCTCCAAGTACCTTCTCCATTTGGGTAGCCTGCCCCTGGGATCCAGATGGATTCAATCCAGAAAGTTGTGTCAATCCAGAAAAGTTATTTTTGCAGTTAACTTGTCCGGCCAAGAGAAATTTGATTGAGCAAGTGTACCTGTGTCCAATAGTTCTGCCATGATCTCTCTCTTGTCTCCCTCTAGGGGCCCTTTTGTATGCAGTATGACTCAGAAGCTTGAGTTCCATCCTGGGTCTCTCTGGACTTGGATCCCTGTGCCTGGGTATGCGTGGGGTTCTAAGTCACTGCTATGAGTGGCTCTATACTCTGCATCTGTGCCTGGAGGGACCTGGGTCATGCTGCCTCTGCACAACTCTCAAGCTGTACATGACCAGGTGAGGGGGTCAAGTACAGACTGACTGGTCCATGATGGAAATTTCCTAAGTATTCTTAGAGATTGTTTTTCATTTGCTTTGATTCAGAATATGTGGAGACCTTCTCCAGTCTCTATCCTCCTCCAGAGATATAAGCAAATTTGGATTTGTCCTTTTATTAGCTAATTCTGAGGGGAGATTTCTCAAGGAGATTTATGTCTCCATTTTTATTATAGCACTTCATTTTTAAAAATAATAGCTATCCTAGTGTGTGTGAAGCTGTATCTCATACTTTTGATTTGCATTTCCCTGACTAATGATGATTTTGAGCATCATTTCATGTGCTTATTGTCTATTCATAGTTCTTTAAAGAAATGTCTATTCAAGTCCATTGCTCATTTTTTAATAGGTTTGTTTTTGTTGTTGTTGTTGTTGTTGAGTTGTAGCAGTGCTGTATATATTCCAGATATTATACACTTACCAGGTATGTGACTTGCAACTATTTTCTCTCATTCTGTGTTCTTTCATTAACAAAGTTTTGAATTTTAATGAAGTCCATTTTATCTATTTTTTCTTTAATTTCTGATGTTTTTAGTGTCATATCTAAGAAATAATTGCCAAATTCAATAATTACCATAAAGGTTTTTCCCTAGATTTTATTCTAAGAATTTTATGGTTTTAGCTCTTATGTTTAGGTCCTTGGTCCATCTTGAGTTAATTTTTGTATATGGAATAAGGTAGGGTTCCAACTTCATTCTTTTGCATGTGCATATACAGCTTTTCCAGCACCATTTGTTGAAAAGACTATTCTTTCCCTATGTAATGCACTTGGCTCCTGTAGCAGTTTGATATTATTGATGAATTCCAAAAAGAAATATTGGATTATGTTTGTAAACTGGTCTTTCCCCTGGGCATATTAGAGTGTATTGGAGTATAAGGTTTTACTTTTACTTGATTAAATTATGATTAGGGCTTTGATTGGGCCACATCAGTAGGACGCTGAGTCCCCACCCTCTTGGTGGTTCGGGACTCACAGAGAAAACGACATGGCAGAAGAGTTAGTTGGAGTTTTGATGATGGCATTTTCAGCTGGAGCCCAGGAAGAGGCAAACAGAGGAGCAGAGCAGCTGAGCCCGAAGAGAATCAAGCCCCGAGGAGAGAGACAGAGCCAGTTGCCTGATAGTCTACAGCTGAACTTCTGGAGAGAAGCAAAGCCTAGAGAGCCTCATAGTCTACAGCTGACCTTGTGGAGAAAACAGAGGAACTGAGCCCGGAAAGAAATGAACCCCGGGAAGAGAGGAACCCAGGAAGCCTGAACCCTGGCAGACATTGGCAGCCATCTTGCTCCAATATGTGGCAAAAGATTTTGGTGAGGGAAGTAACTTACACTTTATAGCCTGGTAACTGTAAGCTTCTACCCCAAATAAATACCCTTTATAAAAACCAACCGATTTCTGGTATTTCGCATTGGCACACCTTTTGCTGACTAATCCAGCACGCTTGTCAAAAATCAGTTGTCCACATGTGTGGGTTCATTTCTGAATTCTTGGTTCTATTCCAACGGTTTTATGTCTGTCTTTATGTCAGTACCACACTGTTTAATTGCTGTGACTTTATACTAAGTTTTGAAATTGGGAACTGTGAGAACTCCAACTTTGTTCTTCTTTTTCAAGATTGATTTGGGTCTTCAGGGCCCCTTTCAATTCAATGTGAATTTGAGGGATCAGCTTTTCCATTTCTGTAAAAAAGTCTTCTGGAATTGTGATGGGGATTGTGTTGAATTTGTAGATTGTTATGGGTAGTATTGACCTCTTAATTGACTTAATATTTACTCTTCTAACCCATGAACACAAGATGTCTTATAATTTATTTAGGTCTTCTTTAATTTCTTTCAGCAATGTTTTATAGTTTTGAATATATGTCTTTCACTTCCTTAATTAAATTTATGCCTTGATATTTGATTCTGTTAGATACTATTATTACTGGGGTTGTTTTCTTAATTTTCATTTCACATCAATTGTTCATTGATGGTGTATAGAAACACAACTGATTTTTGCATGTTAATTTTGTTCCCTGCAACTTTGCTGAATTTGTTTATTAGCTCTAGTAGTTTTCTTGTGTATTCTTTGGGACTTTATATATAAAGGAGCATGTTATCTGTAAATTGAGATAGTTTTACTTCTTCCTTCCTTATTTGGATATATTTTATTTCTTTTTATTGTCTAAGTGCTCTGGCCAGAACTTCTAGCACAATGTTTAATAGCAGTGATGAAATCAGGCATCACTGTCTTGTTCCTGACCTAAGGGGGAAAGCTTTCAGTCTTTCACTATTGAGTATAATGTTAGCTGTTGATTTTTCATAAATGCCATTTATCATGTTGAGGAAGTTTCCTTCTATACCTATTTTTCTGAAGTTTTTATCACGTAAGGGTATTGGATTTTGTCAGTTACCTTTTCTATGTCAATTGAGAGGCTCATGCATTTTTATCCTTCATTCTATTAATATGGTATATTAAATTGATTGATTTTTTTATGTTGACCCATCTTTGCATTCCTGTGATGAATCCTATTTGGCCATGGTATGTAATCTATTTAGCATGTTGTTGGATTCTATTTGCTAGAATTTTGTTGAGGAATCTTGCATCTAAATTCATATGAGAAATTGGTCTGTAATTACCTTTCCTTGTGATGATTTTATCTAGCTTTGCTATCAGATTAATGCTGAACTTATAGAAAGTGGAAGATTTCCCTCTTCTTCAAGTTTTTGGATGACTTTGGAAAGGATTAGTGTTAATTCCTCTTTGAATGTTTGGTTGAATGGTCTTTTCTTAGTTAGGAGACTTCAATCTCTTATATGACTCATATGTCTATTGAGATCTTCTGTTTCCTCTTAAGGCATTTTAGGTAAATTATATGTTTCTAGGAATGTGTCTGTTTCTTCTAGGTCATCATATTTGTTGTCTTACAATTGTTCACAATATCCTCTTTAATCCTTTTTATAATGACTCCACTTTCATTTCTGATTTTAGTTATTTGCATCTTCACTCTTTTTTCCTTTGTCAGTGTAGCTAAAGTTTTGTTCCATTTTACTGATCTTTTCAAGAACTAACTTTTGATTTTGTTAATTCTCTCAATTGTTTTCTATTCTCTATTTCATATTTCTCCACTCTAGTCTTTATTATTTCCTTCCTTCTGCTAACTTAGATTTAGTTTGCTCTTTTTTTTTTTCCTAGTTCCTAAAGATGGGAAGTTAGGTTATTGATTCTTTTTTCCTTCTTTTTAAATGTAGACATTTACAATTATAAATCTTCCACTGAGCACTGCCTTTGCTGCATCTCATAAATTTTGGTGTGTTGGTTTTCTTTTCATTTATTTCTCAGTATTTTCTAATTTCTTCTTTGATCCATTGATTGTTTAAGAATGTATTGTTTAATTTCCATGTATTTGTGAATTTTCCAGTTCTCCCTCTATTGTTGATCCCCAACTTTATTCCACTGTGGTCAGAGAAATGACTTCTATTATTTCCACCTTTTTAAATTTATTGAGACTTGTTTTGTGCCCTAACATATGGTCTATCCTAGAGTATGATCCATGTACCCTTGAGAAGGATGCAGTTGTTGGATGGAGAGTTCTATTTATGTCTGGTTGGACTAGTTTGTTTACAGTATTGTTCAAGTCCTGTTTCCTTCTTCATTTTCTGTCTAGATTGTCTATCCACTATTGAAATTGGCTTACTGAAGTCTGTAATTACTATTGTAGAACTGTCTAGGTCTCCCTCCAAGTCCATCAATGTTTATTTCATGTATTTTGGGGCTTTGTTATTAGATGCATATAGTTTTATAATTGTTATGGCTTCTTGATGGATTGACCCTTTTATTAATATATAATGTCTTTCTTTGTCCCTTGTAACACTTTTTAACTTAAAGTCTATTTTGTATGATATTAGTATAGTCACTCCAGCTCTCTTTTGGTTATTATTTGCATGGAACATTTTTTTCTATCTTTTCACTTTCAACCTATTTTTGTCTTTTTGTCTAAGGTATGTCTTTTGTAAATTGCATATAGTTGGATTATGTTCTGATATCCATTCTTGCAAACTCTGCATTTTGATTGGAAAGTTTAATCTATTTACATTCAAAGTAATTACTAATAAGGCATGACTTAATTCAGCCATTTAGGCATTTGTTTTTGTAAATCTTATACTTTTTTTGTTCTTCATTTCCTGCATTGCTGCATTCTTTTGTCTATAGTTGATTCTTTTGTGTGTAGTGAAATATTTCGATTCCCTTATCATTTCCTTTTCTGTATATTTTTAAGATATTTTCTTTGTGGTTACTATAGGGTTTACATTTAGCATCCTAAATTTAGAACAATCTCACTTGCATTGATACCAACATAACTTCAATAGTATACATAATCTCTTCTCCTATACTTCTCTATTCCCCCCTTATGTTATTCTTATCACTAATTACATCTTTATACTCTTTGTGCCAACATAGAATAACATAAAATAATGGTGGTGGTTTTTTTTGTTTGTTTGTTTGTTTGTTGTTTTTTTTTTTTTATTCATTTGTATTTTAGATCAGGTAAAAACTAAAAAGTAGAGTTACAAGCAAAGAATACAGTAGTACTGGCATTTATATTTACCCATGTAATTACCCTCATCATGGATCTTTATTTCTTCATATGGCTTCAAGTTATTGTTTAGTGTCTTTTCCTTTCATCCTGAAGGATTCTAGTAGTAATGAACTTCCTCAGCTTTTATCCAGGAATGTCTTAATTTCTCCCTCATTTTTGAGGGACAGTTTTGTCATATATAGAATACTTGGTTGACAGTTTTGCTTTTTCTTTCAGCACTATAATTATGTGATCCCACTGCTTTTTGGCCTCCATAGTTTCTGATCAGAAATTGGCACTTAATCTTATTGAGGATCCCTTACATGTGATGAGTCACTTCCCTCTTGTTGCTTTTAGGATTCTTTATCTTTGGCCTCCTATACTTTGATTATAATGTATCTAGGTGTAGGTCTATTTGAATTTAACCTATTTGGAGTTTGTAGAGTGCCTTGGACATGTATTTCATGTTTTTCATCAAATTTCCAAAGTTTTCAGTCATTATTTCTTCAAATAATCTTTTTGCCGCTTTCTCTCCTCCTTCTGGGACTCCCATTATGCATATGTTGGTAGGATTCATTATGTCCCTAGGTGCTTAAACACTGTTCACCTTCTTTCATTCTTTTTTCTTTTTGTTCCTTACACTGAATTTCAATTATTCTATCTTCAAGTTTGCTGATTCTTTTTTCTGTTCAAATCTGCTGTTAAGCCCCACTAATTAATTTTGAATTTCTTGTATTGTACTTTTCATCTCCAGAATGTCTGTGGGTTCTTTTTTAAAATTTCTGATGCCTCCTTTTGTTCATATGTTTCCCTTATTTCCTTTAGTTCCTTGTACATGTTTTCCTTTAGTTCACTAAACTTATACTAGATAGCTCACATAATACCTTTGATTAGTAATTCCAATGTTTGGTCTTCCTCAGGGGTCATTTTTGTCACTTTATTTTGATCCTTCAAATGAACTGTCTCTTCCAGGTTCTTTTTTATGTCTTGTGTTTTTTTGTTGTTGTTGTTGAAATCCGAACGTCATGTTCTTCCCCTTTCCCATAGTCTGCTGTTTTGTTTTGTTTTGTTTTGATTATTGAAGGATGTAGTGTAGGTTGGCACTGTATTGAGTCTCTCCTTCAATGCTTAGCCCACCCAATATATACTGCACCTACAGATTAGCCCAAGGTGAACACTTGGGTTTTTCTTAGGTCTTTCTGAGCATGCCTTTTGACCTGGGCATTGTGATAGCTTTTAAAAATTCCCCAGTATGCACAAATGCTCTAAGTGTCCTAGTTTCTTCTCTTAAAAAAAGGAATTCTCTTCCCAGCTTCTCCTCCTGCCCCAAGTGAATTCCAGATGAGATGAAACAGACAAGTGCCTTGAGTTCTTCTTTCAGGGAGCAGATTGGAGTAGAAATAGAAACACTAAATTTGCACATTAGGTATGCAAATAATCAGATACCAGGAACCCACACTTGGAATGCAGACCACTGCATGGTCCCACAGACAGCTGTGCTGAGCCAGGGGAGGAGGTAGGGCCAGGGCAAGTGACAGTACCATACAGTCCTCCAATCGATTTTAAGTTTTCTTTTACCTGCGTCAGCGTTCACTTGGTTGCTGTTTACTCTTGGCTGTTTTCCAGAGTTCTGAGAAAGTTGGTTCTGACAGTTTCTGCTTGTTTTTTGATGTTTTCTTTTGGGGGGTGGTAGGTGGCATTCAATCAGAGCACTCCACCATGTTGCTGACACCATATCCATGTCTTGCCTTTTACAGCCCACAGTTCTTGATCAGAATAGGAAGGGAACTCAATATCTAGTCATGTCATTTATGGAAATGTACTTTTAAAAGCACTCTCAATATAATGACAATAATCATATATACTATGTAAATTAGTATAGGTTGTATAAAAGAATTCATAATTGCTTGTTTATTTAAATATTGTTTCAGAGAAAGAAATGGCTTATGAATTGAAAAGCCCAATCTATTCTCCATCTGGTTTTTTATATTATTGTGCTCACTGTTTTGTCATCAAGTTGCCATTATTCATTTATGACTGAAGGGATATTAAACATACTTAGTTGTCTCAAAATTGTTTTAATGGAACACATGTATCAGCCATTGAAAGTAGTTTTTGTTTTAATTTTGAGAACTCAGAAGGCTATTACAACAAAGAGTTACTAACCAAATGTTCAAGTATTTACTTCATCTCTATTTTAAAAGTATTTACCTAGGCACACTTTTTGATTCAGTGGAGAAACCTCCAGTGAGCTGAACTTATATCCATTGAAAAAAGGGAATCCAATTAACACTTTTCAAAATATGAAAGTCTTAAATGAAAATAGAAGCACTAGCAATTACAACAGAGCCATCTCAAAATAAAAGTTCCCAAACTAGTGCTCAAATTCAAAATTGAAAATAAAGTCTCAGTGTAACAGTAGTAAGAAATTTATTGAACCAAATAAATATCCAAATCAAAATCAACAAAGGAGCCACATCGAATTTGCATCAAAGGTTGATTAACAAATCCACTGTCAGTATTTCTAAAATAATGACCACAAAATCAGACCATAGACACACCCTCAACATGCTGAGTCACCAGAGTTTAAAATTCAATCCATTTAGCAAAAATACTATTGAAAATAGCACAATAATCTCAGACTTTTCTCCAAAATAGTAATCATGTTGAAAGATTTCTGGTTGCAAAATTACATGGTCCAGTGAAGCTCAGTTTAGAATGCAAAACGTTCAAAGTCAAGTCCAAATCTCTGTAGAACTTGTATGGCATGAGTGTCTCGAAAACAAGCTTCCTAAGTCATTTCAGAGGGGACGTGGTCTAGGGCAAATAGAAGTCTTACAAGCTGTCTAGGATTACTTCACACCCAGATGATTTTAAACCTTGTTTGGAAAGATATATACTATTCTATTTTTAAGTTCTAGAAAGATTTGTATAATGCTTCTGTTTAAGAAAGAGTTACTGAACTGTTGTATTTGCAAAAATGAATAACTAATATCAAACTTTTTTTCTTCAAGTAATCAGAAATATTTTGCTGTTTTTCTCTTGTAGTAGGTACTTCAGAAAGCAAGAAATACAAATGGCAAAAGCATATGTTCTATATTTTTCATGTTCATTTGAAGTTTGTTTAAAACTAAATATCTTTCTGGTTTACTTGGCAGTATTGATTCTCATAAAGTTATCATGATTTGAGCTCCAACATTGGGCCTCAAAAACTGAGTTTCTCTTTATCCACTTGTGCATTAAAGCAGCACTGGATATATATAAGCTTCTCCAACTGAAGAGGAGCTTTGGAGCAGACAAGTGAATTAAATCAGCAATCTTTCCAAATGAATGTTCTTATTTCTTATGAGAAGAAAATCAGTATTTACCAAGGTTAGCGATTAATCACTAAACTGCCACATAAACTTCCACTTCAGAAGTTAATACAATGTAATTCCTAACCTATTGTGGGGGATTTCTTCCTCCTGGAGATGAAAATTTATACTATATATATTTTTACTATATAGTTATAATATATATATATATTCCTTTGTGTTGCGATCATGATTCATTTTGCCAAAAATCAGCTATGTGATTCCAAATGTTTTCAGATACAAATACCAACAATTAAAACATTTTAATCTTTTTCTTGCAAAAAATTCTATACATAAAAAATATAGAGAGTTTGGAAACTAGGAACCTAACCAAAAGACAGTTGCCAAAATTCCTAAGTAATTTTGGCCCTGGAAAGAGGGAGTCTATTTGTGCAAACAGTGACTTAATATAGTTCAATATCCAAACTCTTTAGAGTAAATGATTTTCATTTCACAAACTGAATTTATATTTTACCATTTGTTTTAAAGTTAATTATCAACTTAATATTGAGAATGTGCTTAAAGTTATAAGACCTTCATTACTTGGCTACTTGGCTAGGGATGTTTTTTTCAGATTCTTAATTATAAGACAAATCAATCAGAGACTTAAACAAATTGGTGACTGTAAGGATGTTTGTTTGTAGCATTATTTCAACCGGAAAGCATAGTCTGCATAATTCTGGAATGTAAGCACAGAGTTGTGTTATAAAATTAGTTTTCTATTAGAAAATCTTTATTCTCCTGAGACATTTAGCCAGAACACTAGGTTATGAAGGTGATTGTGTGAAGTTTCCTTTGACCTCTACATTCCAGAAGGAATGAGACCAAAAGAGGAATCTTTTGATGCAAAGGACTGGGACCATCACCATTTATTTGCAGAGTTAAATCTTCTGTTTTCCTTTGAAAGAATTCCATTTGCTTGCCCAACATGAACACAACACTCCTTTTCCTGCAGCTAAACAACTTGACAGCCTCTGCCTACATCACAAGTCCTCTTCTTTCTGAAGCCGTGTTTAAGGCAAAGAGGGTAGAATTAAGGTGGGCGAGATGGAAATGGAAACTTCAAAAAAGGCACAAAAATGGGCCGTTTTTTCCTTCACAATGAGAAACATTAAAAATACTCTTACAGATCACTGAAAAAATTAATTAGTTATCCAATCATGCCTATATTGATCAAATGAAAGCTAACTTGCTCAAGAAGAAAATTTTTGTGAGTAGATTCATTCTACCCCTACCCCTCTCTATTTCAGAGTCCATTGTCTCTAGTACCTACAATCAGTTCTTATCATTAAGATTCTATTAGCAATTATTGAAAAGTTAATGCACCTTCATAAGTAGCAATTAGCTTAAAAGGATTTATGTAGCTCTTGAAACACCTACTTTATTTTTTAAGGAGTAACTTGGGCATTGGTAAGAAAAGAGCCCAATCTTTTTTGGTACATTATTAAGAGGAAAAAAAAGACTCTAGGAAAACATAGTTAGCCAGAAGTCTAAGTCAATACAGGTCTTAAACTACTGCAGAAAATGGTTATGGCATCTTGCAATTACTGTCATCTTTCCTGTAATGAATGATTTTCAATCACTTAACATCCTGATAAAAGTATTACGTTTCTCCATTGAGTGTTCATTCAAGACGTTTTGCTTTGGGGCTAACCATACTCTTCAACTCTACCACAAGACCCATTGTCTGCATTCAAGCGAGTATACAGCAGTCTTTCTCTACCTGTTCCTACAGAGACCTCCCCGTGGGTTCCTATGAGACCTACGATAGGAGCAGTGTTAGTGAGAAATTATCACAGAATCAGCAGCAGGTCAAAACAGCACACAGGTAGCACCACCACCCTGCCTCCCATAGCCTCTTAGGTCCTGTGGAGACCACGAAACTATTGCACATTTTACTTCAAATTTCTAATTCTTTATCAACACATTTTTAGGAATTCTAGAATTTGGGTTGTCAGCTTGTTTTTGTTGTTTTGTTTTGTTTTCTGTTTTTAAGTTGTACTTGTCTATCCAGGTTTTAAAAAACCTTAAGAAAGAAACAAGCAAAATGTTCAATGACTAATAGAAATTGGTAGCTCATAACAATCTGATTATTTTTTATTTTCATTAAACACAATTACTGATCTATTACTGATACATGTTAGGCATGTCATATTAGGTAGGCATGTGATCCTGAAAGATCCTGCTTTCACTCTGTTTTTTTATACTACAGCATATTAGAACATTGAGACAAATGTCTATTAATATTTTATAAATGTGCAGTAACAATTTAGTCAAATGCTTCTCAATATTTAATGTTTTGAAACAATGGGGGAGATGGGAGGAGGGACAGAGCATGCCCTTTCATCCTTAATTATTAGTCCTTTACTTGGATGAGGTATGACCTAATTCAACTCTTCAAGCAATAGTTCTTAAATATGGTTCACAGTAAATGTGCCTAGGCTTCTAAGACTTCCAAAAATCTGTAAAGATAAGTAATATAAATCTATTTTAGTCTGTACACTCATTTCACCTATGAATTGTTTCTGTGAATCTAAAGCATCAAAGCATGCCAAGGCACTGTTTTTCAGTCATTTTCATCCAAACACATTCATTCAGTTACTTAACTATCTGATGGGGATGGAGAGGAGGACAGTTGATGGTGAGACAATCATCTAATTATCCAGTTACCACTGATAAAGTATATGGCTATCAAAAATTAGAAGAGTAAGCTTGCTCTTAAAAAAAATAGTTAAATTATAGTCCAACCTACTTCTAAAACCTGAGTATTTGATGATTGCTTACAATAATTAGCATCTTACATCCCTGAGATAAGACTTGCTCCTTTGTAAGTAGACAAGTAAAATAAACCATTGAGTATGCTAATTAAACTGTTGTGCTTCACTTTGTATCCCAAATGATTCCCATATATACTCACAGGCTAAGATTGAAGGGCAAGGAGGTAAGTAGGGGTGGAAGACTGCATGCAGACTGCATGTCTGGCTGGGTCTGGTGGACACAGCTGCTGAGCAGCAGAGTGAGTGTGTACACACTCCTCTCCCACACCTGTGGGAGCCCAAAGGTGTCCAGAAACCTCAGCACCAGGACATTCCCAGTGGATGGTCGTCATCAGCATTAAGAGCTGCAACAGCCTTAAAAATGTGAAAGCAGATATGTCTAACTATATGCTTTGAGCCATACCATCTCTTTTTGATCCCTCCCCACATACAAAAAGAAAATAAAACAAACTGAAAATTTGACTCATTCTAAACAAGAAGGTGAGGATATATTCCTAATAATGAATACTTGTAATTTCTGGTAAAATGTACTCAACTGACCTTTTGGCTTTCAATGTTTTATTATTTTTGATGATTTTTAAAGTGCTCTAAACTTTTTTTAGTTTATACCACTTAAGAAATGAAAAAGACCTTTTATTTGAAGCAGCATAGTACCATAGGGTGACCAAGCACAGTGCCAGCACACAGAAAACATGGATGCTGATCTTGCTCTCATTGTTTGACTTTGGATAGGTGATTTAGGTTCTCTAATGAACCTCAGTTGGTTTAGCTCTAAAATAAAAATATTGATTTGAAAAATCTCTAAGGCCTAAAAATTTTTCAATCAATAACATTGATTTAAAAAAAAAAAAAATTCTTAATGCTGTCTATACCAGTTTGATGATGATAAGATTTCTAACACTGTGCATATCAAGATATCTTATAAATAGGTAGAAAGTTGTATCAATGTAGAGAAATGATCTGAAATTTTTTTTTTTTTTCTATCAATAATAACAAGTTTGGTTATATGATTTTTCTGAAAATTTGCCACCGTTTTTGAGTTCACTTTCCTGGGCCAATAGTCAGTTCTTACTGGAAGTGCCAGAAAAATAGTCCAATAATGCCAGTCTTCTCAGATCATTCCAGATTCCTAAAGAAAGAAGCAACTAAGAGGTGACGAGCATCAGAAGTTACATGATTGAATATATCCTCTGTAAGGTATGCTCATTCATATAATATTGAATGAGAAGAAAATGACTAGATCTCTATGGGACAAACTTATGTCTCCTTTCACTGTATTCTGAACCTTACTATATCTAAACTTTGAAACTCCGACCTGTTGAGATGTTAATATTCTTTAAAGAACTGAGGTATTATGGCATAAAAATAATTTGTTTTATGGAATCATCTTGTTCTTGTGGAGATTTCCTGCTATTCTTTTTTCTTTTTTTTTTTTTAGAAGAGAAGTCTAAACATCCATTTGAGGGAAGAAAGCCTCCAGAATACCACTGATTCAGTAATGAGATTTTTTTTTAAGATTTTATTTATTTATTCATTTATCCCCCACTTGCTGCTTGTGCTCGCTGGGTCAGCTAACCACGCCGTTGCGGGCGGGCTGCCTTTACCAGGAGGCCCCGGGAACCATATGGTAAACGGGAGCCCTACTGATTGAGCCACAGCCGCTTCCCAGTAATGAGATTTTAGTACCTAAAGTATTTAGAATAGAAGTTTGGAAGATATACTGATAAAAAAAAGATGTCATGGGAAAGCAAATTTAATGAAAAGATCTTAATTGAAATGCCCAAAGACTTTAATAAACCATGTAGTAGAGATAAGGAAAGAGGAAGAGGAGGCAGTTGCCAGATCATATAGGGGATTTTGGAAATAAATGCCTTGACAGTAATTTTAGAATATCTTCATTCTAGTTAGGCTATTACTTGTTATGGACAATTTTTTCTTACTTGGTTGTGCAATTTATGCTGAATTAGACTATAATTAATTTGATATACTCTATAGCTGCATGGATTCATCAAATATATATCTATTGTTTTTACATTTGAATTCACAATTTTGTATAGTTCTGTATTTTACTTTGACTATGTTTTTGGAATTATACTAGAGCTAATATATAATTTAAATTGTTTTGAGAAAGAAAAATTTTTCAATGGGTTTTATTGATGAGGGCTCATTAAAAAGGCTTAATTATATTGTTTATTTTGCACCATTCTCTGTACATATACATTTATCTTTTTCAATGGTGCTTAGTGTCTTGCATTTTTTGATACATTTTAGAATAAAATTTCTTTTTACAAAACATATTTTGATAAATTTTGCTGCATTTCTGCAAATATAGTTACATAAAAAAACATACTCTTGAGGATAAACTCCAGATTAATTATAATAATAAGACATATTATAGAATAATAAATAAAATAGTACAAAATATCTAGAAAACTTTTGTCATAATCCCAAGCATCAGACTGACTATAAAGTCAGACTGCCATGTTCAATTTCTGACTTCAGCATTTCTCCACTGTGTGACTTTGGACAAGGTACTGAACTTTTCTATGCTTATTTTCCCAAATTTAAAAATGGAAATTATTAATAGTATCCTAAACCAATCCATACAGGCTGTTGTAACAATTATATGAAATGATGCATATAAAGCACTGTGCATACTGGTTGGCACACAAAAGAATAAATCTTGCTATAATTACCAATAGTGACAAATAAGGCCTAATAATTCTCTCTCTTTTTTTTTAAAGGAGGTACCGGGTCTTGAACCTGGGACCTCATACATGGGAAGCAGGAACTCAGTCACTGAGCTACACCTGCTCCCCCCCCCCCTTTTTTTTTTTAATAAGATCACCTAAGTATGTTAGGACCCCTTCTCCAGACTCATCTTATTATTTTCATCTTTGTAAAACAATTATAGTGCTTAAGAGACTTCAACTAGTAGAAATTTGGTCTTCCAACCAGCATATTCTAATGAACTAGCCACAGTGGTGTACACACAGCAGAATTTCAACACAATTCACATTTATTCATTATAAAATTCATCCTTTTGGGGAAAAAAAAATTTTAGGAGCTACTGGGGATTGAAACTGGGAACTCCTACATGTAAAGCAGGTGCTCAATCACTGAGCTACACCTACTCTGCATGATTCTCTTTTATAACTAAAAAAATATTGAAAGAAAAAATCTTAAATTGATCCTATTATATGAATAAAATATTTAGGATTTACAAAAATAAACCCAAAGTGCACATACATATTTCTCTTAAAAACGAGTGGGTATAAGCGGATGTGGCTCCAACTTTGAGCACCTGCTTCCCACATGGGAGATCCTGGTTCGGTCCCTGGTGCCTCCTAAAAACAAAGCAAAACAAAACAAAAACAGGAAGCTAACCAAAAAGCCAACTCAGGGGTGCCAATGTGGCTCAGTGGTTGCACACCTGCTTCTCATGTACAAGGTCCCAGGCTCGATCGCTGATACCTCCTAAAAGCAAACAAAAGAACAATAACAACAACAAAAAAAAATCCAATGGGTAAATTTCCTTTTTTAAATTGAAAAAAAATTAAGGTCTTGCTATGTTTCAGTCTCTAATGGACATAGCTAAGAACTTACAACTCTAGGGATTCTTTAATTTAATTAAAAATCTCATATCTATAGGATTAAATTTTTTAAAAATTAAATTTTTCCAAAAATCATATCCTATGTTGATTTAGTTTTTTAAAATCTTACCTGGTTAAATGATATCTTTCATATTTAAATTAGCTACAGAAGGCAATCAGAAGTATCAAGATTATCCATTTTTTATTACTTTGCTACTATTTAAAAACGAGAAGCAAAAAAAAAAACCCACCCGATGTAAAAAATCCATTAAAACAACACATTTTGTAGGATATATTCTAGATTCTGGTCAGATTTGGCCTAGTCACATATTCTGTAATTATATTCTATGCATTGATCATCAAGTTGCTGCAAGATCCAGAAGTATCAAAAGTTTTACAGTCATTACACTATTGACTCTACCAAGAAAGTGCACCAAAGTACTTAAGAAAGATTTTTAAGTGTTGAAGTTCAAAAGGTGGTTCTGTTTAATCCTCTCATATCAAGAACCCTCATTTCCAGGCAAACTATTCAGTAGTTACTGTGTCTTTGGACCTTAAACCTCAATTTGGAGTGCACATATATTTTATGATGCAAAATCTTAGATTTACGCTGGTTCCATCACTTTAAAGGCTATCAATATGATGGTAATTTTCAAATCTGACCTCTACCTTCAGCTTCAGGCTTACACATCCAACTTCTCCTCAACATTTCCTCTTGGATGCCAACTGTTTTTCAACTTTAATATATCCCAAACAGAATTCTTGGTTTCCCCACCTCAAATCTGTTGGTTCCCAATCCTTCCTATTTCGTTAAATGGAAGCCCCATGGACCCAATTTTGGGGGCACAAAACTTAAATCCTCTCTTTTCCTTATATCCATCACATCTAATCCATCAGCAAGTTCTGCTGGCTCTACCTCCAAAATGCATCCTAAATCTAAACAGTTCTCACCATTCTCACCCCTATCATCTTTCCCTACTGTTGAAAAAGCCTCCACACTGGCATCTCTGCTTCCATTTTTGCCCCCGCCCCACTCAAAACAAATTATCCATTTTCCACACAACAGCCAATGTTGTCTCTCTAAAGTATAAATCAGATCATATGCTCTTCTTGCTCATGACCTTCCCATGGCACTCAGAGGCCATAAAATCCAAACTCCTGACTGTGGTCCATGATGTCTCATGATGTGGCCTCTGCCTACCACTCCTCTACCACCTCCTGCTTCACTAGGCACTAGCCACACAGGCTGCCTTTCTATCCCCCAGATATGTGAAGCTAATTCCCATTCAGAGTATCCATACCACCTGTTCCATCTGCCCAGCAAGAGCTTCTCCTCAATGTTTCCATGACTGCTTCATACTCTTCAGCTGGGGCTCAGCCCAAATATCACCTCCCCAAAGAGATTTTTCCCTGAGCCTTAGTTAGAGTCACCCACACCACCCCATTTCCTGCTTTATTTTCTTCACTGTACTTATTGTTGAGTTTATTTTACTTATTAATTTGTTTATGTGCTTTTTTGGTCTTCTCCCATTAGAATGTGAGCTCTGGGAGAGCAGAAACTGTATCTGCCTTGCTCACTACTCTGTCTAAAACAGCATCTAGCACATGGTAAGTGCCAAATGAATGGATGAATGCATGAATGATTGAATGAATTAATGAAAACAATGGCTAAATGTGAATTGCATAAACAATAGGTTAGTAACCTCATCATTTTCTCCTATTTCTGGGCATTGGGGGTTAGTAAGATTCCCACCACTGCCTCTGAGACAACTGTCCTCCCTGGTGGAGCAATGAAGTGGCAATGCCCTTGCGGCCAGGCAGTAGGGGCCCCTGCCTTGGGTGCTGCGCTTTGAAGGGCTCTGTGTATCACAAGCACCCTCCCACAAGTTTATTAAGCTGTGCATGGGACACTGTCTCTCAGGACCCAGCACCCAGACTCAGCACTGGCACAGCACCATCCTTAACCCAAACATGCACTCTGATGAGCAACGTTCTCCAGGTCCCAGGGAATTGAACTTGGGACTGCAACCCATTCAGTAAAGGCTTGTGCCCTTGTCAGTGTCAGAGATAAGCACTGCTTTGGAAATTGAGAAGGATTCGAGTGAGAGTTCTCAGGTTAAGTGAAAGAGAAATAATAACTTGACAAAACTTTACTGTTGTATGGTATATATTCAATAGATTGTCTTGAATACCAAAATATTTCCCAGTAATGCTGGGTCTGTCTGTCTACCTGTCTCCCTCCCTCCCTCCCTCCCTCCCTTCCTCCCTTCCTTCCTTCTTCCCTCCCTCCCTCCCTTCCTTCCTTCCTTCCTTCCTTCCTTCCTTCCTTCCTTCCTTCCTCCCTCCCTCCCTCCCTCCCTCCCTTCCTTCCTTCCCTACTCTTACTTTATTACTTGCTTTTTCTTCCTTTTTTTCTTTCTCCCCTCTCCCCTTCCCTTCCCTCCGCTCCCCTCTCCTCTCCTTTTTTTGTTCCAGTCACTATTGTTGTGTAACAGATTGCCCCAAAACTCAGGGCTTATAACAACCATTTTATTTTTATACACGGGCTTGGCTGGGCAGTTCTCCCTTGGTGTATCTCTGGCATTTGCAGGCAGATGTCAGCTAAAGCTGCAGGCATTTCTGAAGGTTTGACTGCGCTTGTTGTCCAAAAAGGCTCACTCAAATGGGCCGTAGTTGATGCTGACCATCAGCCCAAAGCTCAGCTGGAACTGTTGACCAGGGACCTACCACAAAGTTCTTCAGAATGGACATCTCAGGGTAATTGGACTTCTTACAGGACAGCTGGCCTTCCCCGGAGGGGCAGTCCTAAGAGAACCAGGCAGAAAAGCATGTCCTTTAATGACCAAGCCTCAGAAGTCATGTAAAATTCTTTCCACTGTATTCTTTTGTTAGACGCAGTCTCATGCCTGCCTCCAGTGAAGGGCAGGGGACATAAAGCCACCTTTCAGTGGGAGGAGTGTCAAAGAATTGCAAGCATGTTTTTTTTTTTTTTTTTTTTTGTTGTTGTTTTTAAAGATTTTATTTATTTATTCATTTATACCCCCCCCCCTGCTGCCCGTGCTCGTTGGGTCAGCCAACCACGCCGGCGGGCGGGCCCGCCCTCACCAGGAGGCCCCGGGAACCGGGCCTGGGTCTCCCACATGGTAAACGGGAGCCCTACTGATTGAGCCACAGCCGCCTCCCTGCAAGCATGTTTTAAAACCATCACAATATTCATCAAGCTTGCAGACTGTCTCTGCAGTAGACCCCTGGAGAGCTTCCCAGGAGTAACAAATTGCCCACCTCCGCTTGTACTTCATTGGCCAAAACAATCCATAATCCAAAGGATACTAAATGCAATCCTTCCGCGTGGCCAGAGGAGGAGGACAGGGACATCAGCCAACAGTTCTGTAAACACTACACTTATCCCCCCAGGGCTGCTCCCACCCAGACAGGCCTCATGTTTTTCTCTCTCTTACCTCCTTCAAATCTTTGCTCAAATGTCACATGATCTGTGAGGTCTTTCTTGACCATTCTGTGTAAAATTGCAACAATATCCACTCACCCTCATCCCTCTCTTCCTTTGCTTTATTTTTCTCCAAAGCATGACACACACACACAATTTACATATTTATTTTGTCCAATTTCTGCCTCCCTTCTCTAGAATGTAAGCTCTGTGTGAGCAGGGAGTTCTGTCTGCTTTGTTCACTGCTGTCTCCCCAGCACCTGCAGCAGGGTGTATCAAAGGACAAGCCCTCAATCTTTGCCTCAGTACCAGTGTTAATTCCTACTCCAGTTCAAATAAGGATTTTGAAAGATTAATTTATAGTTGTTGGCTGTCTCCAAATTTCTTCTGACCTAGTGTAACTGGCAAGAATAGGGACAAAATTAAAGTGAAATGGCAGCCCATTTTGTGTTCCCTTGATATCTGAGCCTTCACGTGTGAGTCTATCTTGCAGAAGAAGTGCGAGAAAGTCATAATTCCAACCTGTGAGAAACAATTTTTTCTAAGGTTTATTAAAATTTTTGTCTGTATTCATTCAAATATGTAAGCCAACATTTTTCTAACCTATGAATAACTTGCATCTAATGTAAAATTATTTTTAAATATGAATATTGTTAAAATGTATTAAGGGAATGACACATTAGAAAGCATTTCTGAAGAATATTAAAATGTTATCTACCTCAGCCATAGCTTAGCATACTACTTACCATGCTAAATAACAGGCAATGATTCTGATTGCTGTGCGTTGTCATTAGGTTACTTCCCATATTTTCTCCTCTTTCATCTTCTCTGCACGTTATAAAACAGAGGAAAAAATCAAATAAAATATCTGAGATGCCAATAGCTGCATTATGGAAAATATTTTTTCATTCCAAGTGCTTTATGATTATTAGGATATTACAAAAGCATTAATATTATGTAGTCTAAATAATACTGCAACTGGCAATAAAGGTTAGTTCCTTGGGCATGTGAATCAGGAATTCAGATTCTATTACTAATTAGTTGGGTAACTTGGGGGTAATTTTCTCATTAAAAGGATGTAATAATGGCTCTCTCTGCCTAGAGGAGCCCACACAAAATCTTGGTATATATTTCCTTCCTTCTCTCCCATTTCTCAGCACGCTCCCTTCTTTACCCCCATTTCCCAATAAATTCTTTTTACTGGCCTAACTAAAAATTTTCTTAAAAGGATGTAATTGTAACAGCCAATCCCATGCAGAATCTCTTGAGAATTAATGAATGGTTCTAAAGTCCCTTAGGCTAAGATGACACTGTATAAGGTTGGCTTACTTTTAGTCTCCCATAGAGATAGGAACTGAATTGGATCCTGGTAGATGCAGCATTGTGTTCACCACAGCGCCCTGCCTGGACTTGCTCAGGTGAGACCCGTTGGTGACTGGCCAGTTGTCTGCTTTGAGGACACACTGATAAGTATGTAGGTTTCTGAATATCTATCACAATCAACTATTTCCAATGTTGTACATGCTTCTATCTAAATGCAATAGCGTAGCTAACTCCTCCAGGTTGGTTTTAGCCTCACACCAGTACTTTCCCAGAACGGAACAGTACAATTCCTCAGCTGTGTAAAAAGACGTACTTGGTTGCACCAAGTATGCAGCACAGTGGCTCAGGGGGCACATACTTCTGCTGTTTTCTACTTGATGTCCTGGTGTGCTGCGCTTACACAAACACATGCAGGCTCAGCTGCTCTTCAGGGACACAGCCAATTCTAGCACAGTGGAGAGGGTGTACAGGCCACATAACTACAGGTGAAACAGGACAGTACCTTTAAGTCAAGGGGCTAAGACAGTGACAAGAGACAGCTGTGGGGGGGGGGTAGTGCATAAAACTCAGACTGGCCTTCCTCCTCTACTTCTTCTCCTTCCTTTCCCTTCTCTCCAAGAACAATGCAATCTTAAGGCCATCGGTGCAAACATGAGGGAGGGGGTGTGAAGGGGGAGGGGTGTTCAGAGCTCGGTGCAGCAATTGAGTGGAGTGGGGAGGACGTACCCACAAAAGGGCAACCTTTCGGAAATGTCAGAGCCTGAGTAGGATGAGGAGAGCATCCCTTCGGGGGCAAGGGTGACAGAGAATATGAGAGGTTGGTTAAAAATAGGAGGAATGATAAAATAAGTAAATATATTACATCTAATGGAAGATGGAAGCTACATTTTTCACTGTCAGAAAAGGGAATTACAGATATGGGAAGGTAAAAACAACTTGAATGAACCCTGCAGAATTGGACTGGAATTGAATGCAGTTATCTGAACTCATGGTTTTTTAGGTAGATAGCGTATTAGTTTCCTAGGGCTGCTATAACAAATTTCCACAAACTGGATGGCTTAAAACAACAGAAATTTATTCTCTCACAGAACTGGAGACCAGAAGTCTAAAATCAACACACTTCCCAGTTCTGTCCACAGATAGGGTCTGGGAGCAGCAAGACCCAAATAGCTATCAGCAAACCTAATACCCAGATCTTGGCCTCTAGGAACAGTTTTCTCCTAAAAAGAGTCAGGGCTCCTTGGAGATGTGTCTGATCCCAAGGCTTGGGGAGGAACTTGGAATACATAGTTGCACCAGAAAATGAGAAATTGTTCTAAGAATGATGGAGGCATGTCAAAAGGATGCAGAAGCCAGCTTGGACAGTTCTCTCTGGCCTAATCAAGGACAATTTAAGTACCAAGATAAATATTGATGATGATAGATTTTAATCCCTTGAATAAAATAAGAAACCATGAGTATATACAGATACAAATAAGTAAATGAAAAATCAAAAGTTTAATGCACAATGGGATATTAAAATAGTTTCAAAGTACCTCCTCACAAAATGCTTATTAATTGCAAATGAGAAAAAAAGTAAATTTATAGGGGAAAAGCCTAGACACTACCTTAATCAAATAACCTAAATGAACACCATTAATAATGGGACAGATTGAAATTACGCACCACCTGATAAGATGCACTGAAAGGAATGTAGCATCACTTATTGATATGCTTGCCCAAAGATTTATAACCACTATTTAATTATAAGGAGAATTCAGAGAAACCCAAATTAAGGGTCATTCTACAAAGAAACTGGCCTGTAAAGTTCAAAAGCATCAAGGTTATGAAAGTTAAGAAAAGACTGAAGAACTTTACCAAACTCAGGGAGACTAAAGTGATATTACAATTGAATGTAACATGTGATTTGCTACAAGACATCAATGGAATAATTGATGAAACATAAATGGTGTCTGAGGATTAGATGGTAATAATGTATTAATGTTAACTTCCTCATTTTGATAGTTGTATTACGGTTAACTAGGAGAATGTCCAGTTTATAGGAAATTCATACTAAAGTATTCAGGAGTAATGGATTATCAGGTTGGTGACTTACTCTCAAATGATTCAGGAAAAAAAGTTCTTACTGTGCTTCCAACTTTTCTGTAAGTTTGTGATCATGTAAAAAGAAACCACACAAATCAGAACTGACCTTAAGTCTAGTAGATGGTCAACTGCAGCATATAATTTGAGGAGCTGCAAGCAGCCACTAGCCAGTTTCCATACATGTTTATGATTCGTTTCTTTGTCATTATAATAATTTATATTTTTGAAGCACTTTCTCACATATATTATCCATTAGATCTTGAGTTCCACAAAGTCAGTGACCACATCTATTTTACTCACCAGCATTTACCCAATGCTCAGGACAGTCCCAGATAGCAAGTAACACTCAATAAATATGCATTTATTGGATGGATGGATGGATGGATGGATGGATGGATGGATGGATGGATGGATGGATGGAAGGATGAAGGTATCTTGGGCTAGAAGAAGAAGCATGGCCTTTGGTGTTAGACAGACTCGGGCACCTCTCCCTTCTCTCTCATTTCCTAATTTCATAATCTTGAAAGAAAAGCCTAATGGGCATAAATCAGTTGAGTGATATATTCAAAGTCAACACACATATCCTTCTGGTCCCATATCACTAATTCCTCCCGTATCACTAATTTCTTTAGTGATCTTAAAGGGTTCCCTGTTAAACTGAAACGATTCTAGGGAAATATCCCCATTTAAGCTTTATCCCTTTGACAGCTAACACCTTAAAATAGTGGTTCATAAACATTAGAGTGTAACAGAATCACATGGAGGCTTCTTAAAATGTAGATTGTTGTCTCTACCCCTGAATTTCTGATTCACCTTCTCTGAGATGGACCAATTCCTTGAAAAACAAAAACTACCACAGCTCACCCAAAATGAAATTGATAATTTGATTAGCCATGTAACTATTAAATAAATTGAATTCATAAAATTAAAACTACCAGAAAAGAAATCTTGAGGCCCAGATGGTTTCACTGGAGAATGCTACCAAATGTTTAGAGATGAATTAATATAATTCTATACAATCTCTTCTAGAATATAGAAAATGGGAAGGTGCAGGGGATAAAATTCCCAATTAATTTTATAAAATTAGTATCACCCTGACACCAAAACCAGACAAAAAAGGAAGAAGGAAAATGACAGACTAATATGTTTCTTGAATGTAGACACAAAAATCCTTTAAAAAATATTAGCATGTTGAATTTACTAATATATGAAAGAATTATACACCACGACCAAGTGGGATTTATTGCTGAGATGCAAGGCTGGTTCAATATTAGAAAACAATCAACCTACCATATTATCAGGCTAAATAAAAAAATCACATGATCACATCAAATGATAAGAAAGAGAATTTGGCAAAATTCAAGTCATTCATATTTAAAAAACTGTCAGCAAATGAGGAATAGAGGGGACCTTCCTCAACTTGATAAAGAATATCCATTTTAAAAACCTATAACTAACATCATACTAAATGGCAAAAGACTGAATATTTTCCCCTAAGATCAAGAAAGGCAACATTGTACTGAAAGTTAAGGCCAGCATAATAAGGCATGAAAAGGAAATAAAGGACATATATCAGAAAGAAAAAAATAAAACCATCCCTGTTTGCAGATGACATGATTATACATAGAAAATCTCAAGAAATCTAAAACCAACAACCAAAAAAGCCCCCATACAAACAAACAAAAAACACCTAGCACTAATAAGTGAATTCAACAAGTTCTCAGGATACAAGATAAACTACAATTATATTTTTATATACTAGCAATGAACATGTAGAAATCAAAACAAAAGTTTAAATGCCATTTACCATTGCTCAAAAAAAAAAAAAAAAAAAAAAAAAACCTAGGTGTAAATCTAACAAAACCTATACAGGAATTGTGTGCTGAAAACTACACAATGCCGATGAAAGAAATCAAAGATCTTTGATTATAAATGGAGAGCCATATCATGTTCATGGATTGGAAGACTGCAGTAAAGGATTACCTCAGCAGGTTTTGGGGTATTAAACACTGCACATGTTAAAGACATGACAGCTTCTTAGAGATAACCTCTAAACCCTTGGAATATACTGCCTGATAAGAGTATCTTTGTATACCTGGGGCCTTGAGTCATGCCAGATAGTTAGTTAACAATGTGATTTATGGTGGGCACCCTGGGCCATGCTGTACCAGTTTGCACTCTGGAGGATCAGGAGATTAAAAACTAAAGTCAGCTAGGCAGGCACCTCATGCCCATGTGTCTGACCCCCAATATAAACCCTTGATACCAAGAGTCAGGTGAGCTTCCCTGATTGACAAGACTCTTTTATATGTTGTTCATCAGGGATAATTGTTGCTGGGAATATTAAGCACTTTCCATACACTCCACTGGAAGTGAACAACTTGAAGCTTGTGTCTGGTCTCTCCTGAACTCTGCCCTATGTACCTTTTACCTTTGCTGATTTTAATATGTACTGTATCTCTGTAATAAACAATAAGCATGAGTGTAACATCTTTTCTGAGTTCTGTGGGGATGCAAAATGGCATACCAGCTCTGGAAAGTAATTAAACTGAACTAAACATATACTTACTATATGGCCTAGTAATCCTGCTCCAGAAAAATGAAAATTTACATCCACACAAAAACCTGTACATAAATGCTCATAGCATCGTTATCTGTAATCACTCCAAAAATGAAGCAGATAAAATTTCTTACAAGAGGTGAATGGTTAAACATACTAGGGAGCATACATATCATGGACTAATACTCAGTGATGAAAAAGAACAAACTGTCAACATACACAACTTAGTTGGACCTCAAAAATATGAGTGAAAAAAGCATATATCTAAAGATCACATTCTATATTATTCCATTTATATAACATTCTCAAAGTGACAAAATTATAGAGATGGAGAACAGATTAGTGATTGCCAGGGGTTAAGGAGGGTTAGGGAGAAAGAGGCAGGTAGGACTCTAAAGGGGTAGCTTAAGGTACATCTTTGTGGGGATGGAGTAGTTCTGCATCTTGATTGTGGAGGTAGTTAGATGAATTTACACATGTAATAAAATGGCACAGAACTATACATACACATTGTACCAATGCCAATGCCCTTGTGATAGTGTACTGTAGTAAGATGTAACCATTGGAGGAAACTGGGTGAAAGGTATATATTATCTTTGCAACTTCCTCAATCTATAATTACTTCAAAACTAAAAAATTAATTTAGAAAAAATAAAAAAGTACTAGACCAAATTTTATCTCAAGCTTTCTCTATCTTTGGCAAATTTACCTTCTTTAGCTTTAGTTTCCTTATCTATAAAATGGGACTAATAATAAGGCAATATATGTGAAAGGCCTATACAAATGGAAATTGCTGTGATTGTGGTGAAATGATAGCCTAAATGGTCAAGTAAGAAAAGGTGAAGAGAAACTGCCATTTGTGAAGGCAAAAAAGTTAGGGATCTGTTGAAGTTGTACATAGTTACTAAATCCTGGAATACGAAACTGCTTTTTTTGGAAAAAAATATCTTAGCCCAGATTCCCTAGAAAACACAATCTGAGGCAAAGCTTACATGTTAATACTTAATTACAGCGGTTCTCAATTGGGGTGATTTCCCCCCCCCAAGGAATATTTGGTGATATATGGAGATGTTTTTGGTTGTCGCAACTGGGAGGGTGCTATTGGCAGTGGGTAGGGGCAGGCTCCTGTCTCACATTGCCCAACATTCACCCCACAGGGCCCTAACACCCTGGCATGCCAGGCAGCCTCTGAGTAAGCCCGCTCCACACCTAAGGCACCTCAGCACAGTCTTCTGAGTCTGGAAGTGATGGGAGGAGCCAAGGCCTCTATGGGCCCAGTTGGGTTGGCCAAGTATTGGAACTAGGTGTTGGGGAGAAGGCAGTGGCAGTGCTAGCAACCAGGGCTCTGCACTGAACAGTGGTGAAGGGCCTGGGGTAAAGGTGCAGCTGAGGAAATCTAGAGAAGTGAAAAAATTAGACTCTATAGACATGACTTTTATTCAAATGAAATAAAGTGCTGCACTCCACATGAATTAGATAACTAGTAGGTTATATAACTAATGCTTGTCTGTCTGAGAGCCAGGGCCACTGAAAGTACAGGGACAAATAGGATAAAGATTGGCCTGACAGGGAGCAGGTGTGGTTCAAGCAGTTGAACACCTGCTTCCCACATGGGAGGTCCGGGGTTCAGTTCCTTGTGCCTTCTAAAACAACAACAACAACAACAAGCAAACAAACAATAAAACCAGCTCAGGGATGCTGTTGAGGCTCTGTGGTTGAGCACCGGCCTCCCACATATGAGGTTCCGGGTTCAATCTCCAGTACCACAAACAAACAAATGATTGGCCTGAGGTTCCCAAGTACTTTTTGGAATGGCCCAAGCAGGAGGACACACATTCCCCAAGGTCAGAGTGGTCCCAAGGCTATCAGAGAAGAGCAAGAGTCCCTCCAGTCAAGAATTTGGCAACCAACATATAAAGAAACTCTGCATTCAAATGTTTGATCACATCCTTAAAATGTTTTATTTGAATTTGAAAACATTGACCTGGCACCTTTCACAACTTATGTCAAAGGTGGAGACAGAGTCTGACATCTAAAAGAGTAGGAAATACTTTGAACTACCAAACCCTCTGCCTGGGATCTTGTTTTTACAGCGAAAGGCTCCCTGCTACCTCTCCTCTTCAGAATAGTGCAAGTATTGTAGCAGGCACTTTCTGTGCTTTGCTCACATCCCCTCGTTACTAACAATTCCAGGTTCCAGTACAAGCTGACAGTGTCCCCCTGAGGGCTTACTCTTGCCCTGTATTCTGCAAAAGTACTGGGGAGTTTACATATCTGGAAGCAGCCCTCAGCCAACTCTCTGGGAGTCGGAGGATAAGTACCTCAGCTTCCGTGTGTGCCTCTGGGTGGGGTAATAAAGCACAAACTTTAATGTGTTTATGAATCTTAATAAAATTCAGATTTTGATTCAGTTGATCTGGGGTGGGCTCCGAGGCTCTCTATTGATAACAAGTTCCCAGGTGATGCCAATGCTGTTGGTCCAGGAACCATACTTTGCCCCCACCACTCCCCACCCCCCACCCCCAGTATTTTCTGCAGCTTCTTCCCAATAAACTCAGAGTCTTGGAGCAGAGTCTCCTATGGGGGCAGGAGTATATATACATTTCTGTTCAGTTAAGCCTTTTTTTCTCTATCTCCTTATATTCCATGCTTCTTGTTCTCAGTTTTCACAGAGCCAGACCCCTGCCTTACAATGAGACCCCAGCAAACACTTCATTTCCTCATCAATAGAATGAAGGAGTTAGACAGTCTAGTTTCCTTCCTGCTCTAACATTCTAGAGCTGTTCTCATTATTCTAGTGATTACAGAACTTTCCACCTTCTTCCCATTAGCTTTCCTGCTCTTGTGTATGGCCTTTTAAAATCAAGCTGGCTTCACATTCTGCTCATCTTCACAAGATATCTCTAAGCAGAAATGGAAAATGAAGGCTTTTTCATATAATTTTCACATAATATTTTCAACATAATAGCAAAAATCCTTGACATGAGAGATAAGTGGAGATAGCAAATGTTCACATATGCAGATGGCGTTTTCATTGTGAAAGGGAGAAAGAGACCACTCAGAAAAACACGGCAATAGTTTCAGGCAGAGGCTGGACCGCTGAATTGTGTATTCATGTCAAAAGAAACAGAATCACCATTAGGACTTAATATAAAGCATCTATTGAAAGAGGATTGTTAACAGGGAAATCTCAACCAGAGTAAGAGTCTCAAAATAGTTAGCAAGCTACATTAGCTTATAAAGACAATTAGGGGATTGCCAAGAGGAAGTTACAATAATTCATTGGCATTTAGGTTTCTTATTATAAAGAATGGTCTTACAAACAGGTAAGGGGTACAAATTGTTCATTATAGCATTCATATCTATTTATGATAGGTTAACTTTACTGGACTGAAACCAGCTCATTTCCGATTGTTGCTTAAACTGTAACGTAACAGGGTGTGTTCCATTTTTTAAAAAACTCCAAAGTTCCTGTCATTTTTTTAGAAAAGGAGGGTTGCTCCCAGCAGGCCAGTGTAGGCAGCCAATTCATACTATTTAACAAATGAAAGTGGTTAAATGGGAAATTTTATGTTGTATATATGTTGCCAGAATAAAATAAAATTAAATTAAATTAAAAAATGAAATCAGTATAAAACCAGCAAAAGATATGAAACCATAACCAAAAACATCTAAATATGAGGTAATAAATACAAGAAAACTTAATCGTGAGTTTGTATAGTATGTCTGTTTTTTTTGGTCGAACATTCCTAGTCATACATAGAGGGATACATGTTGTCCCCTTCCAAGGAATCCCTTTGGAAAGCTACCCTCTTACACCTATTGCTGGAGATTGAACTTGTCCTCCACAAAAGACACCTGCAGGTCCTAACCCCAGGTCCTGTAGATGGGAACCCTATGAAAAGGATCTTTGAAAATGTTATTAGTTAAGGTGAGGCCAAGCTGAGTCAGGGTGGACCTTAGTCCAATGAGTGGAGTCCTTGTAAGTAGATGAAATTGGACATGGAAGCAGAAGCCAGAGCAAGAGAGAGAGACGGCCACGTGACAGAGGCAGAGCTACTGGAAGGAGCCAAGGAGCCCCAAGGACTGCCAGCAGGCCAGACTCCAGGAGATAGTATGGCCTCCCAACACCTTGATTCGGGTCGTCCAGCCTCCAAAACTGTGAGAAAATAAATTCCTGTTGTTTAAGCCAACCAGTTTGTGTATTTTGTCCTAGCAGCCCTGGCAAATTAAGACAACTTTGCTTGAAAACATGTTTTATTAAATTTCTCAAGTTTACAAAGTATCAAGTTTACAAGCATACAAGTAATTCAATAGTGCCAATTTAGTTACCATTTTTTACCCAAAACAATACAACCCAGCTTAAACACAAACTTTATTTCCAATACTTTAATACATTTCTTAGGATTTTAATAAATGAAATCCATGCATATAATTATAAATTATTGCCCGCATAACAAACAATTCCAAAATCTCTGTGGCATACAACAAGATGCAGTTATGTCTTGTTCGTGATTCTGCATGTTTGCTGGGTGGCTCTGCATCAGACTGTAAATCTGCAGGGTTGGCTGGGATGGCTCTGCAATATGTGAATTCATTCTGGCACCCAACTGCTATGGGGCAGCAGCTACTCAAGCATATAATCTTCTCGTGGCAGAGGTCAGATGTTCTGAAGAGCAGGAACATGTAGTGCTCCTTAAGGGCTAGGCTTGGAAGTGGGACACTGTCACCTTGCCACATTCTATTTCAAAAAGCAAGTCACATGACCAAGTCCAGCATCAATGGGATAGGGAAGTAAATGCCTCTCATGGAGTAGTCAGGAAACAGAGTAAATACTTGCTGAATAGTATTATAATCTACAGATATCTAAATTATGATTTGTCAATGCAGAAAATATTGAAAAGAAAGTATTATGGACTCTAGAAGCATTTTCCAAAAGGAGTGCAAGAGTGATATGAGTAATAACATTGTCGTTGAAATAAGTGTATAGCTACATAAGTGAACCATCTTGGATGTACACGTTTTAATATGTTTGTTTAAAGTCACTTTTATATAGCTGAACTTCATGCTTGCCTAATTGAAGTCATCTAATTCTCATTTATGCTTATACGGGACGGAAAAATACCCACAAAGGATCCTGAAAGTGATCTTTTTTTTTTACCAAATCAATTTTATTGATACCTATTAATAAAGCCAAAGTGTACAAAAATGGTATTCGGTGTAATCACGTATTTGTGCATTCATCACCCCAATCATTCCCAGAGCACTTTCATTATTCCAATAATAATAATAAACAAAAAACAAACAAAAACTCATCACCTCTGTCTCTCTTTGCCTCGCCTGCCATACATAGCTACTATTCTTTTCCTTTCTAGTATATTTGTATTTATATTTTGTAAAAACAGTCTTATATATGCAATATCACCCATATTCATGTTTTACATGAGGTTTTACTGTCATCTATAGTACCATGTTACACTTTTTAGCTTTCCTTCTAGTAATATACATGACCTTAGACTTTCCCTTTCAACCACTGTCATACCCATACAATAGCACTGCTAGTTACAAACACCATGATATGCTTTCACCATTTCTATTCATTTCAAAAGATTTACAAACAACCTTTTTACCAATTCTGCACAGATTAGCCCTCAGCGTGAAGGTGATCTTAAGTGGATGTTTCCTTATTTCCTCTCTAACAAAAAGAAATTTTTAAAAACGGGAGCAAAATTACCCGAATCTCCATTCTAATGTCTCCATGCTGGGGTTTGGCAGGCCAGCTGTATGAGGATGAAAATGCACCAATTTGTTGGAGTCCATTAGGTTTCTTATTATGCTACTTTGGACGGTCAGAAGCCCTGGGTTCAAGCTGGGTGTTACTACTCTTAACATCAGCCCCTCAGCCCCATTTCAGCTGCATGCATAGCTAGTTGCTTCACCTCTCCAGGCTTCCATTTCCTCACCAATAAGTGTTCTCCCAGGTGCAGCCCACTCTAACAAAATGACAACTCTGAATCTATTATACGCTGAAGGTTTTCTGGTGTCACTGTTTCCCCAGTGAGACTGCTTTGCAAAGTCACTGATACCAGCTCTAGCATGTGAAACAGATTTTGTGTGCTAAATGTTTAGTATGAAAACAGTTACTTAATATTCTACATTTTGTGTCCCATAAAGAAGAGCTTCTCCTCGGATTCTCTGGGACCATGAGTAATCAGGTGACAGTTTTCTAATCTTGTATTTGCTGGATCAAAACTAAAAGGTTATCTTCCCTTGCTGGGTGACTCTGACGCAACTACACACATCAACATTTTTGTTATTTTTTTTATTTGCAATGGAGGTGATTTCATAACAAAATGATCAATAACTAAAGATTCTTTTGAGCCTTATAATATCCAAAGAATCAGAACAATAAGCACCTGTTCTGCCAGGAAGTTCACAGCCAGAAGAAAAATTTTAATACTTTTAAAACAGCTTCAAAACTAAATGGTTTACACTCTCTAGGCATTTTGATCACTCAGTTCTTAATTCCTGTTAAGAATCCTATCACCTGTGAATTTTTTTCCACACGAATGGCCAGGCTCGTGCTATGAGTTTCCGCGTAAGATATCATCTTAACTCTTTCAACTGTCCTATGAGTATCTTACCCTTCCTGTAACGGATGAGAAAGCCCGTCTGTTCCCTGGCTTTGCCACTCTTGAGCACCCCAGATTTGACTTCATTCGAGTCAGATGAGAGGTCTCGTTCATTTTCCTTGCCCTGAGACAATATTCCTGACACCTTAAATTCCACCTCACCCTTGACCCGGTGAGCCTGGGCGGCCGAGAGTGAACAAGCGAGGTTTGGCGCCGGGGCCCCGCCTGGCGGCCGCGCACTTTGGAGCTGGGCGGACCCGCGGGCGGACCGGCGCTTGACCCGGCGCCCTCAGACGAGGGGCTTCGCTCTTTCGGCCCTGAGCATGGAGCGGCGGGACGCGCCCGCCGAGGTGCACGTGAGCCAGGCCATCCAGCCGGCGCACGCCAACCCCCGAGGCGAGCTGAGCGCGGGACAGCTGCTCAAGTGGATCGACACCACCGCCTGCCTGGCGGGTAGGGGCTGCGGGCCGGGCCGGGGAGCGAGGGGATGGGGTAGGGGAGGTGGGGCTCAGTGTGGGGGGAGGCTCGGGACGCCAGGGGTCCTGCATGTGTTCGATCCTGCACCGTGGGATGACCGGTTTGGGGTGGGGTTGGGGTCGGAGGTGGCAGGGGGAGTCTGGGAGGTGGGGGAGAGGGGGCAGGGGGAGGGGTCTCTGATAGTGTGAGTCGGGAGTTTGGGGAGGTCCAGGATGTGCATAAGGGGACAGGGTCTGGGTTGGTGCGGTCCGGATGGCAGGTGGTTCTCAGACGTTGGAGTCTAGGATCCCTTTACAGAATTAAATAAGAGAAGACATTGGCGAGCTTTTATTTATGTGGGTTATTTCTATCGGTATTTACCGTATTTAAAGTTTAAAAACAATTCATTTAAAAAGTACAAGAATAAGCCCATTACATGTTAGCACAAATAACATAATTTTAAGAAAAACAACTATATTTTCCATAACTACAACAACTAAATGTTTAGAGGAGTGGTATTGGTTTACATTTTTGCAAATCTCTTTAATGTCTCGTTTAATAGAAGTGTGTTGATTTCTCATATGTTTCTGCATTCAATCTGTTGCCTACCTCACCCTTGAGTAGTCTTTGGGAAACTCTACTGTATTCTTGGGAGAGAATGAGGGTGGAAAAGGCAAATTACATCCTAGTATTGTGACAGTAGTTTTGACATGAGGAACTCTGCCAGAAGGCTGAGAACTTCTGCCTTAGACTCACCTCGATGGATTGAGTTTTAGCTTTGGGAAGAAAGTAGGTTGTAAAGTAAATGTATTTCTCATTGGAAGGGTGGGTGAGGCAGTATTTTTGCAAAGTGGTTCTCCTCTGTCCCTCACCTACTTCTCCCACCTTCAGATCAGTGAGAATACGATCCCTGGTGCACATAAGCCCCCCCCCCCCCCAATCCCTCACTTCTGCAAAACGTCCTAAGTCTTCGGGCCTCTATCCTGCCTCTCTGGGATCTGTCCTTCTCAAAGAGGCCACAGTGAGCTTTTAATACGTAAATCAGATCATGTCATTCCCCAGCTTAAAACCTAGGAATAAAATCCAAATGTTTTGCCATTCGTGGTAGATGCAACTTGGAGTTGGAAACATATTCTCTGAGAGGTCAGCCAGGTACCATAAATGTGTGATGAGTCTACGTTAGGTCATCAAGGAGGGGTGGTTATCTGGTAAACTGTAGAGTGACCTTTCAAAGGTCAATAACACTAACAAAACTACAACATCATGCTGCCCAGCCAAACATCGTGCCATGAATTGAGCCACAGGTACAGTTCCTGCCTCCCCTCCATTTGATGGCACCCTTCCTAGTTCATATGCTCCGGCAATGCCAGCCTTCTGATATTTCCCAGAACATGCCAAGTTCTTCTCAGCTCAGGACCTTTGCAGTTGCTCTTATCTTTGCCTTTTCCATGCATTACGTCTCAACTTAAATATTTTCTCAGAGAAAACTTTCCAGATCACCTATTTATATTTGCACCCTTTTATCTCTTAGATCACGATGCCCTTTCCTATTTCCTATGTACCACTTAGCACAATCTATAATTATTTTGAATCAATCTGTCCATCTTTTTATTTTCTGCCTGGTCAATAAGCATAAAAACTAAAACTAGTTCTCTAGGACCTAGTAAGCAGTAAATAAAAACCTGCTGATTATATTGACGGGTGGATGGATGGATAGGTGGATGTCCAGAACTTGGAATCTCACTTCTAAAATGACACCAGACTTTGTACAAGGCACTTAATCCACTTGGCAAATGTATAAAGTAAAATACATTAGAATAAAATAATGGAACTGGAAGGGGCTTTAAAGACCATGTATTCCCATCCCCTTATTTTACAGATGACAAACAGTAAATCTCAGTTGATTACGAGTACACTTCTCTTCCAGTTAGTGTTTGAGTTTCTCATACCTGTGTGCTAACCACCTGCAAAATTCAGTCATATATTTGATGCCAATCTGTTTGTTTCTGTTTGTTAATAGGTCTGTTTCGTTTCTGCCACAAGTTTAAGCAGGATTTGTGGTGGCATATAATAGCATAATAATGGAGAAACGAATACAAAATTAATCCACATTTTGGAGAAAGAAATGGGTATAGAAATAATTGAGGTTGCTAATACTAATGATGCCTGTTGCCACGGCAACTGAATGCATTATGTGAATACTGATGTGACTTGTAAAGTAATGTAGCTCCATGCCTCTGTTCTGTGATATAGAAACAATCACCACTCCCACAGATGTCCTGACAATTTCTAGGACTTAACATCTTTGGAAACTCAGGTAATACATAGAAGAATCAAGCTGATAATCAATTACTCTGGACCTTAATGGTTATATTACTAATAATATCAAAGAAACCTTTAGGATAATGTCGACTAGGGAACAGGGATGTCTGTGTTAAACACTGTATAGTGAGAGGCACCACATAAGCAAAGGACATTATTTAGCTAGGTGTAACTGAGGAATGTGCCACCATAGTGTTTTACTTCATAGCTATAGGAGTAATAGAATAGAAACTGCTTTTCCTGTCATTTTCTCAGAAGAGCTCCTTATTGACTAGCATTTCTGGACAGCAATATTACTATGATGAATAATGATTGCAGTCATGGTCCCAAGGCACTGCTATGGCCCCATAGCACTGCTAGATTCTGACATGTCTTAGCATTTAAAGAAAGATTAAATAGATTTACCATCATTTTGGCTTTAAATCTCATTTTTGTCAATGGCTTCATTATTCTTCCAGTTCCTCAAGCCTAGAGGCATGTAGCCACCTCTGAGTCATTCTCCACCCCCACATCCATTTCTTAGTTTGAAATATCCCAGATTCACATTTTCCTCTCCACTTCCCTTGTGGATCTTTACCAGGATCTTTACTGCTCTCTCAGGAATGGCACCCCATCCATCCAGTTGTATAAGTAAAAAATCTAAGAGTCATCCTTTATACCTCTCACTACCTTTTCACCAGTCCCCCCCCCCCCACACACACACACACATATGAAATCCATCAACCAAGTTCTATTAATTCTAGTCCCTTCTTGGACTGCACCTAGAATATTTTTTTTATTTTTTTTATTTTTATTTTTATTTATTTATTTTTTTTAAAGATTTTATTTATTTATTCATTTATCCCCCCCTTGCTGCTTGTGCTCACTGGGTCAGCCAACCACGCCATGCGGGCGGGCCTGCCCTCACCAGGAGGCCCCCGGGAACCGAACCCGGGGCCTCCCATATGGTAAACGGGAGCCCTACTGATTGAGCCACAGCCGCTTCCCTAGAATATTTTTTTTAAAATGCTATTCTAAGCATGTCCCATGTTTCATGTCTCATTGTCTTCCTTACATAGGGCTATAAGGGTTCTTCTTCCAGAATTATATCAGATCAAATCTCCCAGATAGAACAACTATAGACTATGGACAAAACATTAACTTAAAACAACCTGAAGGCAACTTAAAAAATGAAGAAAAGCAGGCTTAGAACACTTGGAAGGCAACAGTTGGAAGAAGGGAATGGTGCTGGGTGGCTTTTACTGTTGGTTTTTTAAATGACTTTTTTAGCCTAAAGAAAGACACCAGTCTGCTCTCTGTGGGTCACCCCAAATTCTGATGCAAAACCCCATAGGCTTGTTTCTGTGAAGAGCCAGATGACAGGGATTGTGGAAATCACAATCATTGGAAAGTGAGAAGGAAAATTCCAGAGAGTAGAGAGCCAAAAAGGTGGAGCTTGAATTGTCCATAAACTCTTCCCAAATTTGTGGCTAACCTTGAATCAAGCACATGTAGGACAGACTCCAAACCTCTAGCTAAGCCCATAAAAACTGAATTGAAATTTGAGCTGTGCCCACCTCAGGAGAGACAAGTGTTTTAAGATTTGGGTTCCATTAAGTTAACTTCCTGCTTAAAAAAGACAAACAAACAATAAACAATAGTCTTCAGAAGAATATTTCAGAATCCATAGTTTCTACAACAAATCATTCACAATGGCTAGGATGCAGCCTAAACTTCCTTGACATACAAAGAAACAGAAAACACGCCCCAAGACAATCAATGGAGACCATCCCCAAGGTGACCTGGATGCTGGAATTAGCTTTAAGGATTTTAAAGTGGCTATTATAACTGTGCTCAATGAGGTAATGGGAAATAAGCTCATAAGTAATGAAAAGATAGAAAATCTCAACAGAGAAGTAGAAACTATAATTAAAAAAAAAAAAAAGAAATTCTAGAAATGAAAATTTTAGTATTTGAAATAAAATTCACTGGATAGGCTTAATGACAGAACGATGACTGAAGAGTTAGTGAATGTAAAGATGAATGATAGAAATTACCCAATCTGAAGAACAGAGAAAAAGAATTTTAAAATGAACAAAGAATCAGGGATTTGTGGGGGAAAAAATAGCAAAAGGTTTAACATACATGTAACTGGAGTCCCAAAGGATATGAGGGAAACTACAGGGCAAAAACAAATATTTGATGCAATAATGACTGAAAATTTCCCCGAAATGGTGAAAGACATACATTTAGATATTCAAGATACAAAATACCAAGCAAGATTAATGCAAAGCTCCTAAAGGGCCTTGGCTATGGCTGGATCTTGGGAATTGAGTCAACTGGTTAAAAACCAAGACTGATTCAGCTCCAGTGTTTTGGAAATTAGTGGGGTGCTTAGCAAATGCTCAATACACTGAATTAAAGGGAGCCCACCTTGAGCATTTCTAGGCCTGATACTTCCATGTTCCCTTCCTTTCACTTAACTTTATGGTTGGGAAGCTCATCCTCTCTCCTCCATCACTCACACACAGAGTTCTGCTATGGTTAGTTTTCTGGTAACTTAGTTCATATTATATGCATGTTTGGAAGAAGAGTTAGTTACTTCCAACTAGTAAAACTAGAATGCCCAATTTTCTCCATAATTCGATCATACGGAGGAGAGAACTAAATACTTGCTCTCAAAAAATAAATAAATAAATACTTGCTCTCTGGCATTGTTTTCCTACCTCTCTTTACCTGGGACTCTCAACAAATATATAATACAGCTAACATTATCCAGTATAATCCAAGAATTTAAAAATCCACAAGAAATACAAATTCAGTATAATCCACTGTTTGTCTCTTTCCTTTTCATAATATGGTACCAGAAGTGAAATCTCCAAAATTAAAAAAGGAGGGTAAAAGTTCTTTGTATATTTTGTCAAAACCTGTAATATTGTACAGTGCAAAGTGTAAACCATAATGTCGACCATAAACCTTGGTTAGTAGCAATGCTTCAATATTTATTCATCAATTGTGACAAATATACCACACAATATGACCTTAGTAATAGGGGAAAGGGAAAGGATGGAGTAATGGGAATCCCCTATACTTTTGATGTAACTTTTCTGTAACCTAAAACTTCTTTAAAAATAAAGTTTATTATATGAAAAAAAGGCAATATAATCTGTTTGGGTTTTAATTGCCCTTTCCTCAAAATCAAATTCTGGCAGAAGCACATGTCAAAATCTTCCCTCAAAATGAATAAATTCTGGTCTTTTTATATAAAGCAAAACCAGCAATTCAAAAAGTAAATTTTGAACAAATTCAGTGCAGCTATGGAACATGGAAATAACTGGAGCTCCTCCCCCACCTATTCCACCCTACTCAATGCTCTCCTCCTCCAACATAATTAACGCATGGTGGGTTTGGTGTTCTGTTGGTAACAATAAATAATAAATATTGACTAAATATCTACTATGTGCCCCCTCCTCTCTCTATCTCTTTGTTGTCCAAAGAGGTTCCTCTCTGATTTGGGGTATCATTTCAGGGTCGCCCATATGGCTCAGTTCTTAGAGTGGTTAAGTGGTTTAAATATATTCAGCTGTTGGTTATGTGGGATAGTGGACATAGCTTTGATGCTATGTTTTTTAAAACGAAAGAAGGGGACTGACTGACAATATTTAAAGTTGGCACCAACTTACACAACTCCTAATTAAATAACTAGATGTGCTAGGTATTGGTAATGAATTTCAAATCAAAGATCACGTAAGTTAAAATTTAGGGGAAAGTACAGTAATTATCATGGAATAGAAACAAAACTAAGAAAGCAAAGGAATTCTTATTGACCCTGATCACTCAAAAGTGTGGTTACAGCAGTGTTACAATAAATGAGAGAATGAGTTACTAAAATAAATCCACCTAAATTTTATTCCTTTTCCCTTATGCTGAATGACTACTAATGCAGTACATTTTTACCTATTTTCTGAAGCTGAAAAGCATGCTGGGGTTTCCTGTGTTACAGCCTCAGTGGATGACATACAATTTGAAGAGACTGCTAGGTAAGTGACATTGCTCCCATCGGTCCTTTTTCCTGGGTCCATTGGTTCATTGGCAACATGTATTTGTGGCATGTGAGTTTATTCATTTGGAAGCAGTGATCTGATTTGTTAATAAATAACATTTGACCTGATGTTAATCAGTAAAAAAATAATCTTAGGGCCTATTTTCAGTATAAACACTGTAAATATAAAATCACAGTCTTAATTTTGTTGAGAAGTAGCTCTCAACTCTAGTTGCATTTTGGTATAAGGCATGTTAAGATTTCTATAAGCAGATTCTTAGAGACTCCTTAATGAGAAGAATAACTAATGAAAATCAGTCTATCCCCAAGTATCCATTACTGTTTTAGTTACTAAAGGCTGCCAGTATAGTATATCAGAAATGGGTTGGCTTTTATAATGGGAATTTGTTAGGTTAAAAGCTTGCATTCTGAGGCTATGAAAATGTCCAAATCAAGGCATCCTCAGAAATGATATCTCACTGAATGTCGGCTGCCGGTGATCCTGGACTCCTGCCAGGCACAATGGCATCTCTGCCAGGGTCTCATCCTTCCCCTCCAGGCTCACTTTCTCCCTGAGCTCAGCTGTGGGTGGTCAGGTATATGACTTGTCTCTCCCATCTCCTCCAGTCCTCTCTCTTAGCCTCTCCAGGGCCTCTTTCTGTGCCTCTGTGCTCCCCCGATTCCAGCCTCTGGTCTCTGGGACCTCTCTCTCAGTCTCTCGGTGTTTCTCTGTCTCTGCTACTTTTTTCTGTGTGTCTCTGCTTTCAATCTTCCGCTTATAAAGGACTCCAGCAAGAGGACAAGACCCACCCTGAGTCACACCTCATTGAAGCAATCCAATCAAAGGCCCCCAACTGAAACCAGTCCAATCATAGGATTCCACACCCAAAGGAATGGATTAGCTCCAAGAGCATGATCTTTTCTGGGATCCACAAAAAACTTCAAACTGTCACAATTACCTAACTACAATCATAATCAATTCGTGTTTCATCAATATTACTCCATACTGCCCTGTCCCGGCCCGCGGGACAAATCAACTGAGACTCTGAGTTACTCAGCGAAGGAATGAGACGTAGACACAACAGACACATACACAGAGACTTTCTACATGCTTCTTCTTTATTGCTTCTGCCTCCTTGAGGGAGGTGGTGGCATATATATCATGAGAAAAGGGGAAGTACGTGTAAGGCATATGTGGCAGGCTGGGATCGGGCACAGTTGGTTGCTAGGGAGGGTTTGCTATCTGTGGAAGGCGGGAAGGTTTCGCACGCGCGGGAGCAGGGTGAGCTACTTCCTCAAAGAAGGCTAAATATAGGATCAGGCTTGTTCTTTGTTGTCTGTCGGCCATTTTAGCTTCACCTCTTTCTGGCTGCCTCCAACACTGCCCCACATCACTGAATTATTTTGAAGCAAATCCCGGGCATTATCTGTAAATATTTCAGTATTTCTAAAAGATAAGGGCTTTTTAAAAAACATAACCATACTACCACTATCAGAAATTATATTCACAGTGGTTTTAAATATATATATATTTTTAAATTTAAACAATTTCTTTTTTGAATCAGGATCTAAATATACTACATTTGCTTGATATGTCTCTTAAGACTCTTTTAAGATATAATTTCTCCTTCCTTTTTTCTCTTGCTGTTTGTTTATTAAAGAAACCAGGGCATTTGTCCTATAGAGTATACCATATTTTGTATTTTCTTGTTGTATCCCCGTAGTCTTGTTTAACATGTTCTCCTGTCCTTCCTTGTATTCCTTTACATTGCAGTTACACCTAGAGGAGAGATCTGATGGTTTGATATTTTGGCAAAAATAGTTCCCATCAAGAGCTCCTAATATCTAATGATCAGTGCCCATACGTTATTTCATTAGGTGTTTGTAAAACGGTAATATGCTAATTCTCTCATTTCTTCTTCATTTATTTTCTGGAATACATCTGTAGAAGGAAATTTCACTTGGTTACCCTGAGATAAAGTTTATACAGGAAAGACAGACTCAATTCTTTCCCTTTATTTAGTATAATTACAAACCCACGGATTTTAATATACTTGGTGTTTCAATTCACTGATGTTATTATTCTTACCTTTTGACCAGTTTGGTTCCTAAGTCTTTTGGACATAACCCCAAAGTTAGAAGTCTTCAATAACTCCTTTGCTTCCTGGCATGGCAAGATTTTTCAGATTCATCTTTTTTATTTCCTTATTCAAACCTAGAATCAATTACTTCTTCAAGAAGTTATGATTCCTTCTAATGGAAATGCTAAGTGGACATCACAGTCTGGACAGGAAAGGTGCTCAATGGTCATTATTTCTAGGCCTTTTTAGGGGACAGAATTGGAAATTATATATTGTGAAATAGTTTGTACTGATACTTATAATAATTTAGGATCATCAGGTTTTGCTTAATTTCTTTGATTCTATATGCTTGATATTTGGGTTCTTAAAGACATGAATGTAACTTGTTTCAAATTAATATATATGCAGATATGTTAATTATTTTTCAGAATAACTCTAACAGTATTTTAATGAACAACATGATTACACAAAGTAGTTTAAGATTATAATTTTTTATTAGAGAAGTTATAGGTTTACAAAAATCATTCATAAAATACAGAGTTCCCATATACTACCCTATTATTAACACCTTTCACCAGTGTGGTACATTTGCTACAATTGATGAAAGCACATTTTTATAATTGTACTATTAACTGTAGTCCATGGTTTAACTTATAGTTCACAGTTTGTTTTGTACAGTCCTACGGACATTTTAAATTTTTATTCTAGTAACATATACGACCTAAAGTTTCCCCCTTTTAATCACATTCACTTATATAATTCAACGCTATTAATTACTCTCCCAATAATGTGCTACTATCACCACCTTCTATTTCCAAACTTTACAATCAACCTAAATAGAAATTCTGTAAAAATTAAAGCATCAACTCCACATTCTCTGACTCCAATCTATCCCCTGGTAACCTATATTCTAGACCCTGACTCTATGACTTTGCTTATTATAGTTAGTTCACATCAGTGAGATCATACAGTATTTGTCCCTTTGGGCTGGCTTATTTCACTCAGCATGATATCCTCAAGGTTCATCCAGGTTGTTGCATGCATCAAGATTTCATTCGTTTTTATGGCTGAATAATATTCCATTGTCTGTATACACCACATTTTGTTTAGCCATGCATTGGTTGATGGACACTTGGGTTGTTTCTATCTTCTGTCAATTGTGAATAATGCTATTATGAATATTGGTGTGCAATAATCTGTTCAAGTTCCTGCTTTAATCTTCTGGATATATATAAAGGGATTGCGAGTCATATGGTAATTCAATACAACTGCCAAACTGTTTTCCACAGGGGCTGTCCCATTTTACATTCTCATCAGCAAAGAATGAGTGTTCTATTTCTCCACATCCTCTCCAACACTTATAGTTTTCTGTTTTTTTTTTAAATGGTAGCCATTCTAGTTGCTGTGAAATGATATCTCATTGTGGTTTTGATTTATATATCCTAATAGCTAATGATGTTGAACATCTTTTCTTGTGCTTTTTAGCCATTTATATATCCTCTTTGGAGAAATATCTATTCAAGACTTTTTCCCATTTTTTAATTGGGTTCTTTGTCTTTCTACAATTGAGTTGTAGGATGTTTTTATATATTCTGGATATTAAAACCCTTATTGAATATGTGGTTTCCAAATATTTTCTCCCATTGAGGAGGTTGTCTTTTTTCTTCCATAACAAAGTATTTTGATGCACAAAAGTTTTTAATTTTGAGGATGTCCCATTTATCTATTCTATCTTTAATTGCTTGTGCTCTGGGTGAAAGTCCAAGAAAGCATTGCCCAACCCAAGATCCTGAAGACACTTCACTACTTTTTCTTCTAGGAGTTTTGTGGTCTTCGTTCTTCATTTGGGACTTTGATACATTTTGAGTAAATTTTTATATGTGGTATGAGATAAAGGTCCTCTTTTATTCTTTTCCATATTGATACCCAATTCTCCCAGAACCATTTGTTGAAGAGACTACCTTCCCAATTGAGTGGACTTGGCAGCCTTGTCAAAAATCATTTGGTTCAAAAATCAAAAGGTCTATTTCTGAACTCTCACTTTTATTCCATTGGTCAATATGTCTATCCTCGTGCCAACCACACTGTTCTGACCACCGTAGCCTTGCAATATGCTTTAATGTCAGGACGTAAGAGTCCTCCAACTTTCTTCTTTTTCAAGGTGTTTTTGGCGATTCAGGCAGAGCCCCTTACCCTTCCAAACAAAGTTAATCATTGGCCTTTCCATTTCTGCAAAGAAGGCTGTTGGTATTTTGATTAGAATTGTGTTGAATCTATAAATCATTTTGGGTAGAGTTAATATCTTAACAATATTTAGTCTTCCAATCAATGAACATGGCATGTCCTTCCATTTATTTTAGGTATTCTTTGATTTCTTTTAACAATGTTTTGTAGTTTTCTGTGTAAAAATCATTTACATCCTTGGTTAAACTTATAGCTAGATATTTGATTCTTTTAGTTGCTATTGGAAATGGAATTTTTTCTTGACTTTAGCCTCAGATTGCTCATTACTAGTTATACTATTTTGCATGTTGCTCTTGTACCACACCACTTTGCTGAATTTGTTATTAACCCTAGTACCTTTGTTGGGTTTTTTTGTTTGTTTGTTTGTTTTTGTTTTTGTTTTTTTGAGACTTTATATAAGATCGTGTTATCTGCAAATAGTGAAAATTTTACTTCGTCCTTTACAATTTGGATGCTTTTCTTTCTTTCTTCCTTTTCCTTTTCCTTTTCCTTTCTTTTGCCGAACTGCTCTGGCTAGAATTTCCAGCACAATGTTGAATAAGAGTGGTGACAGAGGACATCCTTGTCTTGTTCCAGATCTTAAAGGGAAAGCTTTCAATCTTTCCCCATTGAGTATGATGTTAGGTGTGGGTTTTTCATATATGCCCTTTATCATGTTGATGAAGTTTCCATCTATTCCTATTTTTCTAACTTTTTTATCAAGAAAGGATTCTGGCTTTTGTCAAATGCCTTTTCTGCATCACTTGAGATGTTCGTGTGGCTTTTCCCCTTTGTTTTGTTGATGTGGTATGTAATGTTAATTGATTTTCTTATATTGAACTACCCTTGCACCTGGGATAAAAACCACTTGATCATGGTGTATAATTATTTTGATGTGCTGTAGAATTCGATTTGCAAGTATTTTGCTAAGGATTTTTGCACCTATATTCATTAGAGAGATCAGTCTGTAATATTTTCTCATGGTATCTTTATCTGGCTTTGGTACTCAGGTGATGTGACCTCACAGAATGAGTTAGATAGTGTTCCTACCTGTTCTGTTTTTTGGAAGAGTTTGAGCAGGATTGGTATTAATTTGTCTTAGAATGATTGGTAGAATTCACTTGTGAAGCCATTTGGTCCTGGGCTTTTCTTGTTAGGAGGTTTGTGATGACATATAATCTCTTTGTTTTTAATTGGTCTGTTAAAGTCTTTTATTTCTTCTAGAGTCAGTGTAGGTTGTTCATGTGTTTCTAGGAATTTGCCCATTTCATCGAGGATGTCTAATTTATGGGCAAACAATTGTTCATAGTATCTTCTTATGATCCTTTATATTTCTGTGGGGTCAGTAGTAATGTCCTCTCTCAGTTCTGATTTTATTTATATTTTCTCTTTTTATATTTGTCTACTCCAGCCAAGGGTTTGTCAATTTTATTGATCTTTTCAAAGAACCAACTTTTGGTTTTGTTGATGCTCTATATTGTTTCTTATATTCTCAATTTCACTTATTTTGCTCTAATCTCTATTTATTTCCTTCTGCTTGCTTTGGGTTCAGTTTGCTGTTCTTTTTTCTAGTTCCTCCAGGTGTGCAGTTAGGTCTTTGCTCTTATCTCTTTCTTCTTTTTTAAAGTAAGCATTTAAGGCTATTAATTTCCTTCTCAGCACTTCCTTCACTGAATCCCATAAGTTTTGATATATTGTGTTCTACTTTTCATTTCTCTCTTCATATTTACTGATTTCCCTTGCTGTTTCTTCTTTGACCTATAATTGATTTCCAGCTTCATTCCATTAGGTCTGAGAAGATGCTTTGTATAATTTTAATCTTTTTAAATTTATTGAGACTGTTTTGTGACTCAACATGTGGTCTCTCCTGGAGGAGAATGTATACTCTGCTGTTTTTTGGGTGCAATCTTCTGTATATGTTTTTCAGGTCCAGTTCATTTATCATATTTTTCAAGTTCTGTTTTCTTATTGCTTTTCTGTCTAGATGATCTATCTATTGATGAGAGTTGTGTATTGACATCTCCAACTATTATTGTAGAGGTATCTGTTTCTCCCTTCAATCTTGTCAGTGTTTGCCTCATTTATTTGGGGACACTGTTGTTAGGCACAAAAATTTTTACGATTGTTATTTCTTCTTGGGAGTTTGTCCCTTTTATTAATATATAGTGTCCTTCTTTTGTCTCTTATAATAGCTTTTGACTTAAAGTCGATTTTGTCTGATATTATTAGTACAGCTACTCCAGCTCTTTTTTTGGTTACTATTTGCATGGAATATCTTTTTCCATCCATTTACTTTCAACCTATTTGTATCTTTGGGTCTAAAGTGAATCTCTTATAAACAATATATAGTTGGATCATGCTTTTTTATCCATTCTGCCAATCAGTGTCTTTTGATTGGGGAGTTTAATCCATTAACATTCAGTGTTATTACTGTAAAGAAATTTTAGCCATTTTGTCCCTTGGTTTTAATATGTGATATCTTTTTTTTTTTTTTTTTTTTTTTTTTTTTTTTGGTCTCTCTATTGTAGCTTCCTTTTTTTCTATATAGCTGATCTCTTGTGACTTGGGGAAAACGTTATTTCCTCTGTACCTTTTCTGGGAATCTTGACCTGTTCTGCTTGTTTTTATGCAGAATTTTCTCCCCAGCTCCTCTGATTTTTTAAAAATTATCTCCCTTACTCATTCCTGTTTTCCTTACACTTTTCAGTTCTGGGACCGCCCTATCTTCCAGCAGTTCGGCTTAAACCACACACCCCCCCCTTTTTTTTTTCTTCTCTGTGAGGTTTTTCTGCCTCCAGTTTCTTCCCTATTAGGGTATTCTGCCCCCAGGGAGCCTAATGGGATCATTCCAGAAAGGTGGGTCACTCTAGAAAAGTCTGTTTTATGTTTAGGTGGTACAGCCAACAGAAACTGAATTGAGTGAGTACACCACTTGCCAGCTGCAGTTCTACCATGGTTTCTCTCTCTCTTCTTTTTTCCTCGTGGGTAACCTTTTTGTATGTAGCACTCCTCAGCAGCTTGTATTCTGCCCTGGGTCCCCGTGCCTGGATATGCCTGGGGTTCTAACTTGCTTCTGTGAGTGCCTCTATAGTCTCTTTCCCCGTTGGGAGGTGATAGAGATCTGGACCACTGCCTCTGAGCAACGGGGAAGAGAAGAGGACTGGCAGGTCCAGAACAGAACTTTCCTACCTGACATTTTTCTTTTACTCAATTTAGCGTTTGTATAGTCCTTCTCCAGTCTCTACCACCCTCCAACATTCTAAGCAGGTGGGATTTGTCCTTTTATTCACTGAATCTCTCAGGAGGTTGTTTCAGGGGATGCCTTATTTTGCCATGTTGATCTGTAATCTTTTTTGCACACTGTATTAATATTTTAAAATGTTAACAGTTCCTAAGCTGTCTTTCTTGAGTTAGTATCCAGATAGTGATATGACTGCCATCTAGCAGCATTGAGGGACCATGTAACCTAATGAAGCTAATCAAGTTCCTTGTTTGTATGTTTGTTTATCCATTTAATTATTAACATTTTATATATATATATAAAATCATTTTATATTTTTATATATTTTATATATATATATAGGCTTGCATTTGCTTAAACTTCCCTTAAGGAAACAACTGTTTTTGTTCTGTAGTTGCAGTATCTGCTGCGGATTTGGAAGTCATGTTGCATGCTATCTTTTCTGTTTAAGTAGAGATGGTCATCTAATTAATGTTACCCTAAGCAATGTGGTTTACAATGATCAGCATCTGTTTTTTTCACTGTTTTTTTCTGTTATCATTAACCTGAATTTTCCATGCATGAACATTATCAGCATAATAAAGTGAAACTGCTGTGTGGCACATGCATTTGAGTAAAACTTTGAAATGAAATTTACTAGGATTACCAACATCCTTTCTCTTTTCTTTACTAGGGTTGGACAAGTTATAACCATCAAAGCCAAAGTTACTAGAGCATTCAGCACAAGCATGGAGGTAAGAAGCACCCTTTCCTTATTTCTACCTGTTTGTGCTCATATCGTCATTGTTTATAGAGGGCAGAGGATGAGGCTTGGTGTAATATTTGGAGTTAAAGAGATTCTGAATTACAGAAGGCCCTTGCATCTGTAATCAGGCTCACAGATAAATAATGAACCCATGTTTTCCAGTCAACCCTGGTGTTTTAGTTTGCTAAGCTGCTCAAAGCAGATTATGATATGCATTGACTTTAACAGTGAGAATTTATTAGCTTACAAGCTTACAGTTTTTAGGCTGAGAAAATTGTTCAAATCAAGAATCATCAGGTGATGCTTTCTCCCTGAATACCAGCTGCTGGAGATCCTGGACTCCTCTGTCATATGGCAAGGCACATGGTGGCATCTGCTGGTCTCTCCCTTCTCTTCCAGGTTTCATTACTTTCAGCTTCTTGCTTCCATAGCTTGCGCGCGCGCATGCGCGCTCACTCGCTCGCTCGTGCGCGCTCTCTCTCTCTCTCTTTATCTCCATATTCATCTTGTTTATAAAGGACTCTATTAAGAGGCTTGAGACCCACCCTGGGCCATGCCTTAACTGAAGTAATCTAATCAAAAGTTCCTCCTTACAATAAGTTTACACCCATAAGAATAGATTAGCTTTAAGAACATGATTTTCTGGGATACATACAGTTTCAAACCACCACACCTGGTACTAATATCTTATGCAATACAATGTCTTATACTTTATATAGAACTATCCACAGAAAGTTAATATACAAGGGAGAAGGGCACTTTCTTTGTTCTTTGCAAGAAATGGGTTTTCTTTTTCAATTATTCTGACTACTATTAGTCTGACTCTACTTGGTCGCCATCCCCTTACCCCCCAATAGTGCATCAGCTAACTAAAATGCAAAGTAACTGGTTGTCAGAAAGAAGATAAATTTATAAGATTTTTCTTCCTCATCCATTTGGTTCCTTTTCCTTACCACAGATGTGTATACAACATTCTCTGGAGCTTATGAAGTCTCTATCCAGGTTAAATTAACAGGAAAAGGGTTGCTGGGTCCCATATTGCAATTTCTAGGTTGGTCAGTAGCAGCTGCTTTTACGTCTGGGCAGACAAGCTTTGTAGGGTCTGTTTTGGCAATAACCATGCCTATGGTGGTGGCTTTGCCCTGCTTTAGCCACTCTCTCCCAGTATCAAAATATGTAGAATATGAAACTCTTGAAGAAATCAGAAAAGAAATACGTATGAAAAACCCAGCTCTGTTAACTACCTGGTACTTGCAGACCCTGATTTCTCAATAGTGGGACTCTGACCTTTGCCATGTGGTTGGCCTCTCTCCTGAGGGATGAACTCCATCCTTTATATTCAGCCCAAACAGCTAAAAGTCCCTTTTCTTTTATCCTTTTCCCTGAGATGTGCTAGCATTTCCAAAGAAAATTTTGTTTAAAAACTGAAAAAAAAAAAATCTGGGTGAATTTGCACAGCATACATTTCTGATTCTAAGGAAAGTAGATTCTAGCCTTAACTGCCAGACCTGATCTGCTGTGCACCGTTTTATTCTCTTTCATCCTATGTGAACCATGACCATGTAGCTTCTAGATTTTGTTTTGCTTTGTACCACCTGGCTTCTGGGCTACCTGAATTTCCTGCTTTTTCCTAAATCTAGATGCCAACTAAACCTTTATACTTTTACTTCTTCAAACTGGACTTGTCCTTGTGGGTCAGCCCGTTCAATTTCAGTTTCCTCTCATGGACTGAGGCTACCCCTCTGCTAAATTGCTGAGCAGAAAAAAAGAACTAAATTCACTCTAAATCCAAAGAAAGCAGGATCCCTTCTTTGTTTCAACCTTACTTCCATGGGATTCTCTGATTCCTCTATTAATAGGACTCTTCCCTCCTCCAGAAGGTATGTGACAAAAATCTCACCAGATAATAACGGTCCATTTGCAATAAGTGTGCATTACATAAGGTGTTTTTGTGTGTGTGCCCCTAGGTTTTTTTGTTTTGTTTTGTTTTTAACCCTAGGTTTTTAAAATCAGGTTTAATGAGATATAATTTATAACATTAAAATTCACCCATTTTAAGTATGCATTTTGTTTTGACAGTAATACTGTTATTTAATCACCATTATAATACAGCCATAAAACGTTTCCATCATGACAAGAAGTTCCCACAAGCCCTTCTGTAATTGGTCAGCTCCCTCAGCCCCCACTCCTTGACACCACTGATCTACATTCAGTCACCATTTTTTGCCTTTTATAGAATTTCATATTATTGGAATCATATAGTACATGCATTCTTTTATGTCTAGCGTCTTTCATGTAGCACGATGTTTTTAATTTCTGCACTTTATTATTCCCATTATTCAGTTTATTTTGGATTTAATTTGCCTTTCTTTTTTTAGACTCTTATGGCTAAAGCTTAGGAAATCGTTTTTAAACTTTCTTCCTTTCAAATATAAGCATTTAAAGCCATAAATTTCTTTCAAAGTATTGCTTTATTTGCATTCCAGAAATCTTTATATGTTCTATCTTCATTTCTATTCAATTCTAAATATTTTCTCATTTCTCTTGTGAATTCTCCCTTAACCTGTGGGTTATATTGGCATGTGTTGTTTGATTTCCAAATATTTGATGATTTTCCAGACACCTTTCTGCTACTGATTACTGATTCCTTTGCAGTTAAAGAATATAATTTGTATAATTTTAATTCTTTTAAATTCATTGAGACTTGTTTTATGACCCATATATACTCTTGGTGAATGTTCCACATTACTTGGAAAGAATATGAATTCTACTTCTGGAGAGTGGAGTATTCTATAGATGTCACTTAGATCAATTTGGTTGTTCAGGTCTTTTATATCCTTACTGATTTTTTGTCCACTTGTTCTATAATTACTGAAAGGAGTGATGAGGTATCTGACTATAATTGTGGCTCTGTTAATTTTTCCTTTCAGTTCTGTTTTTGCTTCATGTATTTTGAATCTCTATTATCAGATGCAACCACAATTAGTATTGTTAGGTTGTCTTGATGACTTGACCCTTTAATCATTATGAAATTTATATTTTATGTCTGGTTTTTGTTCTGAAGTCTACTTTGTCTGATATTAAGTTAGCCACTAATATTTTGATTTGTGTCTACTTTGTATATTTTTTATATTTTTAAACCTATTCTTATTTTTATATTTAATTGGATTTCTTATCGACAGCATATAATTAGATGTTGCTTTTTAATCCAGTATGACAATGTGTGCCTTCTAATTAGAGTGCTTAAACCATTTACATTTAATACAATTAGCTATTTAATAGGTTTAAATCTATCATCTGGAGATTTGTTTTCTATTTGTCTGGTTTCCTAGTAGTTTTCCTCAGGATTCTAATCTATCCTACTCTCTCCTGACATAGTCGGTATATATTTTTTGAGATATTTTGTCATTATACATTACGAAGTTAACTGTTCAGAACTTGTTTTAACTCTCCATAATTTTTGCTTTGTTTTTAATATTAGTTATTTTATTTTATTTTGTCAATTGGCAAGTTCTCTAAGATTGTGTGGGGTTGAGGTTTGTTGGGAGTTTAGGAATGGATGCTTTAAATTTGTTTAATCACAGTTTAGTTAGTTTAAGTTTGACCATGCAAATACTAATTAGTATTTTAAGTCAAATGTCTTAAAAGGAAACGTGTATTGTTTATTATTTTGTACATGGTGTACATGGTGAATATGTAAAAATAGGTAGATGTTCTTTATCATAGATAACACAGTGGTGAACTATGATAACTGAAGTTGCCCCCATGATTCTAAGGAGATAGTATCAATTATCTGAGGTATGTGGGGATAGTGCTTCTAAGCCAGAACCTAATGATGAATTCCTGAGTTTACCAACACTTCTGAAAAGTGCAATTCTGAGGAGCCAAGTTCCTGAACCCTCCACATGGAAAGGTCCAGTACATTGTATCATTATCATAATATAATTCAGCCCCAGTCTTACTACGCCTGAAAAAATAAAACAAGGAAACATAGCTAAAAATAGCATGATGCAATTCTGCACATATGGACTCAGTTATAAAACTCAGAGATTAAAGGTGAAAAATGTTATGTAAGACATCCATTAATATCTTGTTTTTTAAAGAATACTTACTGTGAATAGAATCAGAAAATACTCATCACATAATGCCAAATTTTTAAAAATCAGAATATAAAACTGTAAATACAATATGACAATTATATATGTATTTTTGAAATATATATGAAAAGTTTATATATGAAAAATTTACAAAAAAATTCACCTAAACATTAATAAATATCTCTTGGTAGTGGTATTACAGTTATATTTACTCTAGATAGATTCTTTTTTATCATTTATCTATATTTATATTTACCAAATATCATAGTAAATATATATTTTTGTATAATCAGAAAAACAAGTTCTTTGTTCCATTTTATAGAACATCATTGAAAGAACAGTATTGTTTAAATATAAATTTAAAGGCTGTTTTCATTAGAAAAATGAAAGGAAAAAATGGTGAAGTAAATACCTGAATTTTGAATGCTGCAATCTAATCTGTTACCTGAATGGCTGAAATTTTATTTATTTATTTTTGTTTTCATTTTAGATAAGCATCAAGGTCATTGTAGAGGACATGTCCACTGGCATTGAGAAACTTGTTAGTATGGCTTTCTCTACATTTGTAGCCAAACCAGTTGGAAAAGAAAAGGTAAATTAACTGTGTGAAGTGGTATCCTGTGACATACTAGTAATTGCATTAAAATAATTTTGGATAAAATGACATTTCTTTTTACCATGAGCTGTACCTTCCCAAGATTTATTACTCGCCAATAGCTTTTATTGTGGTAAAATATACATAACATAAAATTTACCATTTTAAAGTGTATGATTCATTGGCGTTTAGTACATTCAATGTGTTATGCAACCATCACTACTATTTCCAGAACATTTTCATCACCCCAAAAGGACAACCAATATTTTTCATCTGCGTTATCATTCTGTGGTAACTTCGAAGTGTTAAGAGCTCTCTATTTTAGAGGAAAGATGTAACCAGTTTGTGAAAGAGGAAATAGTGTTATGTTTTAAATGATCTGAAGGTCATATCAGGTTGTCAAAAGAATTGCTTACTTATCTTGTTCTCTTTTTCTAGTTATGTAACTCAAAAGTGAGTTAAAAAAAAAAAAAAGGCAAGAGCAAATTCGCAAGCAATTGCATGTATGGTCCAATCATTTTTTTTTTTTTAATACCTGAAGGAAAAATGTCAGTGCTGCTGAGTTCTGAAGTTTAAAAATAAGCTTCAAGGCATATGGAGTAAAAACATCCTTAAAAGAAATATATTGGCCTAATGTGTGTGTCCAGCGAGCTTGCCTGGCCATTGGCCCAGATCAGCTCATCCTTACTCTGCTCAGGATGGACTCATAATTTCTTTGCATTCCTTTTAAGGGTCAAGGTGCCTGTGGCCAGGGAAGGTATCCATTTAGTCTAAGTGTGTTTGTAATGTAATCATTCAACTTAGAATTTAAATCTTTCACTGCAAGGGTTACTCCAGAGGTGGGCACAGTGGCTTCTCCTAGCTCCACTTTGAAGAACAAAGAATACTTCTCACTCTACAAAAGCCTTCTTCCTCTGACTGCCTCCAACTTTAGAAGCTGGACAAAGCAATGTTTTCTCTATACCCAACAAAGGAGAGGGGAGCCAGGGCTGAGTTAGCCCACCGTGGTGCCATGGTGAAGGTGTCCCTGCAGAGTTTGATACACTGGGGCACTTCTCCCACTCTCTGCCCACCATTAAACAGTTTGTAAGGCAGATTCAACCTATTGTCCAAGGTTTTTCAAGCTGAAGTTCACAGATATAAGCTAATGTATTGCTAGAGGCAGCTTTCTGAGCCACACCGTAGAGCTACTGAATTAGAATCACTAGTGTAGGGACTCAGTATCTGTACTTTGACAAAGCACTGCAGGGACCCTTGTGTACACTAAAATCTAAGACATTGAGATCAATCTTGTCAATCATTCTGCTTTTCCAGGAATTACCTTGCAATCCCTCCAAATCTCCAAACTCTTGGGAATGAGAGAGGATAGGGATGGATACAGAGTTGCCATAGCAGAGAGGAATATCTGAGAGAAAGAAATAGAAAGGAGTAGCAACTTTTCTCTCCCTTCACACAAAAAAGGTGGGGCATCATTTTCCCCCTCCAGCCTCACACTTCTCATTCTGACTCTTATCTTGTGGAATAAGAATATAATAGTCGCACTTCAGCCCATTCTCTGTGGAGCCTGAAGAATTGCTTTTTGAAAGCATTTCTGGGAAGTCGGGTAACTTACTGTGCTGCCATAATTAGTTGGTTCAGATAACCTTAATCATAGAGCACTTTTTCCACAGTAACTTCTTTTCCAGTTGGTAAGGTTCTTGTTTAGTAGCACAACATGGAGACAGCTGTGAAAAGCAGTTGTTAGGTTTGACTCTACATGCCCACCTGGCTTTCCATACAAAGTGAGTTTATTCCAGGATGAAATTGGCAATGATTAACTAGGCTTAGTTCAACAATTGTGCAGGGTCCAGTCATTGAAAGGACTCACAAGTCTCCATAGAGTAGACTCACGGGAGACTTTGATAAAACTAAAGGACATGGTAGAGTAGGAGAAAGAAAGCACAAGCAGACATCAGAGGAGTTCATGACTTCCAAGCATTGCTCTCAAGGTCCTTTCAGTCGCACAAGATGCACTTCATCTGTAGATTGTGAACCATCAAGATTTAGGTGAGGTCCTTGGTTACAGGAGAGCCAAGGCAAGCGGTGTTTTATAGACTCTGCTGGTCATATAACTACAACCAGGTGGTGTAGAGTCAAACCAGAGCAAACCATCAGTCTGTGCATTCCTGAACTATTTAGATGAGGTGGTACAGAATACCTCCAGAGGAGTTTTAGACATTAAACAGCACATGACAAATCACGAGGAAGGATTTCATATTTTATAGTTTGGAAATTATAAAAATTGGGAAAAGTTAATAGTTGGCAAATTCTTAAAAGTACACATCTCATTGTATGGGAATAATTATGCCCATATTCATTTTTTTTTGTTTAAAAATATTTTAAGAAAAAAATTTAGTCAAAATAATATGTATATGTGACACTACCCATAAATGCTCTATTAACCTTGCTAGAAAACAATGTAACATAGCTGATTTTGCTTTTGCAAAATTCATTTTTTAGTTTTATCATTTAACAAGGCAATGAAAGATAAATGCTTTTCTTTCTCTAGATTCATCTGAAACCTGTCACACTTCTAACTGAACAAGATCATATGGAGCATAACCTGGCTTCAGAGAGAAGGAAAGTTCGATTACAACATGAAGATACCTTTAACAACTTAATGAAGGAAAGTAGCATGTTGGATGGTTAGTAAATCTACTTATAGGAATTTTAATTATATGACAATGACAAGTGAATGGGCCTTTTTTTAAAACACACTTACTTTCACCTTATTATTATTACTCAGTCTTGGTGATGCTAGATATCTTTTCCAACAAATCCAGTGGCTGAAGAAGGAACATAATTGCTGCTACCTAATGCTTCTTTAAATTGGAGTATTTCCAGGGGACGAGCGGGGAGAGAAAGGAGGCAGGGACCTTGTATTAATCAGCCAAAGGGGTGCTGATACAAAATACCAGAAATCAGTTGATTTTTATAAAGGGTATTTATTTGGGGTAGAAGCTGACGGTTACTAGGCCATAAAGCATAAGTTACTTCCCTCACCAAAATCCAGTGCCACGTGTTAGAACAAGATGGCTGCTGATGTCTGCCAAGAGTTCAGGCTCCCTGGGTTCCTCTCTTCCCAGCACGTGTTTGTCTCCCAAGCTCAGCTGTCCTGTTTTCTCCACAAGGCCAGCTGCAGACCATCAGGTGACCAGCTCTGTGTCTCTCCCTGGGGCTCAATACTCTCCAGGCGCAGCTGCTCTGCTTCTCTGTGTGCTTACTTCCCGGGCTCTAGCTAAAAAACTCCCAACTCTGTCCTTTGCAATGTCCTTTCTCTGTGAGTCCCCACCCACCAAGGGGGCGGGGATGCAATATCCTACCGACATGTCCCAATCAAAGCCTTAATCATTATTTAATCAAGTAAAAGTGAAACCTCTGAATCCAATATAATCTAATATGCCCAGAGGAACAGACCAGTTTACATACATAATCCAATATCTATTTTTGGAATTCATAAATAATGCCAAACTGTTACAGACCTTATTAATAATAATATATGCTCAGTAATAGTTGATGAGTGAAGGAATGATGGAAAATATCATATATTTATATGTTGCTCCACAGTTTACTAAGCATTGTTACAATTTACTCAGCATTATTTCATATGAGCTACATATAATCTTAAAAAAAAGAAGAGAAATAAACTCTGAGCAGTGAAGAAACAGCTAAAGGTCATGTGAGAAATTACTGGAAGTCATAAGGTTCTACTCTTTCCTGGCTCTTTCCACAGTAACAGTTTTATGACCCAAAGTTGCTTAGTTTTCCGGCAATGACTTCCCTGACTCTTGGAGGCCTAGCAGGACCAGAATGGCAGGGAAAGGCAGAGGTCTTTCACTGCTCTTCCTTTATATCTCACCATCTCCTGCGGTCCTTGGGGAGCTGACTTACGGGGGATACCAAGGTAGGTGAGAGAAGAAGGTGGAGGGGACCAGCCCAAGCCCCTCCCACTCACCACTGCACAGAGGGCACCGTGGCTCACAGAGGTCCAATTCCACTTGTCTCCAAAGGAGGCCACAGAAAGTAGAAGAAGAAAAGGAAAAGACAGGGAAAGGTCGGAATAAGAATGTGAAAAGAGAGGAAGGAAGACGAGTGTACAAAAAAGCCAGAGGAGAGAGGAAAGGCAGAAGCAGGGTGGCAGAGAGAGGAGTTGATTATAGGAGAAAGAGACAACTGGTGTCAAACTTGGATTTCAAACACTTGAAAATTGTTACTTATCTTGGAAGGAATTGATCAATGACATCCACTCCTTTGGCCTCTTAACGTGGGCCAGGTGAACTTGGGGGGCAGCATTTGCTTTTGCTGGTATCCTGCAATGTGTCCTAGTACAACACTGAAAGTACTGAGTACTAGAGGTGCTTTGAATTAATTAATAATAGGCACATGCTACAGTTATTCAAATGTAAAGGTAAAACGATTGCAATTGACTTTAGTTTCAGTTTCTTAGGAAGCCGGCCAGATCAGATCTATATGTCTGGTTCAATTTAAAATGATGAATTTTTTTTAAAAAAATCTACTCTTATCATCTGTTTCACCTAATCTTGCCTAAAATAGATTATTTTACATTCCTTTTCACAAAGCAATTTTTCACCTAACTTCATTGATTTGATCTTCTTTTTAGAAATTTTACTAACTTCTATACCACCAAAGCTACCGCTGAGAACTACAAAGCAATTTCTCTTAGGGAATGTAAGAGCTAAATCCTGAAACTTAAAATTGCCATAGAGTGTGGTTTGTCCACCTGCTGCCTCTTGTATCTGAAGGAGTTTGTTTTGGACTAGACAATATAAAGCAAGATAGCTAGAACACCTCTGTTATTGAGTCATGTTTTGAGAAAATCAAGATTCTGCATTGATTGTAATATCAGACATAAAAGATTTGAATCTATTTCAAGACATATGATTGAAGTGCATATTATTAGAACAGCTAGAAAGTTGAAGGCGGATCATAGGCTTTCTGAAGAAAAGAGAGGATGTGATTAGGTTTTGTAAAAACAGGACTTTTGGGGGATATATTCTTGTACCAATGAGTCATTGTATGGCAGCTTGGCATAGACGGGAAAGACTTAAGAGATGAGGCATTTTCATTATAACTTTTTCGTAAGAATCAGATGTCTGAGCATTATCCTGGTGATGATCCTCTCTGAATATGCAGGAAGAAAACTAGAGCTAGAATGACCTCAATTTAGGTCATTCTAAATTGAAAACATGGAATGAATCAATATAAAATTGTCCTAACAGGATGGTGACACAATACTTTAAAAACATTCAAAGTACAAGTATTGAAATTGACAACTGGACAACTATTGCCCCTATCTGGAAGTCTACAGAAAGGACAAGGTCTGTTTACTGTCCTTAACTAAAGCCAGAGCTGTGAGCCTGAATTGCTCTCTTACCCTGGAAAAGCCTTATTTTTTCATTGGTCAGCAATTACCTGCAACTTGGCATATTTCTGCACCAAGGTCACCAAACTCAGTATATTTCTGTGTACATATCATAGCTGATGCTTGTGCCCATGCATCCTGTCCTAGTGCATCTCTCTACAAGTATGTAGAACCCAATCACAAGCACACACTATGCAGGTTTAGAGTCAGAATTCACATTGCCTGTTTGGGCTATAACAGACCAAGTGAAATTTAAGTTAAAGAGGTATTGTGTTTGTAGTACCCCCAGGTGATTTTAGCAGCAAATGCAAATCCTCTATGAAGAAATGCACTTCCAACCTAGCTCTCAAAGAATTTTCATAGATAAAATCCCAAGGAATATGAGCTCATAGACAAAATCAATGAAAGATAAAAATAAATAAAACACCAAGGGCTAGAAGAAGCATCAGACAACATAACAAGGCCCACAAAGACTACAGATATAGGATTTACCATATAAAGAACATGAAATAAGAATTTAAGATGATTTAAGAAATAAAAAAAGAAATACTTTCAAGTCCTGACTGTCACTTATCAACTCTGTGACAACACAAGGCAGATCATATTACCTCTTATTTTATAGATTAGAAAACAAAGGCTTAGCGGGTTTCTGTACCTCTTTACTGACTATATAGAAGCAACCAACTTACTATTGAGGCTTTGATTTATTTTGACTGTGTTAAATTTTACTTAAAGTTAGCATAGTCAAAAGTCATGGCATGTGGAATCAGACAGACTTCTAATCCAGTCCTTGCTCCAGAATCTTCCAGTCATGAGACTTTGCAGAGGTCATTTACTTATCTAAATCTCAGTTTCCTGACCACTATATTGGGGACAATAATTCTTAACTCTGAGAAACTGTAATGAGATGATACATATGAAGGGTTCACAGCACATAGTACTGATGATTGCTCTTATAATGCCATTGTAGGTATAATACTTGTAAGAAGGTGTGGCAGTTTGAGATTATTTATGAATTCCAAAAAGAGAGATTATGCTTGTAAACTGGTCATTTCCTCTGGGCATGATCCCCTTTGATTGTATTAGATTCAGCTGAGATGTCTGATTAAATTATGTTAAGATTAGGGCTTTGATTCCACTATGTCAGAAGGGTGTAACTCAGGGTTGAGTCACTGCCCCCTTGGTGGGTTATATAAATGGACACTCACACAGAAACACAGAAAAAGGCACAGGAAGAAAGAGAGCGCCATAGACGCAGAAGGGGAGAGAACTTGGTCATTTTGGTCTTGCCATGTGACAGAAAACTGAAGGCTGAAACAGCTAGAGCCCTGGGGAGAGCTGAGCCATTCACCTGATAGTTTGCAGCTGAAGAGACCAGATCCCTGAGCAGCTGAAAAGGCCCAGAAAGAAACAAGCCCTCCAGCTTACAGCTGAGATCAGAAGAAGCTGAGCCCATGGAGCCTTGAACCCTTGCAGAGATCAGCAACCATCTTGCTTCAACACATGGCAACAGACTTTGGTAAGAAAGTACCTCTATGGTACCTTGAGTTGGACTCTTAAGGGCCTTGTAACTTTAAGATTTTACCCCAAATAAATTCCCCTTTATAAAAGCCAACAGATTTCTGGTGCTTTGCATCAGCACCCCTTTGGCTGACTAATATAGAAGGTATTGTCCCATCTTTGGTAGCAAAGAATTTAAAAATTCATTTAAAACAACAAATATTAGCTTTCTATGGAAGGACTGTGCCATTAGAAGTTGTAAAAAATGAGGCAGAATCTTACCATTTTTCTTTAAATAGCAGCAAAGATGTTAAACATATTCTGTTGAAAATGCGGAATATGAATGTGAAATAAATCAACAAGGATTAATTTGTTCATTCATTCACTCATTTAAAAAACATTTCCTAAAGAAAAAAGGAAATATAGAATTTACCAAAAAAGTAGAAATTAAGATTTTTTAAAAATTAGTAAAAAAAAATTAAATGATAAATAAAAGGGCAACAAAAAAAGTAAAAGAAAAAATTAATAAAAAAATATTTCTTGAGCACTTATATTCAGGATGTAGTGGGTCAGATAATCAAAGATCACTACATCAAAGGCTATAAAACTATAGCTGCAAAAGAAAGATACTTGTGAGAGCTTATGATGGTGGGGATTAGCTATGGGCATGAGGACAGACTTCCCAGAAGAAATGATGACTGATATGAGCCAAGAGAGAATAGGAATTAAATGGAAAGGTGAGGGTGTTATGGCCAAGTTAAGTGCTAAGGACAGAGAGAGCAGCATGTGCAAATGTCCTGATGTAGAAGACAACACTGATTTGAAGGAACTGAAAAAAAGGCCAGTGTGGCTTGAGCAAAGGGAGCAAGGGATTGGGAAAGAGGAAGAGGATGTTGGGGGGTGGAAGGGGGCATGGAGGGGGTATTAGTGAGAATCAGACTAACTGGGGCAGGAGCAGTAGGCAGAGGCCAGACAAGAAAGGAAGGGCTTGTAGGCAGTGAGAAGGATTTGGGGTTCTATACTAGAGCAATGGGAGGCTACTGCCATGTTTTAAGCAGGGGACTGAAATGATGAGTGTTACAAAGGGCAGAGAATAGACCATCAATTAATTGTAAACCTAAACATTCCATCAGCAAATGGAGTGAAAGGGTCTGTGTAGCTTCACTTCTTTATTCACCTATTTGTGACTGTGCCAAGAATGGCCCAGTTCTCAGTCCCCAACGGCTGGGCATATCCTGCTCACACTGCTAGCTCAGCTCTGCCTCTGATAGCACAACCAGGATACCCCCCGCCCATGTGTGAGTCCTTCCCTCACCACCCCAGCAACAGAGATTTAAGCCTAGCTGGTGATTCACTTGATGATGCAGGATGTCTAACTAAATTCATTTTACGTCTTTGTAGCCAGAGTAAATGATTTCTCCGTTGTTGAAAGTAAAACCTAATTTGTCAGTAAATGAAGCAGATACGATTCAAAAGAAGCAGAAGGACACTGAGAAGTACAATGAATTGTGTCTTTTCTGATTGTGACCGCTCGTGTTACAAAACAGTTTCCACAGAAGGCCACGTTCCCATTCTGAAGTTTATACTACAGCAAATGTGTTCCAACTGCTCAGTCTGTAGCCCTTCATGGCTCAAATTCCTTTCTTTGTAACAACTATATTGTGGTATAATTGGCATACAATAAATAGCCCATTTTTAAATTAAACGATTTGAAACCATCACCACAATCAAAATAACCAACATATCGTATTGGCATATACGTATGCCAAAAGTTTCTTCCTACCTCTCCCCACCCTGATCTGACCCTTCCCACCCCAAACAACTCCAGTCCAAATCTAACCATTCATTAATCAAAATTTTGATGGACTTGATACATTGAAATATAACCTCGAAAAGGCTCTTTCTGATCTGTTGTCTTCACCCAATTAACTGTGAATATCCACTGTTTACATGGAAGTCACACTCTAAACTCTAAGTCTTTTGGAATAATTTAACTTTTCTAAAGATCCAGTGACGAGTGTGCCATTGGGCAGGAAAAGCCATAGCCCCAGGCTCTGTGGCTAATGCTGCCATTATTAACATATATGTCCACCTTTCAGATCCCATTTGTGTTGAAGAGGAAGGAGCCATTTCCACGGGGCACACCTCTGTTCAGAGCATTGAACTTGTCCTCCCACCCCATGCAAACCATCATGGAAATACATTTGGTGGCCAGATTATGGCATGGATGGAGACAGTGGCTACTATTTCTGCAAGGTTCTTGGTTTTGACCTCTGGCGTGTGATTTGGGGACCAGTCGGAAGAGGATAGAAAGGGCTAGTCAAAGAGATAAGGGAAGGATTGAGGAAAATGTTGTCTTTTATCAAAATGAGAAAACTATAAATCATTTACCTGTTTACTTTAGGATTAATCTGTCCTTTTCCTTGAAGGTGAATGTTTAAGTTCTTGGTTGAAAAAGAAAAATGAAATGACAGTTCTAATACTTTATTCTGAATGATGGATGTTGATCTTGTGGCACTGAAACTCATTGTAGTGATAGCTTATGACAAAGAAGATGCAGAATAGAAATAGAAGACAGGCTTTGCACTTAAAAATAGGTCAATCTAGTGACAAACATTTTTACAGGCAACTTACAATTAGATCTGACCTTTGAAGATGCTGGTTAGAATTGTTATGGCCAAAGATTTAAGTGAAAAATAAGAGGGCAAAGAGGGGAGTACTTGGAAGAATACTTTTAAACTCTCCACAATTTCAAAAAGGTTATTTTATCCTTAATGGAATCAGGTAGTTAATTGGGCAGTTCAAGAAATGTTGTATACTCTGAAAATGCACAGTATCTGCCCTTTTGACCATTGTTGTAACCACTGAAAATTAAGGTTTTATTTTCCCCAAATTAAGAGAATTTCATTACTAATATATCTGTAGCTATGATTATAGTTAGAAACCTGTATTTATCCTTCATGTGAATGATGCACAAATAAGAAAGCTTATTTTAAAATGAGATTGTCATTCTTAATGACAATAAAGCATTTGAACATGTTCTATTGTAAATGCTTAAAATATAATTAACGATAGCTGCGTCATCATTAGTGTTAGCGCAATTATTTAAAGTAATTGAATGACTATAGTAGGAGTCTGAGATGTCGAAAATTACAGAAGTAATTTTCTTAGATTAAATATTCTTTGCAAGTATTTCAAAATTTCACACACACACACACACATATTATAAAATGTTTATCTCATAGCTTTCCAAGCTTTGTGGAGTTCTTTCTGTGGGGAAAAAAAATAGTCTTTTAATATGTGGGTGAATTCGATCAACCATGAAGCTAAGGAACCATGGTGGCAGTTACCCTCACTTGTGCCCACACTGACTTCGAACAGTCCTTCCTGTTTGTAGTCATGAGACATGAGGATGAGTGTAGTCCTTGAATTAGAACAAAGGAATTGGATTGTTTTTTCCGAAGGACTTCCTGAGAGAACAAGACAAGATTAGAACCATCAGCACAAGAGAAAAGTAAAAGTATCAGCATCTTGGTAAATACTCCACTTCTTGGGGAGATGGTAAATTCCCCAAATATTTACAGATAATGTACAGAACCACTTTCAACCCACTCGATCCAGAATTAAAAGAGAAGTATAACTTGTTATGCTGCCTTTTGTCTATTATTTTAGTTTTTTAATTTGAAATGAAGTTTAAAAAAGAGACGTTTAGTTAGAAATAGACTGGGTATTTGTATATTACATCCATTAGGTGAATCAGGAGTTGATAAAAATATTTTGGGGAACTGATAGCTTTCTTCTCTCTCTCCTTGCCTTTGTTTCATCAGCCGCCTCTGCCAGGCACATCCCATTCTGAAGTCCGTGGATATGTTTAAATTCCGGGGACCCTCAACAGTTGGAGACCGCCTTGTCTTCAGTGCTGTTGTCAACAATACATTTCAGACTTGGTAAAGCATGTCTAGTGCTCTTAGGCTGCTTGAACTTGAACTTGCACATAACTTTTTATTCTTACTGCAATCTAGGGTTGATTTAATCAAATAAAAACTTCACCCAATTTTCAAAAGCTATAAACACATATTTCAACCCCCTGTTCTGCTTGGGGCCTGGGTAAATTGTGCTGGGCTACTATGGGTTCAGAAATGACTGTGGTTATATGTCCCAGTTTGCCAGGGATAGTCCCGGTTTGTACCAGTCACCCTGGCATCAACTCCTCCTTTCACTCTCAAAAGTGTCCCAGTGACTAGTCAACCACCTCATAATGGACCTGTCATTTACCAGCATGGAGTTAAAACCACTTCCACTTATTTTTGTCATTCTTGTTATGTAATGAAAAGATTTAATTTAGTGTTTTTTTTCCTAAGTGTAAAAGAATATCTCTGGTTCCTGTTAAATTTTAGAGTTTGATTACTTTTTACTACAAAGCCATTGTTTTTAGTGGAGAAAATTTGACTTTGGCACAATTTAACAACAAAGCCCCTTAGTTCAAAATATGTTCTTTTTGCAAGTATATAAAGCTCCACGTGGCCTCTCCCCCCCCCCCCACACACACACACACTTTTACGTGGGAAAAGAAGTGGAACTGCTGTTAGGGGCTTGTACAAACAAATCCATGAACCTAATGAAATGGATTTTAATCGCAGCGTAGATTTGCTGGCGATGAAGAAAAACCAGGGCCCTGGTTTTGCTCGGAGGTGGTCGGTGGCGGGGTTGCGGGCGGCCCCGCCCGCGTGTTCTCTGTGCTTACCGCCTTGCCTGCCCCAGCGTGGAGGTCGGCGTGCGCGTGGAGGCCTTTGACTGCAGCCAGTGGTCCGAAGGCCGAGGGCGGCACATCAACAGCGCTTTTCTCATTTACAATGCTGTTAACAGTAAGGAAGAGCTCGTCACATTGCCCAGGATCAAACCCTTTTCAAAGGTCAGTTACGATCGCATGAGGTCCCATCATCAGACCGCTTACTCTGGGGGAAGCTGTGGGGACAGGGCCCTCCCAGCCACCAGAACCTCCTGGCTTCAGCAACAACCTCTATGCGGCTGTTTGCCTCCCTTTTCTTTTCTTTTTTGCAACATAAAGTAAAATGGGCTTTTTTTTTTTTTTCCTTCCAAATTAATCATTTGTTGAAATGACGGAAGCCCTGAAGGCCTCACCCCAACTTGTCCACGTGGGGCTGCTGGTGGCATAGCATTTTCTGTGTCCTTTTCCGACTCTCACTTGTTTGCCTCCAGTTCTCTATGCTATTATTCCACATTCACCTGAACTCTCTTTCCCTCATCCTTGAATTGCTTTATTGTCATCTTTCACCTTTTCTAAAAAAACTCTATAGTGACATATGTGTATAATTCTGGGGGCAGAAATGATAGCAGTCGCCACGTTTTGAAAAAAAGAAAGAAAATAAGGGCAATGTTACACTCTTATCCTATGAGTTCCGCCCAGGCGGCTCTGATTGATGACGGTTCACATAGAGACCCTGCCTCCCAATTAGCCTTTCAATTGACTTAGGAGAGAGACCCTTAAGGATTGTAGCACCAAAATATTAGAAATGTATTGACTTGACTTCGTTTCCATTAAAGGATGATTTTAGAAGGTATCGTGGAGCTATCGCACGCAAGAGAATTCGCCTAGGCAGGTAAGGGATAGAAGGTGTAAGGATTTTATGGAATCTTTTGTCTGTTATCTGACAAATTACATAACAAAGAAGGCTGCCTGGGTCTCTTTTTCCACGTTTGCAGTATGAGAAAGTCTGGTGTTCTCTGAGGCCGACTATGATGAAAATTGTTCCTGATTGTTCCACCAGTAAAAGCAGTTTTAAAAACAAAATGCTGATTTCAGCTCAAGAAAGTGTCATGGTTACCTTAATGTGCTAAATGCAGAGAATTAAAGTGTTCTTTAATGTTAATTTTTTTCTTCCAGAAAATATGTTATTTCCCACAAAGAAGAGATTCCACTTTGCATACACTGGGATATACACAACCAGGTGACAGTTTTATGATTTAGAGCTCTTCATGTAAAAATGACGTCTTTACAAATCTGAAATCCCTTTATTTAACTGATTTAGTTTGTACTTAGGCTGGTTAGATGAAAAGGTGAATTATATCAGCCATTCATTTCAAAATGAAATAAAACCATGCTATCAGTCGCTTCACTGCCTTGTTTGAATTATGTCAACAGTTTCCAAATTACACACATAGGATGCCCAGTCATCAAATATATTCAGGCAGCTTGGTACATTGAGGTCTAGTGTCCTGGCATGATTTGTGCCGAATGCCATGCTCACCAGCTTGCATTTTTATCAAGCAACAACAAAGTATTAGCCATTTTCAAGTCTAAGATAGTAAAATGTAAAGGGAAATCCAAATTTACTAATTGTTAATGATAAGTTATATTGAAGAATAATCTGACTTTGCCCAGGATGTCAATTAAAATGATAGTAATTTACTAAGTATATGGGCCTCATGTTCCCTTACCTGAATTTTGAACTGAGTGTTAGAAATGATATGTGACTGCAGTTTAATTCTAAGCTCAACATTATCACGTTGGCGTCACATATACAACCTTCTAACAGTGTCCATTTTCTAAGCAGCAAATATTTGATTACCAATCTAAGTGATCACACCAAGCTGAGTTGAACTTACAGCTTTTAAACTATTTGTATTTTAGGTATCCCTGAGTCATGGCAATGTGGAGGCTCTCAAAAAGCTGGCAGCCAAACGTGGCTGGGAGGTTACCAGTGCTGTGGAAAAGGTGGGAGGCAACTAGGTACATACAAACCATTGTCCATTATGAATGTTTTGTTTTTTATTTTATTTTATTTTTTTATTTTTTATTTTTTTTTATAATGCCAATATCTAGCACTTGGCTTTTTTTTTTTTAAGGATTTTTATTTATTTATTCATTTATCCCCCCCTTGCTGCTTGTGCTCGCTGGGTCAGCTAACCACGCCGTGCGGGCGGGCTTGCCTTCACCAGGAAGCCCTGGGAACCGAACCCGGGGCCTCCCATATGATAAACAGGAGCCCTACTGATTGAGCCACAGCCGCTTTCCTTTGGTTTTTTTTTAAAGATTTATTTTATTTATTTATTTCTCCCCCCACCTCGTTGTTTGCACTCGCTGTCTGCTCTCTGTGTCTGTTCGTTGTGTGCTTTCTGTGTCTACTCATCTTCTTTTTAGGAGCACCAGGAACCAACCCAGGACCTCCCATGTGGGAGGGAGGCACCCAATCACTTGAGCCACATCTACTCCCTGCTTGTTGTGTCTCTTATTGGGTTTCCTCGTTGTGTCATCTCATTGTGTCTTCTTGTTGTGTCATCTTGTTGCATCAGCTTGCCATGCCAGTCAGTCATGTCGGCTCGCTGTCTTGCTCATCATCTTTAGGAGGCACTAAGAATCGAACCTGAGACCTCCCATGTGGTATGTGGGCACCCAACTGCTTAAGCCACATCCACTTCCCCATCATGAATGTTAAGTGGTGGTGGTGGAGGTGGGGGTGGGTCTGCTGCTGCTTCTGCTGCTTTTAAGAAGGTAAACAATCCTTTTGGAAAGCTATTTCTAAGAATCAAGCGTCTTTCCAGCCCTGTCTCTCCTATGCCTTGCCAGCTGATTTGGGACACCATGCCTGTCCCTACCTTTGAGCTGAGCTTCTCACAGTCCACCTGGCTTTCTTTTCTCCATCTCCCCAAATCCTACCTGGTCCTCAAGACCCAGGACAGATGTTTCTCCATAAAGCTCTCCTTTTACCCCTGCTTAAAGGAACCTCTCCCTTTAGGAACTCCTTTAGCAATTATTTCATTAAAATTAATTTGTCAATTAATTATGTACAATTTTGTGGCATTTCTTCCATGGCTACCTTGAACTGATAGTTAAGTCTTACATGGTAATTTAGCTTTTTACAAATAGCGTTCTTTCCCTAACTATGTTATAAACTTCTTTAGGGAAGAAACCTTGTCTCGATTTCTTTGTATTTCCCTCAGCACTTTTTATAGTGCTTTGCAGGTGATCAGCACTAAATAAACATATAACCTTAGGATTTTAATTTTATCTAATTTCACTGGTACCCTTAGGAGAGCCTTTGAAAATGATACCCACAGGTACTAGACTGAAGGCTGTTTTGCTCACTGCTATATTCTCAGAACATAGTAGTATCTGCCACTTTGGAAGATGCTCAGTAAAGCCAGTCCTTTGTGTTCACATTTCAGTGTGTACTGTTTTTCATCACCAATGAGGCAGTAGCCTATAAAATAAGGTGACCATGTGCCCTGATTTTCCTGGGACAGTAAGGGTTTATACCTGTTTTCCCATTGTAATTATTAACAGTGCCTCAGTGACCCAGTTTGGAAGACAAATTATATAGTCACCTTACATTTGAAATCTAAGCAAATTCAAATATTACTTCATTGATTCTTTTCAACTCTGACTTGGACCTCCGCTCTGAGTTTTGTTTTTGATTGCTTGATTTTATTATTTCTTTGTCCTCATTAGTGAATCCTTATTCCCTTTATCCCCAGTTAGGGCTGGGTCTGTACTTAGTTAAGTGATGCAGAAACACAGGTTTAGATTTAGTGATCTAAATCATTTGTTTTTCTCTAGCCCTCATGACAGATGCTTCTAGACTTTGTTTTCTTTTACTAATATAAAGTCTGCTCCTTGCATCATTCCTGAAACAGGGCACTCATGAGCAGCATCGGAAAGGACAAACTCATGTCTGGAATGAAGGAGGATAACATATTTACTGAAGTCATATAACATATTAAAACTTCAGTTCTTTTGGAGGTGGAGGCCAGAAACAAACCAAAACAAATGATGATATATTTGTTAGCTTTATTGGAGTGGCGTCAATAATTAACTCTTAATTTTTGTACAGATGCTTATTGAGGATATTGTTTAATTAAAGAAACATCCCTATGTTATGTCTGTTGAATTAGAATCCTTCTTTTTTTCAGATTATATTCATAATAAAAATCTGATTTTTTCCATTCTGAATTATTCCCTTTTCTCTCCCACTTTTTTCAGCTTTTATGTTTTTTTTTTTATTTTAAAATACAACTATCTTATATTTTGTCACTTTTCAGTTGAATAGTTCTTATAGCACAACTGTCTGTTAAGTAAGAGTCATACTTATTTCAGACTTTAAAATCTACATTTATTCTCGATATAAATTAGATGGCAAAAGTCTAAGATTTCTGGTATTTGTTATGAAGTTGGACAGTACTTGTTTTAATCCATATTTTCTTTGCAGTGTATAATGATGGAATTAATAGTAGTGAAAGGAGGAACAAAGGATGTACTCTGATCTTAAAGATGCCTAGAGTCTAACATACACATGAAACAAGTGAAGAATAATTTTAAGGTGGTATACAAGCAAGTGAGAGATAGTACTGTTTAAACAAGGCAATTTCAGGTAAAGTAACAAACATAGTGACTTAGAACTTTAGGAAGGTGATTCTTAAGGTAGATGTTCCTTGAAAGAAGTGTAAGGAGTAGATAGCTAGAGGTGAAAGGGTTATCGAATCCCAGTGCAGGGAGCAGACCAAAGGGGAGCTAGTCTCATTGAGGCTCTGCCGGGAGGGGCAGGGCCTGGGCCCAGAGCACCATCTGCCCAACCCCCACCCCCCACATCTATAGTAAGCCTCCAGGGAAACTTAGGGTCACCCTAGACCTCTGTGAAACCAGTATTCCCCCTCTTCCCACAATGTAGTCTCAATAACGTATTTGTTAACAGATAGATAGTACAAGCTTCTAAAATGTTAAATTATTTCCTCTTGCACATATGTAATTCCAAACCCATTAAACAGAATCTTATTAGAATGAAAAAATAATATCATTAGTAACATATTAGCAAGCCCCAGCAGATTTTGAGCTCATTTACTTCAGCTTCATTTCATAGCGTAAAATTCTCCAACCACAAGTGATAAAACATCTGAGTTAGCTATAAATGGAATTTAACCTGCATTCTTCAGAGCATGAAAGAGAACTCATTTTCTTGGAGAATTTTTTTCACCTAGCAAAAGCCGGCTCTTCTTAGTAGGGTCTCAAGAGAGCCAAAACGAGCAGCTGCCTTTCCCTGCTTTGTTTGCATCGCCATTGATTCTTATCAGAGGATCATGAGGGGAACTTTCTGCTACCTTTGTCTTCTTGGGATAAGAATCAAAATATCATTCATTCCTGTAACACTGTACTCGATGCTGGGTAAGTCTAGTGAGTTCTATAAGGGCAGAATTCAATGGTGGCAACTCAGCTTGATGTTTGCTCTGGCTCCAGGATAGGAGGCAGTGGCGTGTGTCTGCAGCCTCAGGAAGAGCTTCCTGGAAAAGTGCTCAACTCTGGAGTGCAGCTCACCCACACTGGTTCCACCAGGATAGCCCATGGATGCTCTGAGGCCAGAATCCGACTGGGATTGTTGATTTCATGCTGGCCACATGCCCTCAGCTCCTCTGAGATTGCAGAGCCTCAGCAGGTTGGCCTAGAGCCACCCAGCCACCAAGGTGTGATAAGGTCACTTCCCTTGTGTTTACATCAATGAACCTCCCCCCACCCCTGCCATGTAGGGGGCAACGTTAGGCGTGTTCATGCTGGGCTGAGTCTCAGCAGCCTCCAGGAACTCCAGTCATAGTTTTCTTTTTCTTCACTAAGTACCCAGAGCCTGGCTCATGTCCTCCTTTGAAGGCTGCATTTAAAGTCAGGCTTTGTACTCAGGTCTATTAGAGAGGGAAAACGGCATAAGCAGATAGTCATTTCTTTCCTTTCTAAGCTGTTTTTAGTTTGTTTCTCATTTTTTTCATTCTCATGGAAGATATCTATGTTTAAATAAAGGTTTTCTCTTTCACAGCCTGATTTTTCCATCTGCTTGATTCCTGCAGTGAAGTCTTAACCCCATGTTTGTTTGTCTTCTCATAGCCTGTTGCCATGGGAATGATTATAAGATGACAAATTTCAACACTAACTTCAAAGGACCCTGAAAGAGATGGAGAAAATGGGCAAAGTAGAAATGTGCTCTTAGCTAAACACACATCTCTGATTATTGTCAAAGATAATAGTTCAGGATAACAAGGAAAGTTCAGAGTAAAAAGGGATGCATTAATGTTTAAGTACGTGTCAAATGGCTCCCCAAGACAGACCTCCTCTTGTCCAAGGGAATAATATGTATTAGAAACCTAGAAGGATGAGCCCCTGTGATTCAGAAATAAAAGAATGCTTTGTGCTAAGGAAATATGGTGCTTCAGAGGCCCTGTTGAGAGGTTGAGTTGGTTCTGGAGGTGGTTGGCTTGCTTCCGGGATCCTTTGCTCCACTTGGAGAAATGCCTGACATTCTAGCAAAGTGTTCTAGACTATATAGCCTTAGTTCCGGGGTCTCTTGGGGGAAAAGAAATGCAGGTCACTCTGTCCGTCAGTCTGGCAATATTTATTTTGTTCCAGGGTAGAGGCAGGGAAATATCACAAGTAGATAAAGAAGGAAAGGTTTAGTTTCTTCACTTTTCATTTTAAAAAACTGTTGCATAGTAATTAATTAGCCCACACTCAAGCCACATAATGTTTGGACATAGGATGTTAACATCTTGGTCATAACTTTCCCCAGTCATCTGTGTTAGTTTCCTCATTGTTAAGTAAATTCCCTGCAATGAGTTGGCCTAAACATTGGGAATTTATTGGTTCACAGTTTTGAGGCTAGGAAAGTCTAAAATCAAGGTGTCAGTCATCAAAGCAATGCTTTTTCCCAGAAGGCTGTCACGCTCTGTGGCTGGCTGCTGGCGATTGTTGGTCCTTGGCTTTTCTGTCACATGGCAATGCTCACGGCAGCCTTTCCTGGCTTCCTGCTTCGCTTCTGGGTTCCATTGACGTTCAGCTCCTGGCTGCTCCCTCTAGCCTTCTATCTCTGTGTGTGACCTTCCCTATAAGGCCTTCACTAATAGGATTAAAACCTTTCCAGACTCAATTGGGCCACACCTCATTTACAAGATTTCATACCCACAGAGACGGATCCAGCCTAAGAACATGTTTTTCTAGGGTACATTGCTCCAAGCCACCACATCATCTAAGTATTTGAAGTGACATTGCCATCATTTGGCTTCATTTTTACACAGGTAACAAGATGCCTTAGCTAGTACAATCAATCTATGCCTACTTGTATATATATATATTGTTTTGAAACTAAAAACATCAATTTTTATTTTGTAATTTATTTTTCCTGTTATTATCTTTTAGATAAAAATATATACTCTGGAGGAGTTTGATGTTTTATCTGTTTGGGTTGAAAAACATGTGGAAAGACCAGCACACGTGGCTTATCATCTCTTGTCAGACTTTACAAAGCGACCTTTGTGGGACCTCCATTACGTGTATGAATATATTAAATTTTTTTTTCTTAATCAACCCTGATGTCATGTACAAAATGACTTCTGCACTGCAGTTCATCTCCATAGTCCAATGTATTTGACCCACTGTCTTATTATTTAAAGACTATTTTTAAAAGCTTGCTCTACACAGGTGTTATTGAGAGACGCACACACAATTTATTATAATTGATTTATCATCTATATTAAGTTGACATGCTTTACCCTCATCCTATGTAATTCTCATAAGAACTCTTCATGGTCCCGAGACTTGCCAAAATTGCACTGACAGTCAAGTGATGGAACCCAAATGTGAACACACAGATCTGAGTCAGGTCTGAATTCCACAATCTTGCAGTTTAATACACAACCTCATTGCTTTTGACAAAGTGGCTCTCTAATTGTCCTTCCTGATTCCCACTCTTGATATTTAATTGGTGGCTCCTTCTGTGGCAGTTTGATATAGTTATGAATTCCAAAAATAGATATGGATTATGTTTGTAAACTGGTCTGTTCCCTCTAGGCATGATTAAATTATGATTAGGGCTTTGATTGGGCCACATCAGTAGGGTGTTGAGCCCCACCTTGGTGGGTGGGGTCTCAAAGATAAAAGACATGGCAAAGGGCAGAGTTGGAGTTTTTTTTTTTTTTAACTTTTTTAAAACAATATATGGAAGTATATCATTCATACATGAATGTACATAAACTATAAGTGTTCAGTAAACATCGTGAATTTAGAAAACAAACATGCATAACATCATGCAGGGCTCCCACACATCACCACCACCCCCAAACATCCTGCATTGTTGTGAAACATTTGTTAACAAATCATGAAAGAGCATCGTCAAAGTGTTACTACTAACTATAGTCCATATCTTATTCCCCTATACATTTTTTTTAAGGATTTATTTATTTATTTACTTACTTGCTTTTATCCATTTTTAGCACACCCCGCCCCCCCCCATTTTTGCTGTTTCTCTGTCCATTTGCTAGGCAACTCTGTGTCCATTTCCTGCCCTCTCTTCTCATTCTTACCCTCCTGTCTTAACTGGGATTCGATCCTCAGAACCTCCAATGTGGGAGAGAGGTGTCCTACCACCTGTGCCACCTTAGTTCCTGGTTTTTCGGTGCGTCTTGTCTAGGCTCTCCCTTGTGTCACTCTCCTGTTACATCATCATCTTGCTGCGTGGCTCGTAGGACCTCGCGGCTCACCTGTGTGTGGGGCCTGGCGGCTCACCCGGAGCCTGACGGCTCACCCGCTCGTGGGGCCTGGCAGCGCACCCACGCATGGGGCTTGGTGGCCCATGTGCATTCTATATTTTTATTTTTTTATTTTTACTGGGAGTTCCCAGGGATCGAACCCAGGTCCCTCCATAAGGGAGATGGACGCTCAACCACCCGAGCCACATCCATCCCCCTGCTATCTCTCTTAAGGTTGACCAAAACTACCCAAAGTTATAGTCTTTTCCCATACAGGATGGTCATATAATAAATCAGGCTTAGTTTATCACCAGCATTCTAAAACCCAGACCTAGGGAGAAAAACTAGGTCTGGGGACATATGATGGTTAGGCTAATGTGTCAACTCGGCCAGGTAATTGTGTCCAGGTGTTTGGTCCAGCAAGCACTGGGCTAATTGTAATACAATAGCATTTATGGACTTCAGTCACAGTGAGTTTATTGTGTGGATGGCTGATTACATCTGCATCAATCAGGGAGATTGCATCATCAATGGGTGACGCTTTCATCCAATAACTTGAATGACTTAAAAGGGGAAGTGATTTCAACATTCAGAGAGAATTTTCCAGCTCGTCCTTAGACAGCCAACTTCTCCCAGAAACTCATCAAGGACCTTTCATCGGACTTTCATTGGAGCCCCAGGTTTGCAGCCTGCCTGTGGAACCTGGACTTGTGCATCCACACAGTTGCATGAGAGACTCTTATAAAATCTCATATTATTGACAGATATTTCCTGTTGATTCTGTTTCCCGAGAGAACCCTGACTAATACAGGACACATGCATGGTTTCTAATATAGTGAATGTTTAGCCTACCCTGATTATCACAAAATCATGACAGTGAGAATATTCACATAGAGTTGGAGTTTTGACGTTGGAGTTCTGATGCTGAGTTTTGAGCTGGAGCCCCAGGAAGTAAGCACACAGAGGAGCCTGGTTGTGAAGAAGGAGAGAAGGCCCTAGGATAGAGATGAGCAGTTTGCCTAACAGTGGACAGCTGACCTTGTGGAGAGAGGCAAGGCCTAGAGGGCCTCACAGTCTACAGCTGACCTTGTGGAGGAAACAGAAGAGCTGAGCCTGGAAAGAAATGGAGCCCCAGGAAGAGAGGAACCCAAGAAGCCTGAACCCTGGCAAACGTCAGCACCTGTCTTGCTCCAACACATGGCAACAGACTATGGTGAAGGAAAAAACGTATGCTTTATGGCCTGGTAACTGTAAGCGTCTACCCCCAAAAAATACCCTCATAAAGACCACAGATTTCTGGTATTTTGCATCAGCACCCCTTTGGCTGACTAATACACCTTCTTTATGAAACAATATTCCTTGAGAGAAGTTAAGAGAAGAAGCTGTGTGAATACATGGGAAAGGCATTTATTCCTCTCTCCTTGTCTGTTCAAGGCTCCCTCCCTTCAGTCTGCATCTCTTACTTCTATGACTTCCTGCCTCCTGCATGCCTCATTCAATCTCCACCACTCTCCCTCCTTTCCTGGAATACAGAGCTGTATACCTGGTCAACAGTACTGTATTAGTCAGCCAAAGGGGTGCTGGTGCAAAATATCAGAAATCTGTTGGCATTTACAAAAGGGTATTTATTTGAGGTAGAGGCTTACAGTTACCAGGCCATAAAGCATAAGTTACTTCCCTCACCAAAGTCTATTGCCACGTGTTGGGGCAAAATGGCTGCTGATGTCTGCCAAGAGTTCAGGGTTCTTCTCTTTCCAGAGCTTGCCTCTCTCTGGGCTCAGCTGCTCTGCTATCTCCACAAGGCTAGCTGTAGACTATCAGGTGAATGGCTCTGTGTCTCTCCCTGGGGCTCAGTTCTCTCCAGGCTCAGCTGCTCTGCATTCTCCTGTGTGTTTACTCCCCAGGCTCCAGGTCAAAACTCTAACTCTCTTTTCTTTTGCATGGTGTTCTCTGTGAGTCCCCACCCATCAAAGGGGCGGGGACTCAAAGCCCTAATCATAATTTAATCACGCCCAGAAGAACAGACCAGTTTACAAACATAATCCAATATCTATTTTTGGAATTCATAAACAATGCCAAACTGCTACAGGTACTGATAGGGACTGATTGCACTCAGGCCCAGCCCCCTCCTCCAAGGAGGCAGACTCACTCTGAGTCCCAGCCACCTCAGCCATTGCACCTTTCAGGGCCTCACAGAGACCTTGTTGAAAGGAAAGGATTGGTGAGATGAGCTTCCTATTATATTCAGCATTATCATTTATTCCTTCAGCTTGACAAGGTGGAGCTTCAACTTTTAAATTTCCAAATAATACCATATAAAAGACAATTTAATGTCACTAAAATGTGCTATCTCTGGAGTCATGTGTTATATTTACATAGATGCCAGAATGTCATATCATGGTTAATGCTATCATAATAGAACACTCCAAGAGAAGAGTAAACACTTCACAATTTTCTTGCGTCAATATCTGTAGCTGTTCTATAAAGTACAAAGCTTTTAGGAAGAAAAGTACCTAAACTTTGGTGTTAATATTTTTTAAGTATTTCTCCCACTGTTGTCCATGTAATCTGACATTCCAGCCAAACTGAACTTGAGCGAATGGAGGAATTAATGGATGTATTCAAATTCAATTAACTTTTCTTGTACACTTACTATGATTCATGTACTGTGCCAGGTGGTTTCATTTAATCTTCACATAACCCCGTACAATAGGTTTTATTGTCCACATTTTACAGATGAAAGGATGAAGTGACTTGCCTAACTTAACATCACTAATAAGTATCAAACTGGGGTTCAAAGGCAAGTTGTTTGGCTCCAAACTTAGTGCTTTCTCCAATATGTCACCTTCCTTTGCCTCCTAGTCCACCTTGGATGGTCCAGTTAATTAAGGAGTCTTCAAAATATTTTGCCTGATCCTGAGAAAAATAATTTTGCAGAAAACAGCCAAATGTCTTTCTTTAAAGTGTTGACGGTAGTGAACTTAAGAGTTAGATGTCATCACTCTTTTTATCACCTGCAGAGTCATTCCTTCTGACCAAAGAATTCATTCTAAAGGCACACTCTGAGCAGTGATGCTGGCTTTGGGGAGGATGGTTAGGTGAGCAGAAGGGCTGAATGCAGACATCGATAATGAAATTGTGCAAGCAAACGAGAATTGAATGCCTTATTCTAGTAAGTAGAAAAGTGCAACCTTTTTTCACTGTTCTATTCATATAGGTCCTGTGAAGTCATAGACTATGTGAGTGAAAATAATCAGATATATTATATCACCTGTCCTGCAGTGAACGGTGACAAACCCAAAGACTTTGTAGCACTTGTATCACGAAGAAAGCCTCTCAAAGATGGGTGAGTATAAGTAGTTCAAATGTTATAGCAATGTTTTATAGTATAGATCAGAAATAAATAGCAAATATGAAAATAAAGAAGTCAAAGTAGGCATTTCTGGTTTTGAATTTTTTCTAGATGGACCTTGGCTATCATTAAAATAATAAACAATCTTCTGATTGCTAGTAAGACTCAGAAAGCATTTCCTGTTCCCATTGCCCTATTCAGATGTAAATGTGATAATTAGCAAATCTTTAGAACATTCTGTTATCAATCAAAAGGCAGTGAAGACCAAATAAAACCCTCGGAACTGATTTAAAATCCAAAGGTAATGTTGCCTAACTTAGGTAACTACCAACATGCTGAAGGTAATATCTGTGCAAAGCAATTTTGAAATTTAGGATTTTCAGCTTGGAGAAGATTTGGAATATAATAATCATCTTTTCTAATCTTTATTTGATACCAAATAATAATTTCCAAGGCTGTATTAAAGATTGTGTTCCTGACACAAGTAATAGGAATCTTTTGTAACATAAAGTAAGGAGATAGAAAATATGAGAGAAAAGTTAAGAGACATGGAAGTTAAATCTAGGAAACCAATGTTTAGTGAGAGTGCTAGAACGCTAGAACAGAGAGAAAAGAAGAGATTTCACCTGAGCTCAAGAAAAAAACTTAAAATGAAAGGGTCCAATAAGTACTGAACTGGAAAATGAAAAGATATACCTGGACACTTCCTGATAAAATTACTAAACTTTAATAATAGAAGAAAGTCTTTTGGAAGAAACATAACTTTGAGTTGCGTTTTAGGTTTAGAAGCTGCCAGAAGCACTTTTTACATTACTAAAGAGGGGAGGCAAGCAAGCCAGATGCTATCTCAAATTTCTCAAGATATATTGAATTTAGGTAGAATGTGAATCAAAGGACCCAGAAGAAAGAAAAGAAGGAAGGGAGGAAGGGAAGGAGGGAGGGAGGGAGGGAGGGAGGGAGGGAGGGAGGGAAGAACAACTTCCAATATTTATTGTTGGGTAAAAATCAAATTTTTCACAATACAAACCAATATTTGTAAAATGATATATAAATATATATACATATATGTGCATTTGCTTACATAAATGTTATTAAATACATTTTTTAAAGGTCTGGAGGAATACGCAAAAATTGTTAAAAGTGGTCAGCTGTAGGGTGGGGAGTAGGATTGGAGCTAGGGTGGACTAAAGGAGGACTTTTATTTTCTACCCTATAGGTTTCTGTATTGTTTGAAAATGTTTTACCATTGTTTTTGTAGTTGAAAAAAAGGGAGTGGATTGAAATAATGCTTTTAGGCACAATCAAACTTCAGTTTTGAGATTGACTCCATTTTGTGGAGTTATGCAAAGGATAAGTAATTTTGGGGCAGAAAACACCTGTGGCCCGTATTACTACTTCCTACACTTGACTGTAGCCATAGAAAATATTTTCTAGTGTGGACAACTGTTGTAGAAGAGGCTAGGTCTTCAGAGTTTCACTAGTACATATTTAAATCAATTGCATTCACTAGAGTACTTGATTTTCTAACAAATATTTTCTATTTCTCCTAAGAACCTAGAAAATGTTCTATTACCTTTCAGTAACACTTACACAGTCGCAGTGAAGTCAGTTGTTCTGCCGTCAGTCCCACCTTCTCCTCATTACATCAGAAGTGAAATCATATGTGCCGGATTTCTGATCCATGCTATTGACAGCAGTTCATGTACAGTAAGTTTTATGAAACCACTGCAGGTTAATTTACTCCCGCAGATATACAGAAATCTCTTAATGTACCCACATTCCTTAATTAATTGTAATTCTGGGATTTGTTTCCACACCAGTGAAATTCAGATCCCTGTTTGAAAAGGCTCCAAGCCAGTAAGACTGTAAATTAAAATACTGTATTTTCTTTTTGAAACAGGTGTCTTACTTTAACAAGATTTCTTCTAGCATCCTTCCTTACTTTGCCGGGAATATTGGTGGCTGGTCAAAATCCATTGAAGAAACAGCAGCCTCTTGTATACAATTCATAGAGAATGCTACTGATGATAGATTTATAAGCACATTTTAAATGGTTGACTTTCAATGATCTACATATTGATTTCCCACTTTTAATTCTAATCACACTTACCCCTGACACCTGGCAAGCTTTGGGGTCACTAAATGATTTAATAGCAGCCTACACAAAATGCAGTTAGGAAGAGGTTAACAAACAAAATCCATCTCAAGTCAAATACCAGTGATTTGGATGAGCATTAAAAGAGCTTAAAATTCTGTTTAGATCATCTGAGCCTCAGTTCCCTTCCAGAGGAACAGGTAGTAATAAAATTGTCTGTAGGCAATATTGTGTTTTCTGTAAACCGACATTAATTTGGTTAAAATTATCATAAACATTTTCATGTTACAGGGTTCTGTTTGAAATTTGTATTTTATAAACTCTAAAATGATGATTTGTTACAAGTTGAATAGCTGATTAATAATATGACACTGTTCCACGTGCAGCAGGTATCTGTACATCAGAAGCATCTGACAAGATGTATTACATGTTTCAGAGGTTTAAATTAGGAAGACATTAAAATATAATAGAAGGCAATCCATTTTCATAATAGGACCTACTTTACTAGTGTCATTTAACATATATTCAAGGTGGCTGACCAATTTAGTATCTATTGCTATATATACACACACAAAGTACCTGCAAAATGTGATATTGCAGAGAAAGAGAATATTAACTGAGCTCTTCTTTCATAACCATTACATTAGCACTTTATTCCTTCGACTTCAACATTCATTACTCTACTCTGCCTTTGAATTGACTTACCTTGTAAGGCAAACCTGAATATATCAAGTTAGCCTCCTCTATAGGACAACCTTTAAAAGTGGAAGGCCTTCTCCCTAGAGTTGAGGTTACTTAAGAGGTTAGATACATTCTGCTGTTAGTTTGCCAAATCGCAACATCTATTCTCCCTGGCACACCTCCCCCTACACTCACACAGTCTAAGCCTGCTTGTATTATTTTTATTTTTCTGTGTCAGCAGGTTTACACTTATATGAACTTTGGGCTTTGCTCCCATTGTATGCATTTTACATCTGTATACAGTAAGAGTATATATGTAGATTTAAATGATTATACATTACATTCCAGAAGTAAAAAAAAGGATTTTGAGGATATTTTTATATTTTAAAAAAAAGGTGAAAATGAAATATAGGGGTTACATTACCCTAAAATTTTGTCAGCTAAACTTGCAGACCTCTCCTTCAATTGAGACACTTCCAAATACAGTCTGCCTAACCTACGTCTTCAAATTTATGTTTTTCGAGGCTTTTTCCTAAGCAGTAACAGAAACATTATGAAGCTGAAGGAGTAGCATAACTTTTTAGCTTTTAGACATGATTACATTGCCCTTCTAACGTATGATACAGGCACAGCCTGTACCTGCATTGCTCAACATGGTAACCACTAGTCACATGGGGCTCTTTAAATTTAAATTAACTGAAAGTAAATAAAATTTCAAATTCAGTTCTTCTGTCACACTAGCTCCATTTCGAGTGTTCACTAGTCACGTGATTAGTGGCTACAGTGTTGGGCAGTGCAAATATAGAACATTTCAGTCATCACAGAAAATTCTGTGAGATAGTGCTGGTGTATTCAGTTTGTCCCAGTCTTAAAATACAGACAGAACTGTCATTTTCACCTATCTCTGTATCAAACAATGCCTTCTGCCCTTTCTACAAGATTTTGCTTTTATGCCTCTGAACAAAGACCAGGCTCATCTACCTGGCACTCTTGGACCAAAGGTCATGGCCTAAGTTGAAATACTCACTTTCAGGACTACTGGACTTTAGAGATATTAAAAGGGTACAGAAGAGGAAAAGATAGTAATTCATTCAGGCTCTACTTAGGGCATCTCAAAAAATGTGAAACCTCTGGACTGAATATTACCCACAGTTGACGAAGTTGCTCCAAGTCATAAGATTCAACAACAGCTCTTATGTTCACATTGCCTTTTTTCCATGGAGATGTGTCTGGTCATTCTTTAATTCACTCAATAAATATTTATCAAGAGCCCACTTTGTGCTGAATGCTTCTAGGCACTGTGGGTTCAGCAAGGAACAGAAGTGTACTGGTTACATATAAATAAATTAAATCAATAATGTAGATTAGAAGATAAGTGTTACATGGAAATATAAAGCAGGGTAAAGGAGATGATGGGTGCTGGGGAGGGGGTGGAAATGGTTGTTGGTATTTTAAGTAGAGTGGACTTCACTGAATGACATTTGAGCAAAAACCTGAAGGAAGAAAGGGAGTGAGCTATATGGATCCCTGGATGTTTCCTGCAGAAGGAATAGGCAGGGCAAAGCCCTTGAGGTGGTATTGTTTCTGGCACATTTTAGAAAAAGCAAGGAAGCTGGAAAGGCTCGAGTATAATGAAAGATAATGAAAGACAGCAAATGAGAGAAAGCATTCCCTTGCTTTCTTTGGTGACCAGGCTTTAAGCAAATGCTATTGCTCCAAGGGTAAGCATCTAAGTTCACCAGTTGTCACCCTCATTCCCCTGGAGTCTGACAGAAAAAATAGAAAAATGTAGTCATGCTAATTTCTTCCCTTTGGAGTGAGAGTGTCCTTAAGGAACACTTAAGATATCATGCCTTTCTCTATGATAAGGATTTTTAAGTGCTTCTAACAGGATTGAAAAGTTTTTGATTAGGAAAGTAAATTCATTCATTTTCACTCTTCCCAGTTCTAATGTAATAAAGTTGATGCAATTTTTAAATATTTTTTTAAAAAAAGAAGGAATCTAGAAAAAAATGTGAAAATTGATCAAAATATAGTTTACCTTCGTACTCAAACACCTTAGGATATGAGGAACGATTTTAATATAGATAGAAACCAAGGTACTTTTTTATATATAGTGTTCTAGTCAGCGAAAGGGGTGCTAATGCAAAATACCAGAAATCTATTGGCTTTTATAAAGGAAATTTATTTGGGGGTAGAAGCTTACAGTTAACAGTCCATAAAGCAGAAGTTACTTCCCTCACCAAAGTCTGTTGCCACATATTGGGGCAAGAAGGCTGCCGACATTCAGCCTTCCTCTTCCTCTTAAGGCTCTGTGGTGCCAGTTTCTTCCAATATCAGCAGTAGGCGGGGATAAGTCTTGTCTCTTTCCCGTTTCTCTCCAGGCTCAGCTGCTCTGCTCTCTCCCATGTGTTTATTTCTCAGGCTCCAGCTCAAAAACTCCAATATCCCTTCTTTGTGGTACAGTTTCTCTGTGAGTTCCTGCCCACCAAGGGGGCAGGGACTCAATGTCCTACTGATGTAGGACATTGCCTTAATAATTAATCAAAGGCCTTAATCAAAGCCTTAATCATTATTTAATCAAGTAAAAGCGAAACCTCTGAATTCAATATAATCTAATATGCCCAGAGGAGCAGATCAGTTTACAAACATGATCCAATATCTATTTTTGGAATCCATAAACAATATCAAACTGCTACATATGGTCACATGGTTTTGTTCATATTTCTTACTGCATATCTCAGAGATATCTTTGAACATTTTTATCAGTATATTTATAGGGGTAATTTTGAAAATATATGTTGAAAAGGTATATTTAAAATCATAAGTTTTGTGGTTTAAAATAAATTATTTAAATGAGAACTTTTATGTGTGTTCATGATTTACTTCACCTATTGGATGGTAATGTATCTTCTGAGCATTCTTCACATTCCTGCTGAGTGTGCCAGAATGTAAGACTTATCCATCTCTTGATTCTGAGCAATTTCTGTAGCTAGTGCCATAAGCAACTAAGTAGGTCAGTGTATTAGTCAGGGTTCTCTCGGAAAACAGAATCAACAGGAGACATCTGTCAATAATATGAAATTTTAAAAGAGTCTCTCACACGACCATGGGGATGCACAAGTCCAGGTTCCGCAGGCAGGCTGCAAGCCAGGGGCTCCAATGAAAGTCCGATGAAAGGTCGTTGATGAGTCTCTGGCAGAAGTTGCCTGTCCAACGACGAGCTGGGAAATTCTCTCTGAATGTTGAAATCACTTCCCCTTTTAAGCCATTCAACTGATTGGATAAAAGCGCCGCCCAATGGTGATGAAATCTCCTTGATTGATGCAGATGTAATCAGCCATCCGCGCAGTAAACTCACTGATGATTGAAGTCCATAAATGCTCTTGTATTACAGTTAGCCCAGTGCTTGCTGGAACAAACACCTGGACACAATTACCTGGCCAAGTTGACACATTAGCCTAACCATCACAGTTAGGGTGACAACATCATGGGGATACAGTGTTTGCTGCTTGCTCAAAACACACTGGGCCCCACATTCCTCACTTCTCAGCTGTGACACAAACCCACTACATGTGCAACATCTGTCTATGCCCATCTTATCTCCCCTGTGGGACCCAGAGGCCAAGGTATATGACACAAATAAGCTGATATTCTTGCTGCTTGCTGTGCCATGAGTAATAAAGTCTTTTGTCTCTGAACCAGGAGTCTCATATTTTCTGTCAATATCCTTGAAACAGTAACATGGTAATTGATTAGCTTACTGGAAATCTAGAACCGTTCAAGTTCTTTTTTTTTTAATATATATTATTTTTTTAAAGATACTTAGATTATATAAATGTTACATAAAAATATAGGGATTCCCATATGCCCCGCTCCCCATACCGCCCACATTTTCCCACATTAACAACATCCTTCATTAGTGTGGTATATTCATTGCAATTGATAAATGCATTTTGGGGTATTGCCATTGAGCTTGGATTATAGTTTACATTGTAGTTTACACTCTCTTCCACACAATTCTGTAGCTTATGGGAAGATATATAATGGCCTATATTTGTCATTGCAGTGTCATTCAGGACAATTCCCAAGTCCCGAAAATGCCCCTGTATTACACCTGTTTTTCCCTCTCCTTGCCCTCAGAACCTCCAATGGCCACTGCCTCCACAACAATGTTGTAATTTCTTCCATTGCTAGAATCACAATAAGTCTATAGTAGAATACCAGTAAGTGCACTCTAGTCCATAGTTCATTCCCCAATCCTGAGGATTCTGGGATGGTGATGTCCACTCCACCCCTAATTGAGAGGGGGCTTCGAACCCATACAGCCAATGGATGGGATAGTCTTGCTTGCAGTTGTCAGGTCTCTCATTTCCTTGGTATGGTGGTTGTCAATCCTCACCTCCTTGTTAGTTGTCCTGGGTTGAACTGGAAAGTAGGTATAGCAACTCCGCTGAAGCTCAGGACCCAACTGGCACATGGACAGCCCAAAGATTTAATTCTCTTGGACGTACACCTACCTACTCCAGCACTAACTATAGGTTCAAATAGAAGGGACAGATGAGCCATGTGTAGGGAAGCCATAACTGAGTCCAACTCTGTCACTCTCAGGAGCATAAACTCCAAAGTAGGGCCCACTGGCAAGGCACAAAACTCTGGAGCTATCTGCCCTGAAATAGGACCTGGGTGTTTCCAGAGCTCTCAGGAGCCCCACTGTTTGGGGTAGTATCTATTTTGCCTTCACGGTTCTTGATAGTAACTCATCTCCAGATTCAGAGGTTAGAGAAATATTAGATTAAAAGTCCCTTTCTGAGTGTCGGGGAGGCCGCGAATTCTGTTTCAAGGCAGCGTTGAGCCCACAGAGTAGACATCATGAGTAAAACTCACCCGCCTGAGTTGAAAAAATTTATGGACAAGAAGTTATCATTGAAATTAAATGGTGGCAGACATGTCCAAGGAATATTGCGGGGATTTGATCCCTTTATGAATCTTGTGATAGATGAGTGTGTGGAGATGGCAACTAGTGGGCAACAGAACAATATTGGAATGGTGGTAATACGAGGAAATAGTATCATCATGTTGGAAGCCTTGGAACGAGTATAAATAATGACTTTTTCGGCAGAGAAATCAATTGCTTCCACGTGTTACCTCTCCAAAGGGCCTGTTTTACTGTGATATAATAATTGGGTCATTTATAGTCTTCATATTAAGTTTTTTGTTAAATAAACTTTTGTAATAGTCAAAAAAAATGCTTTCTCAAGTAGTCTGAATATAGAAATGAATATTAGCTTTTATTATAATTGTTTCTAACAAAAACTTTACCTGATACATGTAAGTTAAGACTGGGTTCAAAGGTTTTTCTGCATTAAACTAGAAGAATCTTATTAAATGTGAACAGCATGAGTGGGTTTCTTCTGAAATATTAACTGCAATTTTCAAAACTTAGAATAGCAGCGAGTACAAAAAGTAAAACACAGGAAGTGATGTAGTTGTTTATTTGTAATGTAATCATTAAGTGCAGGAAAATTTTGAATACAAGAGTACAAATAGGATTCCAGAGAAAAACGTTCCAGCATAGCATGGTCTGTTCTTTGTGAAGTAGAAAAGGGTAAGGGTAGTGAGATTGCTGCCTGTAATAGATTCACCGAGTTCATGAATTGTAGTTTATGGCTCACAAGCTCTAATAGATTATATATATATATATATTACAGGTGGTTGTATTATAAATTTAGCCTTAAGAAACCTACCAAAAAAAAAGAAAAAAAAAAAAGTCCCTTTCTCATTTTATTCTGGCAAATATGAAGTATCATGTAAAAATTTACACATCTGATGCTATCTTTCACTTACCCACTTTGTAATGAAACATTTTTAGGGCCATTAAAAATAGACTAGAAACAAATATTTCTAGCAATTCACATTTGTTATTTTGAATGGTAAGATCAATTGGGTGTCCACATCCTGTCAGAAACAAAAGTCAACATTCATTTCTCTCCATCTCAGCCTTCACTTTTACTACCCTAGTCTAGGCCACTATCATCTCTCACTGCAATAGCTTCCTAGTTTTCTCTGTGTATTAATTTTGTACTCCTACAATTTATTCTCCACACAGTATCCAGAATACTTTTAGAAATGTTTGTCAAATCATGTCCCGTCCCTGTTTAAAACTTTCCATTGAAGAGAAGGGGCAAATCTATATAGACTGAAAGTAGATTGGTGATTGCCTAGGGTTGGGCTGTGTGGGAGAGGGGTGGGAAGGTGGAATAACTGCTAATAAGCGTGGTATTTCTTTTGGGGTAATAAAAGTTCTTGAAATTTAAATATGGGGATAGCACAATGGTAAATATGTTTTTAAAAAACATTGAATTGTACACACTTTAAATAGTGAATTATATGTATGTAAATTGTATCTCAATAAAGCTGTAATATTAAAAAAGAAAAAAAAGTGAGAAGCACTTCCCAAGTGGCAGAGTATAGACCTCTGAAAATCTGTTCCTCCATAAAAGCAATAAAAACACTGCCCAAAATTGTCAAAATCAACTCTTTCAGAACTCTGAAAATTAACCAAAGGCCCATAACAATCCAAAGAGCACTTATTCAAGAAAAATTTCTGAATGTTGGTAAGAATACTAGCTTTGTGACATTCTAATTCAAAAGCAAAAAAACTCATACACTTAAAATCATGATACATTGTTGTTAGAAATTAAAGACCCAAATAAATGGAAAGTCTTCCCATGTTCATGGATCGGGAGACTCAATATTGTGAAAATGGCAAACTCCCCAATCTACTGTTTCAACAGAACTTTATCAAAATCCAAGCTGGCATTTTCTTGCAGAAATTGAAAAGCTGATCCTAAGATTCATATGGAAGAGGCCTAGAATAGCCAAAACAGTATTGAAAAAGAATGACAAAATTGGGGGCTCATACATCCTGATTTCAAAACTTACTTCAAGATAGTGTGGTACTGATATAAGGATAGACATAGAGATCAATGAATAGTAGAGGGTCCAGAAATAAACTCTAGTTTTTATGGTTAATTGATTTCAAAAAGTGTTTTGGCACAATTTAATGGGGAAAGAGTAGTTTGAAATCTTCAACAAATGGTGATGGGACAACTGGATATGACCATGCTGTCATAGGTTGAATTATGTAGCCCTCTTTAGACATGTTCTTAATCTTAATCCACATCACTGTGGGTGTGAACCCATTGTAAATAGAACCTTTTAAAGATGTTATTTTCAGTTAAAATGTGGTGAATTGAATCAGGGTGGTTCTTATTCTGGATTACTGGAGGCCTTATAAGTAGAAGGCCACCAAGAGAAGCAGGAAGTCAGCAGGAGCCCAGAGGAGAAAGGAGAGGAGGTAACTATGTGACGGGAAATCCAAGAAACCCCAAAGATTGGGAAAAAGCAAACCTTTTGGACTTTTCCTAGCTTCAAAACCTTGAGCCCATAAATTTCTGTTGTTTAAGCCAAAACCAGGTTGTGGTGTTTGTGATTGAAGCTCAGGCAAACAAAGATACATGCTAAATAATGAAGTTGGATCCCTATATCTCACAATATATAAAAGGTAACTCAAAATAAATCATCAACTTAAATGTAAGAGCTAAAATTATAAAAGTCTTAAAAAGAAAACATAAGTGAAAACCTTGTGACCTTAGGTTAGACAAAAGAAAAAACATATGTTGGATTTAGTCAAAAATAAAAACTTTTGTGTTTCAAAGAACACCATCAAGAGAGTGAAAAGACAATCCACACAAAGGAAGAAAATATTCTCAAATCATGTATCTGATAAGGGACTTGTGACCAGAATACACAAAAGATTCTTAGAACTCAACAATAAAAAGATAATCCAATTTAAAAATGAGCAAAGGATTTGAAGAAGATTTGCAAATGTCCAATAAGCTCATGAAAAGATGCTTAACATCATTAACCATTAGGGAAATGCAAATCAAAACCACAAGACGATTCTAAGGTGCATCCACTAGAATGGCTAAAATTAAAAAGAACAATAACAAGGACTGATAAAGACTGGAAAAATTGGAACTATCATACATTTCTGGCAGGATTATAAAGTGGTACAGCCACATTGGAAAACCGTTTGGCAGTTCCTCAAAATGTTAAACATAAAGTTACTATATGACCAACCAATCCAACTTCTGGTTATGTTTCCAAGTGAAATGAAAACATTTGTCCCCATGAAAACTTGTACATGAATGTTCATAGTGGTAATACTCATAATAGCTAAAAAATGGAAACAAAGCAAATGTCCATCAAGTGAGGAATGGAAAACAAAATGCTGTATATCCAGATAATGTAATATTATTTGGCAATAAAAAAAAGAATGAAGTACTGATACATGCTACATGATGAATGAACCTTGAAAACATTATGTTAAATGAAGGCAGCATAAACAAATTGCCACATATTATATGATTCCATTTATATGAAATAGCCAGAATAGGCAAATCCATAAAGATAGACAATAGATTAGTGGTTGCCAGGGGCAGGGGCAGAGGGGAATGGGGATTGACTGCTAATGCATATGGGGTTTCTTTTGGGGCTGATAGAATATTCTGGAATTAGTGACAAAGGTTGCACAATTCCACGAATATAAAAACCACTGAGTTGTACACTTTAAATGGGTGAATTTTATGGTATGTGAACTATATCCCAATAAAGCAGTTAAAAAAAAACTTTCCAATAGGATCATGTCCCTGCCTCCTCTTTAACCTCATGTATCCAACAAATATCTATTGTGAGTCTATGTGCTAAGCATTGTGTTAGGGATTTGGGATATATCCACAAGCAAAACAAACAAAATCCCTTTTCCATGGAGTTTATATTGTAGCAGGGAGACAGGTAGAAAGTTATAGTAAATAAGCTAATTAATGTATTAGGTGATGCTAACAGAAAAACATAAGGAAAGGGGGATCAAGAGTGCTAGCGGTAGGATGAGGGAGCAGGTTCATTTTAAGTAGGGTGGTCAGAATAGGTCTTATGATGTCTTTTTTTTTTTTTTTTTTTTTTTTTTTTTTAAGATTTTATTTATTTCCCCGTTGTTTTTGCACTTGTTGTCTGCTCTCTGTGTCCACTCGCCATGTGTTCTTCTGTGTCTGCTTGTCTCCTCTTTAGGCAGCACCAGGAACCAATCCCGGGACCCTCCAGAGTGGGAAAGAGGTGCTCACTCTCCTGAGCCACCTCAACTCCCTGGTCTGCTGTGTCTCTTATTGTCTCTCTCTGTCTCTTTTTGTTGCATCATCTTGCTGCGCCAGCTCTCCACTCAGGCCAACGCTCCTGCACAGGCCAGCACTCCTTTCGGGCCATTACTCCGCATGGGCCAGCTCTCTGCTTGAGCCAGCTTGCCTTCACCAGAAGGCCCAGGTGCGGGCCATTACTCCGCATGGGCCAGCTCTCTGCTTGAGCCAGCTTGCCTTCACCAGAAGGCCCAGGGAATTGAACCCTGGACCTCCCATATGGCTGACAGGAGCCCAATCACTTGAGCCACATCTGCTTCCCTGATGTCCCTTCTTCACTCTGTTTCAACCACACTTACCTTTCCATCCCTCAAATATGGCAAGCTCATTCCTTCTTTAGGGGCTTTGCACTAATCCCGTTCCCTATCATGATCTTTCCCATTATCTTCACATGGCTGGTTCCTTCTCTTCATGCAGATTTCAGCCTGAAAACCTCCCCCTCAGAGGCCTTCCCTTGATTATCCAATCTAAAGTAGCTATCCAGCCATTTGCATCATCTCTGTTAATTCCCTTCATATCACTTAATCATTCAATGCACTCATTCATTCAACAAATGGGAGTACTGCTTACAGGCCAAGCACTCCTGGGGATACAGGAATGAATTTCATGAAACCTATAATCTGGTGGAGAGGGGAATAAGAAATAAATACCTAGGGTTAGGTAGGGATACAAAATTATGGAGAAAATCAAGAATAAGAGAATGAAAAGTTATTGGGATAGGGGTGGAAAGAGTTGCTACTTCCTAAAAGACTGATCATAGACTCTCTTTAATGCTTATAGTAAAGCAGAGACCGGAAGAAAGTAAGGGAGGTCTGGCTACGGGGGCGCCAAGAGAAGAAGCAACTTGAGATTCAAGTCTAGTGACTTGGAAAAAATTGTATTGAAAGAAATGGAGACAAGAAAGGAAGCTAGTCATATTTTTTTGTCCCTAGGAGGAAAATTATGAAACAGCCTAAAGTCAATAGTTTGATGTGTCAGTGGAACATCCAAATAGGAATGTCCAGCAGAAAGGTGAGAAGGTGGTACTGAAACCTGGGTTATCAGGGCTAGATGTACATTTAAGAGTCATCCATAGGAAAGTGAAAGTAAACTTGCCAAGAAGATAAACATCTATGAAATTTCCTAAGGAAAGACTGAAGAAAAGAGTGCTAAGGACTGTGTCTTAGGGGATTTGTATTAGTCTCCTAGGACTTCTGTATCAAAGTACCACAAATGAGGTGACTTGAAAGAAGTAGAAATTTATTGTCTCACTGTTCTGGAGGCTAGAAGCCCAAAATCAAGGTGTCAGCAGAGCCATGCTCCCTTTAAACCTGTAGGGGAGAAGCCCTCTCCTAGCCTCCTCTACCTTCTGGTGTTTGCTCACAATGCTTGGCATTGCTTGGCTTGCAGATATATCATTGCAATCTCTCTGTCTTCACAAGGCTTTCCTCCCTATGTCTGTCCTCCTCTTAAGGACACCAGTCATATAGGATTAGGGCTCACCCCAATTCAGTATGGCCTCATCTCAACTTAAATACATCTGCAGAGATCCTTTTATCAAATAAGGTCACATTCACAGGTACTGGGGATTAAGATGTCACCATATCATTTTGTGAGACACAAGCCAACCCTCAACAGGAGCTGATAAAATATTAAAAATTTAAACTATCCCATTCTGATACTTTTTCTGTTTATCACCGCTCTACCTTTCACCCCCATAATGCATGTGCCCTTATCTGTCTTATTCACTGCCACAATCCCAGTTGCCTAGATAGTACCAGGAACACAGTAGGGGCTTTGGAAATACATAGTGAATGAAGAGATAAATGTTTGCCTTCCATTTTAGGAATTCTTAGCTAAGAAAATAATTATAATGCCTTTCAAGAAACACAATCATGTAGAAGTGTCAGAATTTGTCTCTGATGGATTACTTTGGCAATGTCCACATACTTTTCTTAATGTTACGTTCAGCAACTGCAAATTATTTCTAATGATTTCACTAATTTATGAAGCATTAAGATGTAAACAAAGAAACCCAAAGAAGAGAAAGTGGACACCAACATCCTTACATTGAAGACTGTACAGAAAGCCTTACACTTAACTTGCAGTTGACAGGTTTAGACTTTACAGAGCCTTCTGCTCCAGACAGCACAGGTGGAATAAATCTGTTTTAGGACTGCATGACTAAAGCAGCATTGCTGTCCTTCTCCAGCTGCATGACTTGTGCAATTCCTTTTAAATGGCACTAATTTCCTTAAGGTCTGGGATGCTGAACAGTATTTTATCATCATATTTTCCTCTCACACTGAAAATAAAAGAACAGCTCCTATTAAGACTACAACTGTAGAGTTGTTCAGACATTAAAACAGAGAAGTGTTTTCTTATTTGGTAAATATTTTGTTTTCAAGGCATCAGTAACTAATCACAACTGTTTCCTTTAGTTACAATATATTCAATCAGGTAAAATTTCAAATGAAACATGAAATCCACCAGAGTCATTCCATTATACTATGGTTGCCTTGTGAAATATATGTATTAAATATGCATGTATTCATCAAATCAAACAAAGAAGCTAATGGGTCTCTGATTAGTGTTCTAACTCTATTATGGTGATATCTCTATCTCACCCTGACTCATCTAAAACATGTGAAAAGGCTATTAAGTTTAGTATATAATCTGCTCTGTGCCATCAATCTGGTTAAGTAGCCCAAAATAAGTTTTATTAAAGATTTTTAGAATACAGCAAATTTTGTGACAATTTATAAATAAGTTTCTATTTTAATAATAAAATACTTTGAAATAAGAAAACAATATAGCAAAGTTCATTTCCAGAAGTAGTTACCCTTTGTTAAGGCTGGCTGGCATTAATGCATAATTTTGTTTTTAGAAAAAGTTGATTGTTACAATCAGGTATATAACCACTTAGTTATACCTAAGTTTTCCCTGTTAAAAATATGTTCTCTTAGAGATCCAATTTAAACATCTTATATTTTTCTTCAGTGATTTTCTCCCAACAGTGGTGGAAGTACTCCTTGATAGACAGAACTCAGGAATGTTTTTGAGGGAGCCAGCTCCATCTTGGGAAGTAGGTCCAGATCAGAATGTAACAAACAAAATGGTAATTAACCATACTACTAATCTTATCAAAAATTAACAACTTTAGGTATCTTTGTTTTGGGTTTCTGTGGTTTAGGAGCATCCAAAATTTCTTCATAGTCTGCGCTCATTCCCTTTGCCCAGCGACCAACTGTGACCATTCGATCTGAAAGGAATAGTAAAGTCAGAATGTAAGAAAAAAGTAATAAAAGACACCTACTTAGATTGTTATTGGTTTAGGAATTAGTTTTGACATGAATAATCACAAGGAGGGAAGATTCCATCACTAAAGGAAAGTGAGCAATTCTGTAATTGATTACAACCCTTGATTTCAGAGTACCATAGGCAATTTCTGATACCAATTTGGGAAATGCAGCAACTGTTTTGCAATGCACAAATTGATGAGAAATCTCTTTCATTCTTTCCCAGAGTTCATCATTATAGAGTCAATGAATTCCAACAGTCTGTAAACAGTAAGACTTATGAAGCACCAGTTTTAAAGGCAAAAGATTCCACCTGTGAAATTATATAACATTTGCTTGTCAGTCTTTGGGAAGGGACAGTCCTCCCAGGAGGGAGAATTCAAATTCCACTTCATCATTTCAATCTCACTGCCTATAATGTAGTAAAGACTACCTTCTTCTAGACAAGATTGTAAATAAGAACTGTTGTTTTTCAGATCAAATATTAGGGATAGGAAGTAAGAATGGACAGGCGTATTTTGTGTAGTACTGTGACTATATGAAATAAAAAGAAATGTATTTTTTTTCCTAAGAAGCACTAACTAGGCTCTCCTACTATCCTGCCTTCTTTCACACAGGATTATCATCATTTTGATGCAAGCAAACAATCTAATAATGGTCTCCACTTCCCTAGAAGTTTGCCATAAGTATAGTGAACATTTATGAAGTTGTTGGCTACCAAGGAAGAAAATAACTGGCCAGATACTATGAGGAAAACACATAGCTTCAGTAGTTTTCACAATCAACTCTGAATCCACAAGAATATTTAAAATCAGGCTCCTCTAAAGCGTAATGGTTAGGTTTTTTTCTTTCCAACTGAGAACAACAGCTAATGTTCAGTTACTCACTATTGTGTCTACTGCTGACAAAAGTGATTGTGTCGTTACTGAAGTAGGAAAACCATCTACCTTAAAATTAGTAGTACCTCAATGAGAAATATCAATAACAAAATGCAGGAAAGACACAGGAAAATACTAATCTCACCCCTTTGACATAGAGGCCCAGAGATCTCACCTGAATTCTGACTCTCAGGGCAATCTTTCTTAAAATGTTCCACTGAGCCACAAAGTCTGCAGCAACCACCTATTAAAAGAAAATCATTAAAAACCATCTCATACTTACGTAGGGCTCTTAAAAGTCTCAAAGCACTTTTTTTTTTTTTTTTTTTTTTTTTTTTTTTTTTTTTTACCAGGAGTTACCGGGGATCGAACCCTGGTCTCTCCATATGGCAGACGGACGCCGAACCTTTGAGCCACGTCCGTTTCCCGTCTCAAAGCACTTTTATACCTTATTTGACTCCCACAACCTCATGTAAAGGCAGCTGGTGCCAGGTACAGAAGTAGGTGCCATCATTCCTATTAAGTTCATTTTCCATTCCTCTTAACCTTACAGAGCACAAAACTGTACTTACCCACAGTTTCTTGCACCTGACCTTTTGGGCAGAAGTGGGAAAGAGGTATGATGGAAAGCACTTATCCTCTGGAGTATCCAAGAGCCACACATAGAAGCCTGGATCTTAACCATGGTTAGACAGTCAAGGGTCTGTGGACCCTCAAATCTGCAAGCATATTTGTATGCAGATGCAATTTTCTGAGGAGGATGTCCATATTTTTTATTAGATTCTCAGATGGTCAATGATCCCCTAAAAAGGTTAGGAAGCACTGCTCTGCTCTACAGGATCAAAGCGGGTTGAGCAAGTAGGAAAGGAATGAAAGGAGCTTTTGTTACAGTGCCTTCTATCTGCCAGGCACCTGAACCCTGATAAAAAAACGCCTATTTGTCTACTTTAAGGAACAGTCCAGGATTATGGATTACAATACACGTGGTTTTAAAACTGAGCCTTTTACTTAATGATCAAGCACTATTGCTTTATGGTCAAGCATTTATCATGATCATGTTCAAAGTTTTAAGTCACTTAGTGAGAAAAATGACCCAAGAGAATATAAACCTGGCTGAATTCTCACTTTTGCATGATCTCTACACTTTGCTGTACTTAAAAATATATATATCTATTCATTTTAGTTGACTATTCAAAGCCATCTTTATTCATTAATGATGTTATGTGACTCATTTCCCAAGTTCAAAACTAAAAGGCACCTATGAGCATTTTCCAGGCCCAGGCCTCTTTATTGTTTTATATGTCAGAGTAGAGGAGAAGAGGTATTTGAGTGATATATTTTAATCCTTTAAAATAACTCTCCTAGGTAAATACTGTAATTCATTAAATTTAAGACACCACTGATTATAAGATGCATCTTTATTTTATGCACCGATCAGAAGAAAATACGTTGCCAGTTATGTGACACCCACCAATGGTAACATACATCCTGATTTCAGAAATATTAAAATGTGAAAAAAACTATGCATATTAGAATTAATGAAATAGTTTATCATCTCCATTTTACAGGTGAGAAATTGAAGATGAGAGAAGTTATATAACTTGGCCAAAGACCACAGCCAGTGGAGGTGGAGGGGAGCGGCTATAACCCAAGTGTGACTGACTCCAAAGCTATGTTTTATCACTGGACCCCTCTGGGCAAAACCCAGGACATGACATGAGAGGTGTCTAGAACCAGACAGAGGCACACTGGCCTATGTGTGGACTCACATTAACAGATGACAATCTCCTCATTAAAGCTTTAGGGAATCACAGACTTTATTGCAGGGACCTCAAGACATTAGCTGAGCTGAAGATAAGAAAGATACATGAACCCATGCCAGACAACCAGGGAAAAAGTTCAGAAACAAAATTTACTTCAAATATTGAAAAGGTTCTGTGCACCAGCCCTTCTACTTAAAATGGTATGCTGGGCTGATTAAATATTCACTATTTTAAAAATCTTATTTTCACTAGAGATATAGTCCCTGTGCTTCTGTTACATTTAAAAGTAGAAATTTATAACACAAATGATGCTGAAGTAAGCACAGTGACTTTGAAATGTACACCTCAGTCTTGTTCTAATTTACTAATATAGCAAGTCAGATAGATTACACAAAAGGCAAGTACACAGAACTAGGACTCAATAAAAATAATGTAATTCTCAAGGTTTTGCTATTTACTCAAAAATTCGAAGAGGGTAAATTAAATAACAATTCTTCATGATGACTCACCATTGTTGACATGTGAGGGTACATTACTCACCATCAGCATAGAGTCCTTTGGGGTTATTAGGACAAGATCTGGACAGGTGTCCCATTTCCCCACAAACAAAACATTTTGCAAAAGGAAATTCACCTGTAAGGATCAACAGTTCCTATTAAATTAATTATGAATATGACAAGTCATGTAATTCACATTATTTTAAAATATTCTGTATGGAAACATGTCTGTTGTTACATTATCTTAAAATTTAATCTCATGTAATTTCAAAATATTAAGTGGCATACTCATAACAAACTGTCAACAAAAAGTCAGTTGGCTACTTCTTAGCTACTTTTGCCCCCAACCAAAAAACTGATAGGAAAAACATACCAAGAGCTGGGTCTACTTTAGCCTTGCACTTGGTTATTTCATGCTCTGTAGAACCACACCGATAACATATTCCAGTGCCCATATCTTGATTCTCAAGGGCAGCCGGGCAATCTGCAATCCCATGGCCAGGTTTTCTACAATGGAAACATACCTGGAAAAACAAAATGTGAGTTTTCTCACTGCAAAACTAAACTGGCTCTATGAATTTTTGTTATTAAAAATTCTCACTTTAAAGTTATAATCTAGCTCTTTTATTTAAATCTCAATATTTTATTTGTAGAAAAAGTGTTTTACATATTCTTAAACAATGTCATTTCCATCAGAGGGCCTCAGTGCTTTTGAAAACCCTCAACCCATGAATCCTTTGTAGAAGTGCTTAAATGAATTAAGCAAATATGAACTATTTGTTTCATTAATGGGGATGTCTGCATTAGAAAACTGAGTATTCTTAAAAGACAACGGCCACTAAACATTTTCACTCAAAATTAATAAATATTTGCACTTTCAAAGTCCACATAATTGAATGAATTTGGGTGAGATTCCATTTAAATTATGATTCAAATTTCAAATCATAGCAGTTTTCATACCAGAAAGTATACTTTGATTGCTTTCATAATCTTAATACACATTCTTCAGTAATCAGAAAATACTGAAGTTTCATTTTTAGAACATGTAACGTTACATTAAAGGAGTGATTTATTCTAAGATGTATTTTTATCTCTAACATAAAACTGAACAATGGCTTGGTTCCTTTTCATACTTCATAGCAATTTGGAGGATTACTTTGCTACACTGAATGAGAATACAACCATAATTTTAAAATGACAGATATTTAAAGTATATTATTTAAACTGATATGTATTTCTTGAATAACAAAAAAATCATTGAAATAATGAAAATACTCTAATAACGATTGAAGTGATGAACACACAACTATGTGATTATATCAAATACCACTGATTGTACACTTTGAATGAATTGTGTACTTTATTAATATGTATCAATAAAATTGATTTGTTTAAAAAATAAAGGTTTATTAAATTTTGAAAAATAAAAAAATCATTTAATAATTTTTTTCAAAATAAGCAGTTATTTTTTTAAGAAAAATTAAACAGGCACACTAGACTCAAAATATATGATATTTTGCAACTATGTCCTCATTTTCCTATTTAATAATATATTGGAAAATAAGTCCTTTACTTTTAGATTTTTAGTGACTGTTACATTTAGAACGATTTGGCCCAAACGAAGAAAATACATTTAACATACAGCTGCAGCAAAAGCTGCCACTAAAAACTGAATCATCACCCTAAGAATTCTTGGATTCTTAATAAAGTGAAGATGCTCGCTACTAATTTGACAGTTCATTGTCTTGACCTTTAAAATCTCATCACCACCAAATACAAATGTCTTGAATGATCCTAAAATTTAATGTAGATGGTATTGTGGAGAGCTGATTGATCTACATCCTAATCAACTTATTAGCATTTAAGACTTGATGCTAGGATGAGGTATTTACAAATATTAGCAAGAAAATGAGTTGAAGAAGGCCTCAACAAACACAGTATTTATAAAGCATTCTTCTTTTTTTTTTTTTTTAATAGCATCTTTCTCCCTTAATAACAAATATAAAGCTTTTCTTAAAAGGCCACAACATTAAATTTTTTTCAAATAGTATGCAATTCACCATATAGCCTATGCCAATGAAATTATCTTTAGGCTTTAAATTAACTTATTTGACCGAAAAATAAAAATTTAAGCATAATTAAGTTTAAAATTCAAACACAATTTTATCTATCTTGATCCAGATAGAAACAATTATCTTTTCTATCCAAATTTATCCACAAGGAAAGTTTCATTAGTATTATTTCTAAGTAATTATCTTAAATATGACAATGCACCGAACTAATCCCACAGTCAGAAGCCACAGTTACAGTGGCTGTAAAATTTTAGGCCTGAATTGGTACATACAAGCTCTACATTTAGTAAGTATAATAAAAAATCAAAGTATAATAACTGGCCACAAACCCTGGTTACTATGCATTACCCTGCTAAATGACTTTGACAATTCTTAGAGAAGAGAAAGAATTATAATAAGTATTTTATTTCCTGAGTCTGACACGGTTTAAAATCTAGGCCTCGACACAACAGAAATAAACCCACTGCCCCCAGTATTCCTCCATTATATGGGGGGAGAGAGTAATGACCCGGGAGAATCTCAAGAAGTTTTAGTTCTGCTATTACTCTGCTCTGCTACTAACTAGCATGATTCTTAAGATTTCCTTCCTATGCCTTGGCTTTCCATGGATAAAGACTATAGGAGAACATTCCTTCCAAGTAGTGAGAACTAACACATTTATTTAATCTGCTTCAGTGTTTTGTCATTTTTTTTAATGGCTCTTTGAAAAATGGTTGTTGGAAGGCAGGAGTAAGAACATAGTTTTGAAGTCAGACAGACTCTGGGTTTGAATTTCACCTCTAAGTGACTTTCAGAAGTCACTTAGCTATCTGCACTTCAGTATTTTCCATTCATAATTGGAACAGTTCCACCATTTTTGCAGGGTCATCGTGATGATTAATCAATACATTAAGTACCTAGCATATGGAAGGTGCTAAAAAAAAAAAAGTGGAAACTGCTAGTGTTATTACTGGCCCTCAAAAGATGCTTTATAAATCCTTTTGGGAGGATGAGACATTCTTTAACTCTGATGTGTGTGTGTGTGTGTGTGTGTGTGTAAATAAAGGTATCTAGCCATATGATGATGATGTAAATAACATGGTAGAAGTGATTATCTTACCATTGCATTTTTCTTTGCTGTTTGTCTTTTTAATCTTCTTCCTTCCCTTCGACTGTCTTTCTTTAAAGCAATTGCAATTTCTTCCCTTACTTCCTGGCTGGCTGTTGCCATCATATCCCCACTGTGAGCCATCTGTGAGTTCTGTCTTAGGTATTCCATAAATCCATTCACATCTTCATTTAGGTACTCCTTTTTCTTTTTGTTCTTTTTGTGTTTTGCCTGGGGTGCATCATTTTTAAGGGACAGCCTATTGGTTTTAAGCTGCTTATCCTTTGGCAGGCTTTGGCTTGTACCCTCAAAGGGCCCTTTCTTCATATCCTCCCATGATGTTGCAGGCAAGGGTCTCTTGTTATGTGTAGTAGTGGCTCGTGCCCACCTGGTCATGGTCTCATCAGAGGTACCTTCTCAATCCTTAAGACAGGTATGACTGGTTGGTTGTCATGAAAAACAACAACAAAAAACAAACTAAAGATACATGCCAAATCACATATGCCCATGGTATTAAATTTTAATTTTTTCACTACATATACACATTTACTTCTGTAATATGCTACATAGTAATGCCTGTAAATCTGCCCCCCCCCAAAAAAAAAGCAAAATCAAAACTAAAAAATAAACAACAACAACAACAACAAAAAAAAAAAAACGGGAGGGGGGTTTCAAACACAAAAACTCATATATATAAACACTTGTTTAAAACACGAAAACAGTTAAGGGGCCAAATTATTTCCCCAAATTTAAATCATATATACCATGAATAAAGTTAAAACTTCTTCAAATTCTGCAGTTTTCCTGGTCGTTTATTTTCCTGTATCTAAATCCCAGGGTCACTTCTCTAAATCTTGTTTATACTGCCATTTCAATGCAAACAATTTGCATAACACATATCTAAGTATACAGGAATGTTGTCCTCTAACGAGAAGTTTGTCGTTACAACTCTTCCCAGCAGATTTACAAATAAAGTATATGAAAGTGTCTAAAGTGATGTGATGATATCGGACTTTTCTCTCTTACTCATCAGGGTATAAGTTACTTCCAGCCCAGTGGTTTACAATCACCTTTAATTATTAAGCCACCGGCTTTTTAAGGCAGCATTCGGCGCACCAATTAGAGTTAAAGCTTGGGCCCCTGCGGTCGCGAAACATAGTCCTTCAACACAGGCTGAGGCGTGGAACCAGTGGATTGCTGTGAGCTGCTGCTTCCCACTTCACACACCGCGCGCACACTAGGCGCTGAAGATTCTGCGACTGTCGCAGTGGGGACAGAAGCCGTTCAAAAGGATGTGGACCATCCTTCCCCTGAATAGGTGGGAAGGGGGAAGCTCTGAATATCAAAACGGTGAAGTGGAAGGTGCTTAGGTCTGCGGAGCCCACCCGTACCACGGGTTCCAGTGGGGCTGGACGCGCCTGTCCGAGTGGCCAACGCCCCAACAGCTGAGGCCGTTCCCCAGCGCCGGCTCCCAAGGCAGGCCGCGTACGCCGGCACTGCAGCTCCCCCTATCGCTAGGGGGTCTCGGGGACCCTTCTGCCATTCCCTCTGGCTCCCGCGCTTCCACGCACTGTCCCGCCAGACCCCAGAAAACGAACGAGGGGCGCCTACAGCATCGGGGTGCCAGGCTGCCCCACTTCGCTGTATCGCACGCTACTTCTTACCGCGCGTGAATCCTCCAGAGCAGCAGAGTTAGCTAGCCAGAGAAGCCCGCCCCCACAATGATGACGTCTCCACTCGGGACCGGAAGCACATCTTCCCTGAAAGTGCGTCACGTCCGGCGGGCCAATGCCGGGTTGACAAAGAAGAGGCGTGTCAAACAGGCATCGGAATGTTCCCCTGCACTTAGTAAATGTGGAACGCCTAGTGTTTGGAAGAGTCTAGCTGGACATCTGGGGCTCAAGGATGACGAATGCACAACCCGTGCTTTATGGGAACTCACAACGTAGCGGGCGAAATAGCCAAGACGAAAAATATCTGCCCTATAGAATTGGTGAGGTGGAAGTCTTCCTTAAGAAGATAACCTTTGAACTGGACTTCAAAAACCGAAAAATAAACTCTGCTGCTGAAATTGGGCGGTAGAGGGAGTTAAGTAAGGGTAGTCAAGGAGGTAAGGAAGATGATCAGTATAATAGAAGTCTAAAACGGTTAGTTGAAGCCACATTAGATGGGGTTCAGTGTCTCCTGGTCCTCCTACCAAATGTTAGTTGAGCAGTCACTTGGAATGTCATGCTTTGTAGCTAAAGAAATTCCCTTTGTGAGAGGAAAACCCTAGTCTCCTAAATTGAACTCTTATTTCTCTAGCCGCTCTCAAAATACTCTCACCAGTGTGCCTTTGTGGAAAAGTGGAATTATCACATACACCCAGTTCACTAAGACCACCATTCCTGTAACCCATCATCATGTGCCATTCATTTAACCTTTTAAATATTTGTTCACTTTTTATCTTTACTGTTGCCTCTTGGGTCCCACCTTCCATCATCTCACCTGGATTTGTGTATTTCATTTGGGCATCCATTCTTGCCACCTGCCACAACCAAGTAAACTTTTGAAAATGTAAATCAGATTGTCAAATCACATTGTTGCTCTCCTGCTTCAAACATTCAGTAGATTCCCATAGTTCTTATGATGAAGTTCAAACTCCTTAACATCGTTTTAAGGCCCTGCCTCATCTGTCTCTGTCTACTTCACTAGCCTCACCTTGTACAAATTTTCCTCTGAGTTCCATATATAGGGGCCTTCTCCCAGTTTCTACTTACCCATCAAGGCTTTTAACATTTTATGCTCAAGTAAGACTTCCAAAGCGCCCCCAAACTATACCAAATCCACTATTGTGTCTGTAGTCCTTAATAGCATTTTTCAAAATTGTAATTACGTAATTGATTGTATAATCAGTTATTGTATCCCCATTGTCTAGTACATGCCCTGGTACATAATTGGTGTTCAATATACATTTGTTAACTGAATGAAGAATAAGTACTTTGCAGTGCTGCTTTAAATCAAACTTTAAAGTGCCCGATTTTCTTTAAGAGAAAAAACTAAAGTCAATGCTATAGGAAATTTGGGATTTGATATGATAAATATCACAAAAGAGTAGTCCTGGTAGGGAAAACGTGGTGGGGAAAATTTTTTAAGGCAAAAATTTCTCCAACCCTTGAAAATAGGGAACTTCCTAAAAGATACAGGATAGTGCTCCTCACACCAGCTGGCTTCAGGTTCTAATCACCAACCTGGTGACTCTTAATGAAGTGTTAATTTTTGTAAATGTCAGGTACTTGCACATCATGTATACCACTAGAGGGCGCATTCAACTAAAACTTGTCTTTAGAATTATGCTGTTTTTTTTTTTTGTTTTGTTTTTTTTTAAGATGCTTATATTACATAAATGTTACACAAAAATTACAGGGATTCCCATGATCTCCACCTCCCATACCTGCCATAACATCTCACATCTTTCATTAGTGTGGCACATCACCTGCAATGGATATACACATTCTGGAGTTTTGCCACTAAGTATAGACCACAGTTCACATCGTAGACCACACTCTCTCCCACACAGTTCTGCATGGTATATGCTGATGTAAAATGTCCTATATCCGTCGCCACAACGTCACTCAGGACAACCCCCAAGTCTTGAAAAAGCCCCTGTATTACAACTGCCCTTCCCCTCCCCGCCCTGAAAGCATCTAGTGGCCACTGGTTCCGCCTCACTGTTATAATTTCTTCCATTGCTTGAGTCACAATATGTCTACAACAGAATACCATTAAGTCCACTCTAGTCTATAGCTCTTCCCCAATCCTGAGGGGACTGGAATGGTGATGTCCACCCCACCTCCAAGTGAGAGTGGGCTTATATCCCATAGATACGGTGGATGGGATTGTCCTGCCTTCAGCTGCAGGCTCTCTCCATTCCCTGGGATGGCCATTGTCCATCATCGTCTCCTCACCAGGTGACTTGGGTGAGTCCATTGAGCTGTAGAGTAGGAGTTGCAGCTCCACCGAGATTCCAGGCACAGCTGGCACATAGGCAGGCCAGAGGCTCCAGTCTCTGTAAGTACACCTACAAACTCCAACATCACATATAGGTTTGAATAGAAGGGACTGATGGACCATGTGCAGAGAGGACTTATTTGAGTCCAACTCTGTCACTCTCAGGAGCATAACCTGCATAAAATTGTTCATGTCTGGAAATGAAGGAACATGATCTAAATTTGTTTTTGTGACAGTGCATCAAATAACAATTGGTAGCTGAGCAAATAGGTAGTGGAAATCTTTTGGGATACAGAAGAAAATATTACTATTTCTAATAATAATACTTAGTACTGCCCATATGCAAGCTATTACAAGAGGAATGGTGAGAAATTCAGTACGATAATTCCTGCCCTCAAAGACCTTATACTCTTTCTTCTATCTCATTATGCCTGCCAAATCTATCTCAGTGTGCCTGGCACTGTGCTTGGTGCTTTACATGCACTACCTCATTCATCCACCCAATATCCTGTGAGATAGATACAATTATTTTCTCCATTTTACCAAGAGGAAACAAGCTCAAATTGCTGAATTAACTTATCCAGGCTCACACAGCTAGTAAGAGGTAGAGCCAAGATTTGAATCAGATCTTCATCCAAAACCTGTGGGTACTACTTCATTGATTATATTGCAGAGGATTATTTTCCTGCTTGAGCCCACTTTAAAACAGACTTTACTCAGTAATCCTTGCCCATGTGGGAATTTTGTTTAGACATATTCATTTGTACAGTTAAAGGGATTTTCTTTTTAGTCAGTTTTCCCATTCAGTTATTGAAATACTGTAAATGTTATTTTCACAGCAGCACTAACAGCACAGTCAATGTTAAATGAGAAACCAAGGTTTTGGTTATGAAAGAATGAAGTAAATCATTTTTAAAAAATCGTAAACTGTATCATGCTTACAGAAAAGAGTATAAAACATATGCAGTAATTGTAAACACATGCTCTTGTAAACACTAACCAGTTTAAGAAACTGACCATTGACAGATCTTTTTAATTATATTAATATGATTTTTTTCATTGGGAAATACATTTTTATGTTTCAAGTAAAAATACTTTATTATGATAATGTAACCTTTCTTCAAATCATTTTTCATGCTGATAACTATAAATTCTGGACAGAATATAAAAAGACAACTACCTGAGGATTCTGAAGAGCAAAGAAAAGCAGGTAATTGTGGAGGGGAGTCCAAATCTGAAGACGAAACCAGCACATGGGTGAATGTCCCTTTGTGTTTGTGTGTGTGCACGTACACGTTTGGTTTGCCCTAAATGCCACAGTCACAAAGTGGTGCAGCATGAGCAGCTAAAACTCTGCCCCTGCCCATCTTTCTGACTGGAGGAATGGGAAAGGAGCATGGGCAACAGCTACCCCTGGAGAGTGAGGGGGAATCTTGAAGGGTGGAGAGTCACAGACAGTATGCCTCTATTTCTGTGTATGAATCCCATACAAGCCTCAGGCTGGCACCTGAACCACACATGGACAAGACAAACTCAAAGGCTTAAAGAAACAAAATGAGACTTGACAGACAAAACTTATAAATGAGCCTAAACAAGTTAATTGCTTGCTTAAAAATATTGCCCCCCTCACTCCTCACCCAGAGAAATAAAACAATTCAGAGTATATGTGTATTAGTCAGGGTCCTCTAGGGAAACAGAACCAACATTATATATCTATATCTATCTATCTATCTATCTATCTATCTATCTATCTATCTATCTAT